>CM054820.1:24918253-25518253 GCA_028984105.1 Lavandula angustifolia
CTACCGAACTAAGACTTGCATAAAATGTTTTCCTCATTAAAACTGATTTGGGCCTACACAATTCCCGCACACCGAACTCTCACCGATCGATACCGATTCGACCTAGTCGGTTAGCGAGATCTCGGTTGAGTCGGTACTCTTTTAGCCTTTAACACGATTCGGAACGGTTATGCAGTCCGCCGAACTATTTCGATGCGGCACCTTCCCGAATAGGATTTTTCGTGTTCGAAAGTTGAGAAATTTGGATTCAGTGTATTCACCCCCCCCCCTCTACACGAACTCGCTCACGGGACCAACACTATATGCTTCCGCTGTCAGTAGCCTCATGTATGCGATGATTTATACGAGACCAGATATCTCATATGTTGTAGGCATGGTCTCAAGATATCAGTCTAACCCTGGAAAGGAATACTGGACATCGGTCAAGCATATTCTCAAGTACCTTAAACGAACTAGAGATTATAGGCTTGTTTACCAGTCAGATAGTCTAGTGTCTTTGGGTTATACAGACTCGGATTTTCAGGCTGACAGAGACGAGAAGAAGTCTACCTCGGGTTATGTGTTTACCTTGGGAGGTAGAGCCATCTCATGGAGGGGTGCAAAGCAAAAATGCATTGCAGATTCAACCATGGAAGCGAGTATGTGGGCGCCGGAAGCTTCGAAAGAGGCGGTTTGTCTCAAGAATTTCCTCCTGGATCTTGATATTGTTCAGAATTTGCCTAAGGCGATCACGATTTATTGTGATAATGCGGGTGCAGTGACAAATTCAAAGGAACCCAGATCCCACAAGGCATCTAAACACATAGACAGGAAGTACCATATCATCCGAGAATTCGTACATCGAAGAGACATGATGATTGACAAAATTAAAACTGAAGACAACCTAGCTAATCCTTTCACGAATAGCTTGTCACTCTTGGCTTACGAGAAGCATGCTCGTGGCTTAGGAGTGGTAGAGATGTCCCCCACTTAGGACAGCAGAAACTTTTGTATAAGTGGGAGAAGATGCAGTGATAGATACGATAGATGGCTAAATACTAGTTTGTACCTAGAACTGATACATTGTATACTAAAAGTTTACTTTAGTACAAGTGGGATTTTGTATACTGGAAGCAAATTTTATGCTTGTATACAATGTGTTTTGACCCTACCACTATTTTATTCTCCTATCGAATATATATATATATATATATATATATATATATATATTTGCACATGTTATCCTTTATCTTGTATAAAAGTTAGATTTGTGTAGTGTGTCGGGTATCACAGAAGACTACACAAATTGGTTGAACTGATAAGATATAAACAGTTATCACAGCTGAGACAACTTAAGGATAAGTTGTCGGTTTAAGCTGCAGTTTAGATAAGAAGTGACTGTCTTGGCTGCTTGTCTTTACTGTTACACTTAAGGTGGTGTATTGACGGATAACAGTGAGATGTGTTCTCCTAACCAACCTTAGTGAGAACCAAGATCTCGGTGACTTAGGTGGTCTTAAGCTTGATAAGACTTCAGCTGAGCGTATTTGGCTATCTATCACTTTGACCTACTATGGTGAACGTCATCGCGACCGGATCTACGTATCTTGGATGTTAGTAGTTATTCGGGCTCAGGCTGGTTGTCTGTATCTTGCAATCGTATCCTAGTAAAATGGGTTGATAATATCCCCCGAGGAACTCGTAAGGATTAGCACACTAAACCCGATCGGTTGATTAAGTTCAGGTGTGTTAATGAGGTCGAGTGGTACTACTCAAGAATATAATAAGATGTTAATTAATTTAAGCAGTCAATAAGCTTAATTAATTAACAGATATTTCTATCTTAAATACGGGGGTCGATTAAGTCTAAAATACAAGTCCTTGCTCAATTTGGGATAAAGGGGTAGGTCGGCCACGGATTCTCTAGTGGAATGAATCCGTGTTTATTAATTAATTTTGCTCGGGCTCGGCATAGATAATTAATTAATTCGAGGCCGTGCTTTATTTCTTGTATTAAATCTCTGATCTGGCCCAATTAGGCTCCTAGTTATTTATTGTCTCTTAGAAATCATTATTAATAAATTAATGTATTTTTACATTATTTAATAATGTTATTTATCTGGAATTAATTGGTTGTGCCAATTAATTGATAAATATTAGTAGCCCAATAGATTAATTAATTATATTATGACTAATTATGTGGAAGTCCATTAGGAATATAATCAAATTATTGGGCTACAAATATTAATATTATATTGGCTTTTAAAGCCTATATATTAGTATTATGTTCATAAACACATAGATAATTACACAACACATGCACGCCGTTTTGTGTAGAGAGACATAATCTTATTTTCTTCAGTTCTCTGACCACCCAGAGGAAGAAAAAGGTTGGTACACAGATCAGAAGATATGACACACGAGCAACAATCAAAGCTGCAACAACATCCGTAGGAGGAAGGTAATCGATTCTTCACATCCTATTTCCTTCACAACCCCCCCCTCCCCACACACACGCCTGAAGGTTCATCTCTGGACCAACAATATACCATAGGACCGTTTAGGTCGGCAATCTATATACTCTCAGTTTAGAGTTGTTGATCTGTATCCCTTACACGAGATTTTCAAACAATATGGACAACTTCTTGCAGCGTAAAAAATGTTCTCTCTCTCTTGTGTGTTTCAAAAATCTCAAGATGATTAGTGTGAGGGATTTAAGCCATAACTACTTATTTAAAGAGCTACTCCAAGCCCTAATGGGTTTAAAATCCAAACCCAATAAATTAGGTAATAAACCAATAAATAAGGGAGTTGCAATAATAGCTAATTTGCTACCAAATTGTTGAATGAATTAAAAATTAAATAGTTAAATAATATCTATTTAATTTACATGTAATTAATGGCTTATTGGGTCAAAATAATTACTATATAGATAAAATGGTCCTCAATTCAATTAATTATTTATACTCATCCCAAAGCAAAATTAATAAATAATAAACACGAATTTATTCCACTAAAGAATTCGTGCTGATTTCCCCTTTATCTCAAAATGAGACGGGGCTTGTATCTAAGACTTGTTACAATCTCCGCATGCAAATATCCATTAACTAATTAAGCTCACCGACAACCTAATTAGTTAGTATCTTATCACTCGACCTTATTAACACACCTGGACTTAATCAACCTGTAGAATTTAGTGTGATAATCATTTCAAGCTACTATGGGGGATATTATCAACTCTTCACGAGGGATATTGGCGCGAGATACAAATAATCGAGCCGGGCTACTTAGAACTACCATCACCTAAGATATGTAGATCATGTCTTCCTCATAGTAAGGTAAAGTGATACTTAGCTACTATACTCAACTGAAATCTTATCAAACTTATGATCAACTAACTTACCGAGACTTTGGTTTTTTACTTAGATTAGTCAGACGAATATGTCTCATTGTGATCCTTCAATACACGTATTACATGTATTAGAATATACAAGTAACCAAGAGAAGTTATTTCTTTTGTAGACTGCAACTTAAATCGAAAAAATTGTCCGAAAGTTGTCTCAACTATGATACATGTCTATATATTGTTAGTTAAACTAATCATGTAGTATTTTGTACTCTACAACATTCTACATAATATAACTAAGTACGAGATAATAGGACTTAAACATGTACAAACATAACAATACATAGAAGAACAAAATAATGGAAATGAATATCATTATTTACAAGCATAAATTTGCTTTCAGTATGCAAAATCCCAACAGTTATCCCATTTATATTAAAGCAAATTAACTTTTAGTAACAGAAAAACAAAATTAACTAACTATAAAGTTTTTGCAGTCCTAAGTGGGGGCATTTGCCATAAACCTATACGACGAACATGCTTTTCGTAGACACTTCGTAAAGGGGTCAACTAAGTTATTAGCTCCAGGTGAGTTACAATGGAAGCAAAACCGGTGATCCAGGAGTTGGGATAGTTCCTCGGATCCCCGCCCGGAATGATTGGGTAATTTCTCACCACGACAGCCTTTACATTGTCGAACAAGATAGCTCTAATGTTGGCGAAGATAAATAAATTTCCATCCACGTTCAAGAATACAAACGGCTAGAGATTGTTTTCACTACCGACATCTCTCGTTTGTGAAAGGAAGGGCAAATTGTATGCTTGATCGGCTCCGGCCCTCTTGGGGTAAAACTCATAAGAGAACCAGTCGCGCCCGCCAATAATAATCTGTCTGCCATTTGACAAGATGTGATTGGTCAGATACGATCTCTTATGAATCGGCAGAATGTTAAATTCTTGCCAGTCAAAAGAATTGTCGTTGCTTGTTTGAAGATTCTAACACTATGATCGCCGTCGTTGAAGTCCCCAGTCTGTATTAGAGAGCCATCTAGCGCGACGGCTCCGGAAGAGCACCATGTATTAGAGATTCTAACACTATGTTCGGGTTCAATGTCATTTGATGCGAAGCTCGGTAAGGTTGCTCTGTACCGAGGGTAGGTGTCCGATATAAATTATCATAGCGGTGGATGAGTTGTTGTACTTGACTTTGTGGAAATTCCACGTGCTTGTGTGTTCGGGCACCTTGCTCTCCATCAATTTCCTTGTTGAACTCATTCTCTTTTTTACCGTAGATGCTAATTTGACTCACATTAGTCATAGCATTGGGATTGGGCTGGACTTGCGACGGTAACTGCCCTTGACTTGCCTTCATCTCTTGAATTGAAGAATTCAACGTGGAAATTTGCTTGGATAAATTCTCGACTATGCTTTGATTATCCTTCTTGGTCTGATTAATCTCCTCTTACATCTGTTGTTGATATGCAATGGCGTTCTTCTGAGAATTAATCATATCAGCCATCATTTTCTCTAACGAGTACATTGTCGGTCCATCGGCCGGACGGTTGATTTCTTCTTGAAATTGCCTTTGATGTGGGGGCTTGTAGGGTTGTTGATACCCTTGTTGTGGCAGTGGCTGAAACTGTTGATGCTGATATGTGGGCGGCTGGTATGTTTGTGGTGGAGGAATTCTCTGTTGTTGCGACATTTGATCCTCTTGTCTCCATCTCAGGTTCGGATGAACCTTGTTTTGTCCACTCCAATTACCGGCTCCATTAGAATCGTCTCAATTACATTGCAATGAAGTATGCCCTCTCTGACCACATGCTCCACATGTGTGGTCAGCCATCGTGCGTGATGATGAAAAAGAAGAGGAGTTCTTCTCCTTGAACAAACGATCTAATTTGTCTTTAGACCGAGGTTCTTCACCTTTATCTATGAAACAACCTATTTAACTAATACTCATTCCGTTTCACTAATCAAGTTCAATTTTCTATTTCGGGGTATCTTACTAAACAAGTCATATTCCATAAATGGAAAGAAATGAGTGGACCACAACCACTCTAAACAAATGGACCCCACTACTTTATAATTTTACACCACACATTTTCTTTTCCACCACTTTCTAAATTCTCGTGCACAAAAGCAATAAAACTTGATTAGTGAAACGAATGGAGTAATAATTAAGCTACACACGTGCGCACGCACACACACAAGCTTCTGTCGCCGCCCATCATCATCGTTCGATGATAGTCCACCGCTGTCAGAGTACGATCGCCGTCGTACAGCAACTCGAATAGCAAGCCCGTCAGTCGGCGGCTTAGTTTCGATAAAATCGTTTATTAATTTACTGACGAATATTTCGTTAGTAAATTTACTAACATGCTCTATAACGACATTTCCTTTTCCGACGAATATGCCGTTCTTTTTTATACAACTAGGTAAAATATAGTCATCGATCCAATACCTATATACCATCAAGTAAAGAAAAATTTAGTATATTAATACTTGATTAAGAATAAGTTTAACACACTTGATTAAGAATAATTTAGTGTATTAATTTTCTCATGGAAGACTGAGTTACATCTAAACAACTAAGAATAAGCTCAACGCAAACTATCTTTCAACCAAAAACTTTACAAATCGCATCTTAAAATTGCACATATTCTTTTACCAAAATTAAGAACTCGCCACAATGGAACCAAATTCATAACAGTATAGGCTGTCAAACAGTGATTCATCAGTCTGTTTATCATCTCCATACATATAAATACGCGAGAACATAAGGTTTTCAATTAACAATGAAATTACTTTCACGAAAGACTAAATTTATTTATAATTAATGAATACCCCGACACTTATAGCAACCATAGACTCCATGTTTCTTACTTTCTCCCAATATTTTATAGTCCTTCCTGGATGTTCGATTATTTATTTATTTTTATTTAGTTGGGGCTTTGTAGAGTACATTTTTGGGAAGGATCATTCGAATTGTGATTTTCAAATACACGACACCGGTAAATTGTATGAAATTTTTTGAGGGATTTATCGATGGATTTTTCCGTCGATTTTATTGACGGAATTTTTCCCCACTATTTCATAAGCTCAGCAATTATGACGAATTAAGCGACGGTATTTCCGTCGGTAAACTTGAAATTTTGTATCCCTCATCGAATTCTTGACCGAGTTTCTTCACCTTTATATATGAAACCACCTATTTAGTAGTAATAATTAAGCTATACAAGTGCGCACGCACGCGCACAGGCCTCTACTGTTGCCCACCTCCTAGTACCATGGAATCCGAGCTTCCGGAGGCACTGTCGACCGCTATCAACGCCTAATCGTGGCCGACCAGCAACTCGAATAGTCGACCCGTCACTCGTCGCTGACCAACGGATTACCGACGGAGTAACGATGAAATTTTAATTTATCAGATTTAGTGAAAAAATTGTCCGTCACTATTTCATAAGCTCAACAATTAGTGACGGATTTAGCGACAGAATTTTCCGGCCTTATTTCCTAAACTCAACAATTACTAACAGATTTAGCGACGGAATTTACGTCCGTAAACTTAAAATTATGTATCGCATATCGAATTATTGACCGAGGTTCTTAACCTTTACCTATGAAACCACCCCTTTAGCTAATCATAATTAAGCTACATTCATGTGTACGTGAGCACAGGGCATCTGCCTTCTCCCACCGTCACTATCTGATGGCCGTCGACCGCTGTCAACGCCCACGAGTCGTCGTCTTAGTTTCGATAAAATCATCTACAAATTTACCGATGAATATTTCGTCACTAAATTCGTCGGTAATACAGACAGATCTCAAAATCCGTCGGCAAAATTTTACTAACAAGCTCTATAACGACAGCTCATTTTTAGATGGAAACACCTCGTTTTTATTATCCTACTCTTTTTGATGCAACTAGGTAAAATAATATTATCGATCCAATACCTATATATCATCAAGTAAACATACATATAATGACTACTAAGGAAAATAAGTTTAACACACTTAATTAAGCATAATTTGTTAGAAAAATAATAAGTGTAATCTGCCAAAAACAATCAACAAAACACGTAAATAGGAAATGACAAATACAACTTGAATAAGAACTAAAACAATAACAAAATATCAAGCCGAGTCGAGAAAAACTCTCTATCCGCAAGAGATAAACGCCCCGACAGTGCTCTCGGTTTAGACGTGATCTCCCCAAAGATGAAACGCCTTTCGTCTTATTATAGGCAGCACCGCAATATAACAAGCTCCAGCGAACTAAACAAATGACGAGGACCAAGCTTTGAACTTAGAACTAATGTTAGAAGATGAGATGAATAATGCTTGTGGTGTATATGAAATGATTTCTACCACTCCTATTTATACGGACTACACCACCTTGGAGGATTAAATGCCATTCAATCACCATAATGGCGATTACACAATCATGACCATCAATGGAGACAATCATGACCATCAATAGAGACATTCATGACCATCAATAGAGACAATCATGGCCATCAATGGAGACAATCACGACCATTAATGGAGACAATCATGGTCATCAAAGGAGAATTCCTTTCAAATTCAAAAGATATATTATCTCCACCACTTTGTGCAACAAACTTCGAGAAGCTATTTCTCACTCACCGAAAATCGGATTTGAGAAACTCCTCTATACTGCATTTAAATGTAGATTTTCCAACAATCCCCACATGAGTGGAAATAGCCTAAATGCATGCATGCAGACACTAAGCTTAGTCCTCAAGAGACAATAAAGCATCAGGGTAGGTAGCTTGTGACCTTGAACCATCCTTAGTTAGTGCTATCGAGTATACAGGCGGACTAGTGAACACAAGGTTTTGAACTATTCCTCCATCGTGTATACCGAGACAATAACACTAACACTACAAAGTCTCAACCTTCGTCCGTTCTCACGTTTGTGTCCGTTTCTGGCCATGGACAACCTCTTTGGATTCATAAGTATCAAATAGAAGCGGCCCTCACTTCTCACTTACATAGGTGATTCTTACACGAGTATCCTGCCATACTCCACCTCCTCGAGGTATCGAAGAATCATTAAAAGTCTATGACTTAACCTCACCACATAACAGGTCAGCAACACTCTACTGCTCTTTCCACGGAATAATTTTTCGAGTGTTGTTACACAAACAAACTCTTATAGCTTAGTTTTCCCATTGAACCAAGTTTATGGGATCTCCACTCTACAAGGTTGGGTTACCACTATAATTGTCTTAAGTTGTGGATTTTATTCCCATTCCCTCTAGCAGTTTATACATTTGATCTCGATGCAAACTTTTAGTAAGCGGATCCGCTAGGTTATCTATAGACTTGACATAGTCTATAGAGATAACCCCACTCGTGATCAAATGTCTTACGGTATTATGTCGACGAAGAATATATCTCGACTTACCATAATACAACCCACTCTTGTCCCTACCAATAGCCGCTTGGCTATCACAGTGAATCATCACAGGTGGTACGGGTTTAGTCCAAATGGAATATCTTCAAGAAAATTACGTAGCCATTCGGCCTCCTCACCGGCCTTATCTAAAGCAATAAATTCAGATTTCATGGTGGATCGGGCTATGCACGTCTGTTTCGTGGACTTCCACGACACAGCTCCTCCCCTATAGTGAACACATAACCACTAGTAGACAACGAGTCTTTAGTGTCGGATATCCAATTCGCATTACAGTACCCTTCAAGTACTGGGGGGTGTCTCGAGCAGTGCAGCCCAAAGTTAAGAGTGTATTTCAAATACCTCAGAACTCTTACAAGAGATTTCCAATGCTCTCTACTCGGATTACTCGTATAGCGACTCAGTTTGTTCACCGGACATGCTAGATCGGGCCTCGTACAATTCGTGATGTACATAAGACAACCAATGACTCTAGCATAATCCTCTTGAGTAACAGGATAATCCTCTTGAGTAACAGGATCACCCTTATTCTTGCTCAAGTGAACATTAACTTCTAGAGGAGTCTTTACCGGCAAACCATCATAAGTATTGAACTTCTTAAGCACTTTCTCAATATAATGAGACTGTGATAGAATAATTCCCTCGGGAGTTCTTTGGATTTTTATTCCAAGAATAACATCAGCCACTCCTATGTCCTTCAAGTCGAAATTTCTTTTCAACATGCGCTTAGTTTCATTAATCACTTGACTGTTACGTCTCATAATTAGCATATCATCAACATAAAGAATACAATAACAAAATCGTTATCCGTATCCTTTATGTAAACACATTTGTCACATTCATTTATCTTGAATCCATTTGACATCATAACTTCGTCAAACTTCAAATGCCATTGGAAAGGGGCTTGTTTTAATCCATATAGGGATTTAACCAACTTGCATACCTTTCTTTCTTGACCAGGTACCACAAAACCTTCAGGTTGTTCCATATAAATTTCCTCTTCTAAATCTCCATTTAGAAAAGCAGTCTTCACATCAATTTGGTGAATTTCAAGATTGTGCAAAGCAGCAATCGAAAGCAGCATGCGGATTGAAGTTATTCTCGTGACAGACGAATAGGTATAAAAAAAATCGTACCCTTCCCTTTGCTTAAAACCCTTTACAACTAAACGGGCCTTATATTTATCAATTGACCCATCAGCCTTATATTTTCTTTTTATGATCCATTTACATCCTAAGGGCTTACAACCTTCTGGCAAATCTGCTAACACCCACGTATGATTTTGCATAATAGAATCAATCTCACTTTGGACAGCTTCTTTCCAAAGTGGTCCATCAGGTCTCGTAAGAGCTTCATTAACAGACATCGGTTCCTCATCTAAGAGGAAACCACATAGTCCGGACCAAAGTCCTTAGCAATTCTTGCTCTCGTGCTACGTCTCGGTTCAAAAGCTTCTAGGTGAGAACCAGGTTGTTTTCGTGAAACTGGTTCAATCCTTCCAATCTCAGAACTAGTAGCTTCATCTCTCGTTCTAGCATTGGAGCTAGATTCTACATTATCCTTACATGGATAAATATTCTCAAAGAAAATAGCATTCCTTGATTCAATAGTTGTTCCCACATTCATATCAGGAACTTCCGACTTATGAATAATAAACCGATAGGCACTACTATTCAAAACATATCCGATAAAGACACAATCGACAGTCTTAGGTCCGATTGTAACTTGCTTAGGTAGAGGCACTTCTACCTTAGCCAAACACCCCCACACTTTAACGTATTTGTAGGAAGGTTTCCTTCCTTTCCACATCTCGTAAGGAGTTATATCCTTACCTTTAAGGGGAATCTTGTTCAGTAAGTAGTTAGCTGTTAAAACAGCTTCCCCCCCCCACATGTTCTGGGGTAGCCCCAAACTAATTAACAAGGCATTCATCATCTCCTTAAGTGTTCGATTTTTCCTTTCAGCAACGCCGTTAGATTGTGGTGAATAGGGGGCAGTGGTTTGATGAATAATACCACTTGATTTACACAACTCTTCAAATGGAGCTACATATTCTCCCTCTCTATCACTTCGAACATTTTTAATCCGACAATCTAGTTGATTTTTGGCTTCCACTTTGAAACTTTTAAAAGCTTCAATTGCCTCATCTTTACTTCTTAGAAGATAAAGACAACAATAACGTGTGCAATCGTCAATAAACGTGATGAAATACTTTTTACCACCTCTTGTTTGCGCAAACTTCAAATTACACACATCTGTGTGAATAAGTTCAAGAGGCTTAGTGCTCCTTTCTACCGAATGAAACGGCGGTTTAACCATTTTTGCTTCTACACATACTTCGCATCTTTTATTTTCATTAAACTCATTTACCCTTAGTAAATCGAGATTAGCTAGACGTTTTATCGCATTTAGATTAACATGTCCTAATCTACAATGCCATAAATCGGAGCACTCGGTCAAGTAAGAAGAAGTAGAAGCATTATTATTATTTCCTTCATTCTTGGGCACTTGGCGAAGTGCCGCTACATTGAGCTTAAAAAGTCCATCGGTAAGATACCCCTTACCAAGAAATACACCAAACTTAGATAAGATAAACTTATCAGCTTCAAACACTAGTCTAAAACCCCATTTGACTAGTACGGAACCCGACACAAGGTTCTTCCGGATATCCGGAACATGCAACACTTCACTCAAGATCAATTCTTTGTCGGAAGTCATTCTCAGCACGACGGTTCCAACTCCAACCACGTCGGAAGATGCTTGGTTCCCCATGTTCAGCTTCCTCCATTGACAGGGACGGTATTTCTTGAAGCGGCTTCTATCACCACACACATGTGCGGTTGCAGCAGTGTCGACGAACCAAAGACCGAGATTTTCGAAAATATTCGCCTCTTCCGTGATCACACCTACTAGGTCCTCTAAAATGAGGCCCTTTTCCACCAAGTTGGCTTGTCTTGCCTTCTTCTTCTTAGGCTTTCGACAGTCCTTAGACATGTGACCCGCTTTGCCACAATTGTAGCAATCTCCGTCAAACCTTCTAGTTTGACCTTTACCTTTTATATGGTCTTTGCCGTTGGGAAGCCCTCGCTTGTTAGAGTCACCACCCTTCTCCAACAAGTTGACCCTTGGGTCCATCGGGGCTTTGGAGTTTACGTCTTGAACCCGGACATCAGCCTCAATGCGAAGCTTTACAGTCAAGTCTTCAAGCGACATCTCCTTTCGCTTGTGCTTGAGATATCTTTTGAAGCCCTTCCAAATTGGAGGGAGCTTCTCGATCATGGTTGTCACGGTAAAAGCGTCGGGCAGTAACATCCCTTCAGCATGAACCTCGTGCACAATTAGTTGGAATTCTTGTACTTGGTCAATGATGCGTCGGGAATCCACCATCTTGTAGTCCAGAAATCGGGCTTCAATAAACTTCTTTATACCTGCATCGTCGGTACAATATTTCTTGTCTAGTGCCTCCCATATTTCTTTTGAGGTCTTTATGTTTGCATATACACTATACAAGCTATCCACTAGACCACTTAACAAAAAGTTTTTACAAAAATAGTCGGAGGTACGCCAATTGTCGTATGCAATGGAAACTTGCATGTTCTCCTTATTCGCACTTGGAGGTGCGGGACCATCTTCCTTAAGGATGTTTCCAAACCCAAGTGTTGTTAAATAAAACAACATTTTTTGTTGCCAACGTTTGAAGTCGGCCCCACCAAATTATGGTGGTTTTTCAGCGGTGGGCAATGCTCTCGAAGAGTGCAACGGTGCTGGTAAAGTTATGATCGAGCCCCCCACCCCTCCAAGGTGGTTCAACATCCCAAAAGGGATAAACAGTGCCGCCGAAGACGACATAAAAGCATGAGTTGCATCACGTAGATTGTTCACAATCTAGTCATTAGTAGCGGATGACATGGCGGCCAAGGTGGAGATGGCGGCCATGTTGGATGATGGCAATGTAGCACTTGATGTTGAAGAGGCCACAAACGAAAAAGGAGGTGGTCCACCAAATCCGGCAGCGGAGTGCCGACGGAAGTGACCGCGGGAAAAGGGACGCCGGTGGAGGATGATGTAGCGGATGAAGACGTCATTTCCAAACTAAGGTAAGTTTAAGTTTCGGTTTTTGTTCCCGGCAACAAAGTCAATTTGTCTCTTACGATTGTTAGAAAAACAATAAGTGTAATTTGCCGAAAACAATCAACAAAACACGTAAATAAGAAATGACAAATACAACTTGAATAAGAACTAAAACAATAACAAAATATCAAGTCGAGTCGAGAAAAACTCTCTATCCGCAAGAGATAAACGCTCCGGTAATGCTCTCGGTCTAGGCGTGATCTCCCCAAAGATGAAACGGCTTTCGTCTTGTTATAGGCAACACCGCAATATAACAAGCTCCGGCGAACTAGACGAATGGCGAGGACCAATCTTTGAACTTAGAACTAATGCTAGAAGATGAGATGAATAATGCTTGTGGTGTATATGAAATGATTTCTACCACTCCTATTTATAGGGACAACACCACCTTGGAGGATTAAATGTCATTCAATCACTATAATGGCGATTACACAGTCATGACCATCAATGGAGACAATTATGACCATCAATGGAGAATTCCTTTCAAATTCAAAAGATATATTATCTCCACCACTTTGTGCAACAAACTTCGAGAAACTATTTCTCACTCACCGAAAATCGAATTTGAGAAACTCCTCTATACATCATTTAAATGCAAATTTTCCAACATAATTTAGTGTACTAATTTTCTTATGGAAGACTGAGTTACATCAAAACAATTAAGAATAACATCAACGCAGAATATCTTTCAACAAAAAAACCTTACAATCACGTCTTGGAATTATACATATTCTTTTACCAAAATTGAGAACTCACTAAGATGGAACCAAATTCATAATACAGTATAGGCTATAAAACGGTGTTTCATCAGTTTGTTTATCATCTCCATAAATATGAATACTCAAGAACATAAGGTTTTCAATTAACCATAAAGTCACTTTCACGAAAGACTAAATTAATTTATAATTAATGAATACTCCGACACTTATAACAACCATAGACTCCATGTTTTTTACTTTCTCCCAATATCTTAAGGTTTTCAATTAACCATAAAGTCACTTTCTTGTTTGATTTTGGTTGTGTTTTGGCTTCTGAAACACGAGTTGGGTGTTGATGGATTAATTTTCTGAATTTACTTGGCGATCAGAATGAGAAGGCGAATAAAATATTATGCTTTGTGACCACATCCACATGATTTTTGCATCTTTTTAACGGAATTTTCCGTCACTATTTCCTAAGTTTAGCAATTACTAACGGATATAGCGACTGATTTTTTGTCGATAAATTTGAAATTTTGTATCCCACATCGAATTTTTGATGGAGTTTCTAAACCTTTATATATGAAACCACCTCTTCAGATAATAATAATTAAGTTGCACACATGCGCACGCGCGCACATGAGCCTCTACCATCACTCACTGTCATTGTCCGAAGTTGTCGGCTGTTGTCTGCGCCTGATCGCCGCCGACTAGCAACTCGGATAGCCGGCCTGTCACTCGTCGTTGACCAACGGATTACCAATAGAATAATGCTGGAATTTTAATTTATCATATTTATCGACAGAATTTTCCGTCAGTATTTCATAAGCTCGGCTTTTAGTGACAGATTTAGCGACGAATTTTTGAATCGGTTTTTAGCGACTGAATTTTTCGTCTCTATTTTCTAAGCTTAGTAATTATTGACAAAATTAGCGACGAAATTCCTTCGGCAAACTTAAAATTCTCTATCTCACATCGAATTTTTGACCGAGGTTCTTCACCTTTACCTATGAAACCACCGCTTTAGCTAATCATAATTAAACTACACACATGCGTACGCGAGCATAGGGCCTCTTCACATGACATATGAGATCACCTCTTTAGCTAATACTACCTCCGTCCCGTTATTACTGTCTCAATTTCCCGAAATGTACGTCCCATTATTTATGTCTTAACTTTCTAATTTGGAAAATAACTATCATCTTCTCTCCTATTTTTTCATCTTATCTCTCCTCTTATTTTACCATCTTCTCTCTCTTACTTTATCATCTTCCCTCTTATTTTACCATCTTCTCTCTCTTACTTTATCATTTACTCTCATTCACTTTCTCTCATACTTTATCATCTACCATCTCTCATACTTTATCATCTACTCTCTTAATTTCCTTGACGAAATAAAGTGAGACAGAAATAGCGGGACGTAGGCAATAATAATTAAGCTACACATGTGCGCACGCGCGCACATGGGCCTATGTCGTCGCCCAGCGTTATTGTCCAATGTCACACACGATCGCTGCCGGCCAGCAACACGGATAGTCGGCCCGTCTGTCATCGGCGTAATTTCTGTAAAATCGTCTGCAAATTTACCGACGAAAATTTCATCACTAAATCCGTCAGTAAATGCAGACAAATCTCAAAGTCCGTCGGTAAAAATTTGCCGACATGCTCTATAGCGACAACTCATTTATTGACGGAAATTCCTCATTTTATTATGTTGCTCTTTTTGATGCAACTAGGTAAGATAAACTTATAGATCCAATACCTATATACAATAACGTAAACTTATGTATAATGACTACAAAAGAAAATAAGTTTATCACTCTTGATTAAGAATAATTTAGTGTATTATTTTTTTCTAGTTGACAATTAAGAATAAGCTCAACGCAAAATATCTTTCAACAAAAAACCTTACGAATCGCATCTTGAAAATGTACATTTCTTTTACAAAAAATAATAACTCACCACGTTGAAACCAAATTCATAATACAATATAGGCTGTCATACGGTGATTCGCCAGTCTGCTTATCATCTCCATACATATAAATACACGAGAAAATAAGGTTTTCAATTGACACTGAAATTACTTTCACGAAAGACTAAATTAATTGATAATTAATGAATACCCGACACTTATAGCAACCATAAACTATATTATTATTATTATTATTATTATTATTATTATTATTATTATTATTATTATTATTATTATTATTATTATTATTATTATTATTATTATTATTATTATTAAAATTGCGAATTTGATATTGTTTGGTGAGTACCTTGTTACGACAACTAAATCGAATTTTTTAGCGTTTGTTGGTACGTTAATCATTTCTCCATCATTCCATCACTACAAAATTATCATTATTTACCGATGGACAAAACACATGTATGCATTACGCGACTGAAAGTTAGAAAGTCGTTTATATTTGGATGAGATTCAGTATGATATAATTTGAAGATCTCAAAACCCTAGCTGAATAATGAACCATATAATAGAATAGCTTAGTTGAGTTCAGCATGTTAGGAACTTAGTAAGCTAGCTAGAGTTCAGTAGTTGATAGACTCAATAGAGTAGATCGTTACCAACCAGATTGACTCAACAATGGAATTCAGTACGGTTAGTCAGAACCTACTGAATCTGTGGACAGGAAAAAGGCATGAAGATGAACTTTTCAGTAGAATGTCAGTAGAATATAACTCAGTCTGAGGAATCAGAGGAAGTCAACTCAGCATCCGCTTTAGAGTTTGAACAAGCCTCACCTACCATACTACCTCGACCAGTGAGGAGCTGCAAGCAATTTACCTTGTTCTGACAAAAGCTACTGAAAAATAGAGAATCTCTACAGTAACGTTCAAAATTGAAGATGGTCGTTTTTCTTGTCGTTTTTGACACGTGTCTAGGTTCCCTCCAATGGATCTATTCACAAGTCAAGACTATAAATAGAGATCGAGCTTCAAACGATAAAGACACGACCAAGAACACCAAACATTCAAAGCACACAACCTCTAGAGAACTTAAAGCTCACTCAATGAAGAACTCACTTCATAGAACATTTATTATAGTTCTTCTCTCTAGAGACACTCTGCTCCCAAACTCTGTTTGAACAACTTTAAAATCACTAAGATTATAACTAGAGAATGTGTCATGCGAACAGATAGACTGAGACTTGCTTATTATAATAAATTTAAGAACTCCTGCCTTGTTTAGCACAGTGGATGTAGTATCTTGAGTATCCGAACCACTTTAAAAATTGCATGTCCACTTACTATAACATTGATTTATCGTTCACGCATATCCGATTTCCAATTAAATTGAATCTACGCACAAGCATGATCTGAATCGATTTCAGTAATAACGTTTTTCAACTCGAGACGATATAAAAACCGGGCCTACACATTCCGCACTTATTCATCTACCGAGTTTACTGTAGACTGACTGGAGTCGGTAGACAGTGTTCGGTATTTGGAATCACTCTACCCACTCGATTTGAAAATTTATTTGGCTTGATGACTCACTCAGTACCATACTCAGTCGAAGACTAACTTTCGCGTTTGAGTTAAAACTTGGACTCAGGTATGTTCCCACACCCCCTCCCCCACTTCTATACCTGAAGACTCGTCTCTGGACCAATAATTGGTATCAGAGTGGTGTTCTTCTGATCACCATTTTTTTAATAGAGTGGTCTACTCGAACAGATCCTGAAAAATGCTTTTTACTGCATCAGCATTTCTTTCACCGCATTCTATTGCATCCTATACTGCCTCTACTATGTCTGATAGATCAGATATTAGGATGGTGCCCATGTTCTCAGTAGAGAACTATGTGGTATGGCGAGTGAGAATGGAGCACATCTAACGTCATTGCATGACAGAGGTCCTTGAGAAAGTTCCTATCGTTCCCATGATCGATAGCATCGAATTTGTAGCTGTGGGAGCAGTAGGTGTCAAAATTGGAGAAAAGGTTCCCAAGGACAAAAGCTTCTTCATGCCAGAAGAAAGAAGCTGCAAAACCTTGACTGAGTCGCACGAAACGCTATACTGACAACGCTCAGTGACTCATATCTCGGAAGGGTGCATGTCTGCACGACAGCGAAAGAACTCTTGGATGTTGTAGCTGTGCTGACTCAGGGGGACCCTCACAAATCAAGGAAAACAAGCTAGAACTGGAACTACAGAAGCTCGAAGCTTTCTGCATGACACCTGGAGAAGCAATTGATAACTATAGCGCAAGATTTACAAATTAGATTAATGTCATCACTGGGCTGGGGAAAACGGTCACCAACAAGGAGATGAACACTAGATCTTACGGGGGTTATCTAGACCTAAGTGGTATTCATTTGCTACTTATTTGCGATGTTCTAATCTTAATAATGTTACTCCTGATTTTATATTCTCAGAACTCAAAGCTGAGGAATTCAAGTACGATCTTCCTCAACCCAATTTCAGTGCTCTAGCTGACATCTCAATGGATCATGAATAAAAGGCAACCTGTTGGGTATGATAAGATTTGAAGATCCCAAAACCCCTTATCTGAATGATGAACCTCATAATGTAATAACTTTGTTGAGTTCAGCGTGTGAAGAACTCAGTAGGCTAGCTAGAGTTCAGTAGCTGATACGTTCAGTAGAACATCTTATGTCAGCTAGGAGGACTCATCATGAGGAACTCAGTTGGGTATCTCAGGACCCACTAAATCAGTAAAGAAAATCGTGCCAAGTATTGAATATCTCAGAAGAATATCAGCCGGAGACAACTCAATAAAAGTGTCCAAAGAATCATAGGAAAACAACTCAGCATCCGCTTTGGAGTTTGAACAAGACTTACCAACTTTCTAACCTCGACTAATGAGAAGCTGCCAATGTTGTACTTGCACTGACATAAAGCTGCTCCCTGGACTGAAAAAGAAAGAATCTCTACAATGACATCTTTTCGACACGTGCCTAGACCTCTTCCAACGGATCTATTCATGAGTCAATACTATAAATAGAGAAGAGTGTTCAAGCAGAGAAGACACCGGGAACCAAAAAACATACAAGCATTCAAATGCTCTAGCAACCAAATAGCTCACACAACGAAGAATACATAACACACAGAGATATAATTAGTTCTTCACTCTAGAGATCTATTGTTCTCATTCTCTATTCTAAGCAATTTTTGCAATACCTTAAGCTTAGAAAATTCGAAGGAGTTCAGCTCATTAAACTGTTCTTATTGTAAGAACTCATTCTTAGTTAAAGAAAATCAAACCCCGTGTTTGAAACTGTAAAGTCACTATGACTATAACTAGAGTATCTATCCAACATACAGATCGACTGAGACTTGCTCAGCATAACTAATCAAGATCTTCTGCTTTGTTCAGGACAGTGGATGTAAGATCCAGTGTATCCGAACAAATTTAAAAACTGATTGTGTTGATTTACTGTTTCCTTAACTTACTGTTCAGACTGCATACAAACTCATCTTTGAAAATCACAGTCAGCATAAAATGTGTTTCCTTATCCGAGATGAAAATTATTTGGGCCTACACTTCCGCGTTTTATCCTATACTAAATTAATGTTCGCTGATTGAAGGAACAAATTCAGATGAACAATCAATTCTAGTAGAACACTTCAGGAGCTGGAACTCCTGAGAGCTAAAAATCAGAGTCTTTCAATGAAAAGTTAGGACTCTACTAAGTCTGAAGGACTTGTCTTGAGATAGAATGAAGAGATCAATTCTCTAATGACTAAGTCTCAACAACAAGAATCATAGATCTCAGTTCTGACCAACGACAACTCTGAGAAAGAGACTGAAATTCCTAGTCTAAAAGACAAGCTTGCACAGTCTAGAGCTGAGTATGAAGCTCTGAGAAAAAGCGATGAGGTTTGGAGAACCTTAATGATTGAGAAATACATAGGAGCTAAAGAAAAGCTTGAGAAGTTGTTAAGATCACAAAGACAATGCTCTACAAAGGAAGGACTTGGTTATACATATGAAGCAACTACTTCAAGACAGAAAAGCTCAGATCAGTTAGCTGATAGATTTGTTCAAGGGGGAACTCAATATGCTGAATCTTCAATCCCTCAGACA
Organism: Lavandula angustifolia; assembly: GCA_028984105.1. Lineage (NCBI taxonomy): Eukaryota > Viridiplantae > Streptophyta > Magnoliopsida > Lamiales > Lamiaceae > Lavandula > Lavandula angustifolia. The sequence continues at coordinate 24,937,924 of CM054820.1, forward strand.
AAGAAATATGAAAGCACCTCAGCCCAGCTACCTAGAAGATAACCCGAGGTTCAAGCCCCAGAACACCCAGATCCAACTTAGAGAGAACCAAGAAGTTCAGATGGGCATAACAGTATGGCCACCCAAAGTAGACACATCCAGCTCAGTATAGATCATATTATTATGAGCCTAGAATCAAAATCCCCAAGGTTCAGAAGAATAAGAAACCTGAACCTCAAAAGATAAAGGAATCGACATCTCCTAGCTCAGTAGAGAGATCAGCTGACAACAAGTGCAAGAAGATATCTGAAACCATCAGGGTTGTCAGATAGATTTGGGTCCCAAAATCCACTAACCTCTAAGGACCCAACTTGAACCCAATGGGTACCTGAATTTGCTTTTATTTTGCAGGTGCTAAAGGACCCTTGGATCATGGACAACGGATGCTCAAGATACATAACACATCAAAAGAATCTGTTGATCAACTACGTTCAGCAAGAAGGAGCCAGAAGTGAATTTGGTGACAACTCCAAAGGATACACAAGGGGATACGAAACACTGAAGATAGGAACTGCAATAGTTCCCAAAGTATCATATGTTGAATGACTTCAACATAATCTCCTTTCAGTCAGTTAATTATGTGATAACTCCAATACATTGACTTTCGACGTAGGTTTTTGTGATGTTCTTGATAAATCTACAGGAGAAACTGTGTTATCAGACTCGCAGAGCAGAAATATCTACTATGTTGATTGGAATACCGCTGAACAATGAAGCCTGCTTGCTAGCACACACAAAATCAGATGATAGAACAACATAGTTGTGGAATAGAAGATTAGGTCACCTAAACTTCAAAACAATGAATAAGCTAGTCAGAGGACTGCCCAATGAAGTCTTCAAGAGACATAAGAATTGTGAAGCATGTATGTAGGGAAAACAAACCAGATCAAGCAATCCGCCAATTCTATCACCTTCTACTGATGGGATCCTTCAGCTGCTCCACATGGACTTAGGGTCAGTCTCTCCAGTGACGATCAGAGGCAAGAAATATGCTCTTGTAGTCATTGATGACTATTCAAGATATACGTGGGTGATTTTCATTGCCAACAAGTCTGACATCAAAATTGAACTACTGAAATTGCTGAAACGACTGAGCGTCGAAAAGGACATCAAGATTCAAAGAATACGCCCAGATCGAGGAACGAAGCTTCTAAACTCAATGATGAAAGACTACTGCGAAGCTGAAGGGATTCAACACGAAACCTCAGCTGCACGTGCACCTCAGTAAAACGGTATTTCTGAAAGAAAGAACATAACACTCAAAGAAGCAGCAAGAACGTTACTCGAAGACTCAGGTCTACCATCAAAGTTTTGGGCAGAGCTACTGACACGACTTGTTATACTCATAATTGGTCTTTATTGACTCAGATGCACTTGATGACACCATATGAATTGTGGAAAGAGAGAACACCTTCTATTTCGCATTTCCATATCTTTGGTTGTGCATGCTTTATCCACAATAATGGAAAGAATCAGTTAAAGATCTTTGATAGCAAGTCAGGCCAAGGAGTATTCTTAGGATACTCCAGGGTCAGCAAAGCTTTCAGGGTCTTTAACTATCAGACACTTTGCGTGGAGGAAAGCCCTCATGTTGTATTTAACGAATTTACTTTTGAGAATAGGAAGCAAAGCTCTCAGCAAGATGCTGAAGAGGTCAGCAGCAAGATACATGATCTAAGCTTAAATAATAACATAGAAAAGATCCAACATTTTTGGGATGATGATTCAGATGATGAAGTTCAAAACCAACCAACAAGCAATATAGCTGAACCGATTGATTCTTCTGAACAGAATCCATCCCAGGTAACTAAGGTCGATGAAGAAATCATAGTGGTAACTGAGACCTCTACTAAGAATAACAACTCAGGGGGAACTACTAATGTTCTTGAGCTGAATGCCCCTAAACCTGGTGACTCAGTAGATCATGATCTTGTTATTGAACTGCTTTAATCACAAAATAGTACTAATGAAATTCCTCATGCTCCGACTATTTCTACAGAATCAATTTTAGAAGAAGTAACAAGATAGCGTCATTCATGGTTAGATGCTCATACTTCAGATCTTATTATCGGAGATCCATCAGCAAGCGTGTTGGGTGATGATTCCATCCTCAGCACTGTCTCACTCAGTGGGAAGTGATTCGGTCTTGGACAATGATCTTAAGCTCAGTAGCCTTGTGCTCTGTACTTGTCTAAAGATTTGAAGATCCCAAAACCCTATCGGAATGATGAACCATTCCTTTGTATCTATTGTCTCTGAGGTTTCAGACTCAGTAGACACTCTGCTCTGGTCAAGGCGCTCAGTAGCTTATCTGCCTCAGCACCGGCATGTAAGACTCGGCATCTTGGACTCGGCAGAGCAAGATATCGAGAGAGTAAGTCGAACTGAACTCAGCAGGAGTAGTTCACTTGAACTCAGAGCTGATCTTCAGTAGACTTATCTCAGCAGTCTATCTACTGAATACAAGGTCAGACTCAGCATCGGCAGATAGTCTTCAGGACTGTCAGAATCTTTTGAAAGATAATCAGCATTATCATGTACGAGGAAGAGAGAAGTCAGCTTCGGTCTGTCTCGAAGTCTGTGCTATCTCAACCACTCCATCCACCTCGACGAATGACAAGCATACACGTGTCTTCTCACCTGCTAAAGCTGCAGTCAACCTTTTACCTAAAAAGGTGGGAAAGTACCACCAAAAGAGCCGTTTGCTACCAAAAAGAGAGAGAGAGAGAAGAAGATCGTCTCCAACGGATCTATTTCAATCTCTGCTCTATAAATAGAGGGATCATTCAAGATTTGAAAAAAACCAATAAGCAAGAACACGAGAGAGCGCGAAAACGAGCGAATTCCAAAGAACAAAGTCTTAGCAAGAACTCGAAGAACAATCTCCGGTGAAAGACTACATTCTAGCTCATAGGGAATCAAGCTAAACCGACATATAAAGCCTCTAGTATCCAATCGACGTTACACGAACTTATAGCTTACCTTCAGCTGTTCGTCGATCTAGAAGCTACTCTCTCATATTCCCTATCCCTCTAACCCTAAGCTCAACTATTCTTATCCATAGCTTAGACGAAGGAGTTCACATTTGAACCCAATCCTTATTGTATAAGGACTCCTTCACTGTTGGAGAAGTTTGTCAAACACTTTAAGTTTGATAGTGTTGTAAACTGAGACTTGGATCAGTATAAAAACCAAGACGCGGCTTTGCCCAGTGTGCAAGCTGACTGAGACTTAAAACATTTTCTCACAAAAACTGATTTGGGCCTACACTATTCCGCGCACTGAACTCTTACTGTAGATACTGAATTCTGACCTAGTCAGTTAGCAGATCTCAGCTGAGTTAGTACTCTTAGCCTTTAACTCGATTCAGAACAGTTGTCTGGTCTGCTGAACTATTTCAGTCAGACACCATCCTGAATAGGACTGTTCAAGTTCGAAGTTGAGAAATCGAATCAGGTGTATTCACCCCCCCCCCCTCTACACCTGACCGTACACTCGGGACCAACAATTGGTATCAGAGCAGGAGTTCTTTAAGACTCTTGTCACTTTGAGACTGGTCTATTCGAACGGATCCGGAGGAAAACGTTTTCACTGCATATCACTCTACATTCATATCTATATTCTTCATGGCTCATATGTCAGGTATAAGGATGGTACCCATGTTCTCGGTGGAGAATTATGGAGTATGGCGAGTCAGAATGGAAGCACATCTGACATCCCTCCATGACAGTATAACTGAAGTGCTTGAAGATGGACCTATCGTTCCCATGATCGATAGTGTCGTAACTCAGGACCAAGCTCAAGGAGGAGGAATGGTGACCGGGAAGAAGATTCCCAAAGACAGAAGTCTCTTCACTCCCAAGGAGAAGAAGCTTCACAACTTAGACCGTGTTGCCGTAAACGCTATACCGACCACCCTTAGTGATTCTTATCTTGGCGGGGTTCGGGAATGCAAGACCGCAAAAGAACTCTGGGACGCTCTAGCGCTACTAAGTCGAGGGACTCAGAAGATTAAAGCAAATAAACTAGCACTGGAACTCCAAAAGCTGGAAAGCTTGTCTCTCATGCCCGGTGTCAAAATCGAAGATCCGAACGTCGATTTACCAATCGATGAACTCTATCAATGGGCCGGGAAAGACATTCGAAGAATCGAGAGATGAATCGAAGATTCTCGAGGGTACCGCTCGGACGGACACTCGGACACCTTTTGCCACTCTATTGCGACATTCCGACTTAGATGCTGTGTCTCCCGACCATATCTTTTCGAATTACGAGTGAGAGGAGTTTGAGTTCGACGGACCTCAAAGAAACCGAGAGAGATGAAGGCCGACACAAAAATCGACCATGCTTTCAAAGCATCGGTCAAGCCAAACATCTCCGGCCGACGAGCAAAACGACGAGTAAGACCGAGCCTTCACTCAATGATCTACAAGAAGGAAGTCTCGCTCGAAGTATGCGCGCTCGCCGTAAAGTATCGAAGGAGAAGGAGCGACGCGTAAAAGTGACTAAAGCTTATCGGGAAACGAAAGGTAAGTCAAATTATATGTCGAAACACACTCCCGACTCACAATCTTCGAATACGTAAAGAAGGATGACTCGGAACCGTCAAAGAATAGCGAAAGCAAAGAAGAAAAAGTCATCACTTGCTATAATTGCAAAAAGCCGGGATATTATCGTATGATTGTCCCGAGCTCGGTAGTGCTGAACGCGCAAAGCACGTAAGGCAAGGAGAGAGAAATTCGCCCGTAAAAGACAAGCTTATATTGCAGGGGAAATCTCGGTACTACTCGGAAGAAGTCGACTCCTTTATGGATTCATCGACGATGAAGCGGCCTTCATGGCCTTAGAGCATGAAGCGAGATGAATCGCTGAAAAGTGCATGATGGCAAAGCGAAGAGGATGAGGTAAATTCTCATGAACCACTTAACTCCTCTTCACACCGCACACACGACACTATTTCAAAGTGCGGATGAGAATTTGGACGTCGCGACCGCATACGAAGAACCGCTCGACGAACAAATTCGGATGAGTCCGCAGCTCAGCCAAGACTCTTCGGGGAGTTGGATACCCCGAAAGTACGAGAATCAGAGACTTTCTCAGGAGAGTCAGGTTGCTACTGAGGCCGAAGGACTTGTGTTGAGACTCAGGGAGGAGATAAACTCTCTGATGGCCAAGTCTCAGCATCAAGAAGATCGGATTTCAGTTTTGACCAATGACTTGACTCATAAAGATACTGAAGTGAGTCTACTGAAGCAAGAAATGTCAGGACTTCAGATCGAGCTCGACACACTGAAGAAAAGTGATGATATCTGGAGGAACCTGATGACTAAGAGGTACAAGGGTGCTGAGAAGAAATTAGAAGCTATGCTAGCAAGAAATAAGCCAAAGCACTGCAAGGAAGGACTTGGATTCGGCCGGGGAGCTTCCTCATCCGCCCCAAGTACACTCGGAAGTACGGCTTGCCGATAGGTTTGTTCAAGGGCGAGACTATGAACGCAAATATACCTTGAACCCCCTAGCAAAGAACAAACGAGAAGATGAAAGCACCTCATCCCACACATCAGCATTCGACAAGAAGATCGGTGCCAAGAAACCCCGGTTCCGACCAAGGGGGAACCAGCAAATCAAAATCGGCAGATCAGTATGGACCTCCAAAGCTGACACATCCAGCTCAGTATGGATCATATTATTATGAACCTATAGTCAGAAGAGGCTCCAAAGGTCAGAAGAAAAAGAAAGCCACATAGAAGGCTAAGGTCAACAGTCCACCAGCTCAGAAGATTAGGACTCCTGAACCTCAGAAGCCTCAAAAGTCACCTATGACCAGTCCAGTGGTCAGATATGTTGACTCTAGTGGAAAGAAGATGTCTGAAACCACCAGGGTTGTTAGACAGATTTGGGTTATGAAAACTAACATCTAAGGACCCAAAATCAAAAATAAAGGGTACCCGAATATAATTTCGTTTTGCGGAGTGCGCAGAGACCCATGGTATGTGGACAGCGGATGCTCAAGACATATGACATACCAAAGGAGTCTACTGAAGAACTATGTTACTGAAGATGGACCCAGAATCGAGTTTGGAGATAATGCCAAAGGCTACACGAGAGGATACGGCACACTCAGCATAGGAACTGCCAACGTTCCTAGAGTATCCTATGTTGAAGGACTTCAGCATAATCTTCTCTCTGTTAGTCAATTTTGTGATAACACGAATAGAGTGATTTTTTACGCTGGTTTCTATGATGTTATTGATAAATCTACAGGGAAAACAGTGTTATCAGGTTCGCGCAAAAAGAATATCTACGTGGGCCGATCGGAACTCAGTGAACCTCGAAGCTTGTTTCTTGGCGAAGAATGAAAACGAACGGGGTGGCTATGGCATAGAAGGCTCAGTCATCTCAACTTTAAGACGCTCAACAAGCTAGCAAGAAACACTCTAGCAAGGGGACTGCCGAATGAGGTGTTCAGCAAAGACACTCAGTGTGAAGCATGTCTGAAGGGAAAGCAAACAAGGAATCAAAATCCTCCAGTTACATCGCCTTCCACAGATGGAATCCTTCAGCTGCTGCATATGGATTTGTTTGGTCCAGTCTCCCCAGTGACGATCAGAGGCAGAAAATATGCATTAGTGGTCATAGATGACTACTCGCGCTACACATGGGTCATATTCATTGCCAACAAGTCTGACGTCAAAACAGAGTTACCAACGCTTCTGAAAAAGCTCAGTGTCGAGAAGAACACCAAGATCAGAAAAATACGTTCGCACGCAGGAACCGAGTTCCTTAATTCCATGGTAGAGGAGTTACGCAAGCGAAGGAATAGAGCATGAGACTTCACCGCACGCACACCTCGGCGAGAATGGAGTTGCCGAACGAAAGAACGTAACTCTAAAAGAGGCAGCTAGGACTCTACTCGCAGACTCAGGACTCCCAACCAAATTCTGGGCAAAAGCTACTGATACTGCATGTTACACTCAGAACCGATCTTTACCGACAAAGCAAGCATAAGAGAACACCATATGAACTATGGAACGGCGGGAAGCCTTCTCTATCTTATTTCCATATCTTTGGTTGTTCATGCTTTATCCACAATAATGGGAAAGATCAGTCAAGACTTTTGATAGCAAGTCGGATCGTGGAGTGTTCTTAGGATACTCTCGGGTCAGCAAAGCTTTCAGAGTATTTAACTATCGGACCCTTTGCGTGGAGGAAAGCCCTCATGTTATGTTTAACGAGTTTGCTGCGAAGACAGGAGCAATAACTCAAATTCGAATCCGAGGACATCGGAGACGGACTACGGGATCTAAGCGTAAAGGACAAATCGAAAAGATTCGGCTATGTTGGGATGATGATTCGGACGAAGAAACCGAAGACAAATCTATCGAATCTCAACCAGCAGAGCAAGTAGGCTGAGCGGATTGATTCTCCCGAACGGAATCAATCCCGTGTAACTCGAGGTCGATGAAGAAACCGTAGAGGTAATCGAGACCACTACCGAGAATAACAACTCGGTGGGGAACATCTAGTAATATTCCTGAGCTGAATGCCCCTGAACCTGGTGACTCAGTAGATCATACACTTATCACTGAAATTCTTCAATCTCAGAATAGTACAACTGAAATGCCTAATTCACCTACTATCTGTGTTGAACAAATTTCAGATGAAGAGCTGAAACATCGTAGATCGTGGCTGGATGCTCACACTCCTAATTTGATCATTGGAGATCCTTCAGCTAATGTCAAGACAAGATCCAGATTCTGTCAAGGAGAAACCGCATTATTTTCCTGCTTCTTGTCTACTGAAGAGCCTCAGAACATTGAGGATGCATTAAAGGATGCTTGGACCGGATCATAGCTATGCGAGAGGAGCTCAATCGGTTCACGAGAAACGAAGTATGGGAGCTTGTAGACGCACCCGGCATCAACATGTCATTGGTACCAAATGGGTCTTCAAAAACAAGCGAGATGAAAACAACGTTATAGTCAGGAACAAAGCAAGGCTCGTGGCTAAAGGCTACTGTCAAGCTGAAGGAATAGATTTCGATGAAACTTTCGCTCCAGTTGCAAGATTGGAGGCAATTAGACTATTCCTAGCCTACGCAACACATCAAAGATTCAGAGTTTATCAAATGGATGTGAAGTCTGCGTTCCTGAACGGCGTGCTGAAAGAAGAAGTCTATGTGGAACAACCGCCCGGCTTTCAGCAGGGACATCAAGTATATAGACTCAGAAAGGCTCTGTACGGGTTAAAACAAGCACCCAGGGCTTGGTACGATACCCTGTCTGAGTTTCTTCTTCAGAAAGGTTTTCAGAAGGGCACAGTAGATCGCACGTTGTTCAGCATTCGACTGGAAGACGACCTATTACTCGTGCAGATCTATGTGGATGACATTATCTTCGGTTCGAAGAATGTCATTATGTGTCAGCAGTTTGAAAGAATGATGAAGGACAAGTTCGAGATGTCGATGATGGGAGAAATGAACTACTTCCTTGGTTTTCAAGTCAAGCATTCTGAAAAGGGAACTTTCATCAACCAAGGCAAATACACTCGAGACCTCATCAAAAGATTCGGCTGCACATCCGGCAAACCCATCAAGATCCCGATGAACACGAATATGAAGATAGATCTTGATAAAGAGGGAGTATCAGTAGACCAAACAGAATACCGTGCTATAATTGGTTCTTTATTATATTTAACGGACTACCCGCCCGACATAACTTATGATGTAGGTGTGCGTGCTCGATTTCGGGCGAATCCCAAGCGAGCCATATGGACTCGACCAAGAAGATTCTCCGCTATCTCCGAGGAACACCCGACATGGGTTTATGGTATCCAATGATGATAATATTGAACTAATCGGCTATTTTGATGCCGACTATGCAGGATGTAGAATTGACCGAAAATCAACTTCAGGAACATGTCAGTTCCTTGGCAGCAAGCTGATCTCATGGTTTTCAAAGAAACAGCACTCAGTAGCTACGTCGACTACTGAAGCTGAATACATGGCTCGTTGGAAGTTGTTGCGCCCAAATCCTTTGGTCGAAAAAAGCAGTGAGAGACTATGACGTCATTCGGAATGAAGTGCCAATCTTCTCGCGATAGTACCGGTGCCATTGCAATCACTCAGAATCCTGTACTACACACGAGATGCAAGCACGTGGACATCAAACATCACTTCATTCGTGACCATGTCGAAAAGAAGGATATCAGGATGGAAAAGATCCATACTGACAAACAAAGGGCTGATATACTGACCAAGCCTCTAGCTGAATCCAGATTCAGAGAACTTTCAGTAGAGCTAGGTCTGTTGGACCCTACTGACCCCAGTCAGTAAGAGGTTTTAGGAGAGAGATATTTCAGTAAGGGGGAATGTTCACTCTCGCATCGAATGTATTCGCACGTAGAGATTCAGAAACCATCTACACGAGGTATCAGCTGACTACTATGTTCAGCTGACAGGTTTGCGTATCTCTACTCAGTAGTAACTTATATTTCAGAACTTTGCATTTATGTCAAAGATTCAGCATGATATTTAATATCTTTTGGTTTGTCTTTATTATTAACGAATTTCATTTATTGCACGACATTCCATACATAAGTTTGCTGAACTCTGCGCGCATTTAATGCATGTCTTTTTCGCGATTACTACTTAGGTTATTTTACAACTGTCTTTTGACTTAGGCGGCTTATGCGATCATTGCCTATTATATAACGTCTAATCTTGACCGTCCTTTCTAAAAGCAGTTTTAAACCCAGCCTTTTGATCAAATAATTGTTCGTCTTCTCGTTAGATATATATATATTCGATCATATCCTAGAAACCGCCATTAGCATACAATCTTTCAAGTCCGAGAAATCTGAAGCATCTTTTAGAACGAATCTCATCCGTATTTCGCATTATATCCTTCTAAAGCATTAGATTTCTCACTGGTATGCATATTAGAACTGTTATGATAGCTTATTTTATTATTCAGAATCGATATATATATATATATATACTGTTCTATCTAAGAATCGATACTGATAAATCTCTTGTAACAGGTACTATGGCGGGTATTTTTGTAGATGCCCCTGACAACATGGAGGAAATCCTCAGCAAAGGCCGTGTCTGGTGCGAACCAGTCATGGAGTTCGATGCGTGCGAGCTCGAATACATGGAGGAAGTATTCACGTACCTCCGAGCGTCTGGACTAGAAGAGTTCTTATCGAGGAAGCCTACTTTCTTCCTTCCTCGACAAGTGGCAGTAGCCGTATTCGAACTCCGACTCCGTCAAAGGCGATATTATGGCAAGTTTCGATTGTTCACGCGATTGGCGACGCCTCGAAGATTCCAGGGCGGATGTCGTTAAAGCAAGCCCACGAAGAAAAGCTTCAATCTTCCATCCGAAGGTATCGCACGATAGGCTACAACGACGATTCAGTAGATGAATACACGACGGTATTCGTGGCAAGCCGACTACCTTCGGTAGCCGCTTCCCGAAGAATGCAATGCTCCCCCGTCTGCAGCATTGGCCTATATTGTCACGCACCTGCCGACGAGCCGAGCTGGATCGTTCGATCAGGTCTCGCGACCTAAGATCCACCCGATGATGGCCATATATGACTGCGCCAAGGTCAACTGGACTGAGTTCTTCATTCGGGAGTTCATGATCCAAGCAGCTAAATTTAACAAGCCCACGCGCACGCTGAGCGCAAAAGGAAAGCTACTCTACGGGCTCAAACTGTCAGTGATGATTGAAGACTACTGTGGCTCTGAGCAGATCACATATGATGCCAAGGAGTACTTCAATGTCAAGAAGATTCGGTTTCATAACCGAACTGCGGCCCTTCAAAGCAAATCGGGTCGAGTCCTTCGGCAGAGATCGAATCTCGAAGGCTACTCCACGTAAGAGGAGAACGCCTCCAAGCAAAAACCCCGAAGGCACCGGCTAAGAAACTGAAGAAAGCCGTCGAGGTGCCTGCTGAACCTAAGGCCCCTGCTGAACAGGCCACTCAGCAGACTACTCAGCCCCAGAGGCTGATAGATGAGTCAAAGTCTTCTGAGAAGACTCAATCGGTGGAGAAGATCGTCTCCACCTGAAGCATCTCGAAGAGATGGAACAAGAGGAGGCTACCGAAGCTCAAAGTGAAGAAGTTCGGCGCCTTGACGGCCCCCTCGCAGTTCCTCCACTCAGACGGTGCGGCACCTGCCGAGACTCGGACGTCTCCACCAATTGACGAATCCGAGACGGCGTCGAAGAAGAAACAATCGGGATGGAAGCTTCAGTGATTATATCCAGAGCATCCCGAGAGATTCTTCAACTGGTTCCGGAGCTTGCTGACTACTCAGACTTGTTGCTCATCGCCAAGACAACAAGGCTCCACATGTTGCTTGCGACATCGGGAGTGGCCTCGTCTACGGCGCCTTGTCCTCCACTACTCCCCGTCCACTGCATGAAGAGGAATTGAGACCGAGAGAGGAGATAGGCTATTCGAGCCACGAAGACCTCGGCTCAATGGACAATCCGAGGGCTGCGATGCCGGCCATGATTCATGATCGACAGCTCGCTTCCGGCCCAGCACCCTCAGATGGGTCAGACCATGACGACCCACCCAGTGATTCAGGCCCTGGAAAGCCTGATGAGGGAACTCCCCGGGACAAGGATACACAAATTACCGAAGAACCTCGGCGTCCACTCGGTATCCTTGGTTCCGAGAAGTCGACGGCCGGTACCTCATCAACGAGCACGCTCGGCTCCTGCCGAAATCGGATTTCGAGGTAGCGCCCGGCCCGCATCATCGACGCTCCAAGTCCGTGGCGAAGGCTCTACAAAGCCAAGGCACTCGAAGCCGTGCCCTCGACAAGGCGATCCACGAGCTTGGAAGAAGACTGCCGAAGCCACGCCACCGAGCTTCGTGGGCCGAAATCCTCAATGTCCCAATCACTTGCCCCCGATGTCTCGCAATTGTCACTCAAGCATTGGCTCAACAACAGACCAACTTTGAATCTCGGCTCGAGATCTTTCGGGAGAGCCAAGCCAAACTACTTCAAGATTTTCGGGCTTCTAAACCGGCTCATACTGCAGCTATTGCTGAACAAGCCCAGGCCACGGAGATCAGATTAGACAACATTCAACTGGTCCTGGAGGATAAGATCGCTGAGAAGCTGAAAGACTTCAAGGAAGCAGCTGACCTCTCTCACAAGCAGTACAAGGCAGACCTTACCATGGAGAGGAACGAGTTGCATGAGGCTCTGACTAAGCTCCACCATCGTCTTGATGAGTTGTCAACCTCCTACAAAAGTCTGAAGAAGTCAGTCCTAGTCCCTACCCCGGTGCTCATTGATGATGCCAAAAAGGGGGAAAGTGAAGGAAAAAGGGAAGGAAAGAGAACTGAAGAAAGAGAAGGAAAGAAGAGTACTGAGAAGCTGACCCCCACCACAAGTCCAAAATCTAATGGGGAAGCTTCACTCGAAGTCATCCCGCACTCGAGACTCGGACTCGGGGTGAGGCCCGTGGTGTCCCAGTGCGAGCACACACTGCGACCGGCCCAAGTGGCTCGAGATCCCAGGCTACTCATGCAACCGGGACTCCCATTGATATCATCAAGGAGGTTGCAGAGTATGCTTGAACAGAAAGAGGACTCAGAGGACTCAGATGATGATGAAGAAGTCCCTCTACCTCCACCGTTCAAGGCAAAGGTAAGAAAATTCGAAACTCCCGACCCCTCCAAAGCAAAGAAACCCAAGAGATACATCTCACCGAGGAGGAGGCTCGGATTGCCGCCGATGAGAAGCCGGCAAGGGAGATCGCCGATCTTGAAGCCGCCAACAAACCAAAGTCTAAGCCTCGCTAAAGGAAAGACTAAGGCACCAAAGCACGCGGTGGAAAAAAGAAGGCGCCCGCTAGATTGCCTCCCGTAAAACTTCGAATTGAAGATGATGAAGATAGGGAGAGGCAACAAAGAAAAAGGCACTAAGCAAAGAAGGTACATCCAAAACCAAATCCAGTACCTCTGCCGACTCCGAACAAGCTCCTCGAAGCCTCAAGAGCAAGATGCGTAAATTGAAGAAATCTTCGCTCGGATGGATAGATATCTCTACGAGAGGAGAGGAAGCTAGACAAATAGAGGCCGCCGAGCGAGAGGATACATTTGGCGGACCTTGAGGCACTCGGGAAGCGTCTTGAACAAGAGGCCGAGCCGAGAGTTCCTTCGAAAGCCGACATTCCTTATCGATACGAAGGTTCGGGGAAGCCAAACGATCTGAAAACACATAGATGGCCGAGATCAGACGAATGGATGCCTATTCAGTTCAATCAGAGATGGGAATCGGCCAAGATAGAGTTTATCAAAAGAAATTATTTCTGGCGATTCTGGCCTGAAATGTCTAAGGCTGATGCCTATGTCGAGTGGATGACCATTACTGAACCTGATCTTTACCCATATATGCACAGAGCAGTAACTGAAGGGGTAGTAGTCAGCGTTCCTAAAGCAAGAATCATTCCTCCACCTAGAAGACAAGACGACTCAGTACATCTCGGAATGATTGAACAAGAAGTGAAGAATGCTGCGTTGAACAGAGGTCTAGAACAAGATGAACCAGCAGACTTTGCCAAATACCTGAAGCTAAGGAAGAACACGTTCAGAATGTATGGAGTCCCACTGCCTGAAGATAAATCCCAAGGTTTCATGAATAGGATTCAGCAGTTTAAGGGTTCTCCTTCTTAGTTCTCCTTTTAGCTTAGCAAGATTTGTAATGTACTGAACTGTTTATCATATATATACAAATCTTCTTTTGGCTCTGACAATACTTGTTGTCTAAATAGCCGTGTTTGCTTTATGCTTTAACACTCAGAATCACTGAAGTGATTACTGACACACACTCACTTTGTTTATTTACTTGTCAGTTTTTGCTCGGTTAGATTTCTGATAGACTAGACTTTCATAGAGTTACTATTTCTCTTAAGGGGAAATTGTTGCATGGGGGAAATTATTGTAAAGGGGGAAATTGTTCTGCCCTGTCTCCCTCAGTAGTCTAGCACTTACCAGACAACTCCACTGATCCTACTTGTAATATTTGTAAGGAGCTCTGTTTCTGAGTAAGTTAGTGTTTAGCATAGTTGATAGGACATAGATGATAGGTTTTGGCATCATCAAATAGGGGGAAATTGTTGGGTGATGATTCCATCCTCAGCACTGTCTCACTCAGTGGGAAGTGATTCGGTCTTGGACATTGATCTTAAGCTCAATAGGCTTGTGCTCTGTACTTGTCTAAAGATTTGAAGATCCCAAAACCCTATCGGAATGATGAACCATTCCCTTGTATCTATTGTCTCTGAGGTTTCAGACTCAGTAGACACTCTGCTCTGGTCAAGGCGCTCAATAGCTTATCTGCCTCAGCACCGCAGTACGAAGACTCGCACATCTTGGACTCGGCGAGAGCAAAGATATGCGAGAGAGTCGATCGAACCGAACTCGGCGAGAGTAGTTCACCGAACTCGAGCTGATCTTCAGTAGACTTATCTCAGCAGTCTATCTACTGAATACAAGGTCAGACTCAGCATCGGCAGATAGTCTTCAGGACTGTCAGAATCTTTTGAAAGACAATCAGCATTATCATGTACGAGGAAGAGAGAAGTCGGCTTCGTCTCATCTCGAAGTCCCGTCTTTGTCTCAACCACTCCATCCACCTCGACGAATGACAAGCATACACGTGTCTTCTCACCTGCTAAAGCTGCAGTCAACCTTTTACCTAAAAAGGTGGGAAAGTACACTGTTACCTACACCAAAAGAGCCGTTTGCTACCAAAAAGAGAGAGAGAGAGAAGAAGATCGTCTCCAACGGATCTATTTCAATCTCTGCTCTATAAATAGAGGGATCATTCAAGATTTGAAAAAAACCAATAAGCAAGAACACGAGAGAGCGCGAAAACGAGCGAATTCCAAAGAACAAAGTCTTAGCAAGAACTCGAAGAACAATCTCCGGCGAAAGACTACATTCTAGCTCATAGGGAATCAAGCTAAACCGACATATAAAGCCTCTAGTATCCAATCGATGTTACACGAACTTATAGCTTACCTTCAGCTGTTCGTCGATCTAGAAGCTACTCTCTCATATTCCCTATCCCTCTAACCCTAAGCTCAACTGTTCTTATCCATAGCTTAGACGAAGGAGTTCACATTTGAACCCAATCCTTATTGTATAAGGACTCCTTCACTGTTGGAGAAGTTTGTCAAACACTTTAAGTTTGATAGTGTTGTAAACTGAGACTTGGATCAGTATAAAAACCAAGACGCGGCTTTGCCCAGTGTGCAAGCTGACTGAGACTTAAAACGTTTTCTCACAAAAACTGATTTGGGCCTACACTATTCCGCGCACTGAACTCTTACTGTAGATACCGAATCTCGACCTAGTCGGTTAGCGAGATCTCGCTGAGTCGTACTCTTAGCCTTTAACTCGATTCGGAATAGTTGTGCGGTGCGCCGAACTATTTCGATCGAGACACCATCCCGAATAGGAATTTGTTCAAGTTCGAAGTTGAGAAATCGAATCAAGTGTATTCACCCCCCCCCTCTACACCTGACCGTACACTCGGGACCAACAAAGCGTCAAGACAAGATCCAGATTCTGTCAAGGAGAAAGCGCCTTATATTCCAGCTTTTTATCTACTGGAGAACCTCAGTCGATTGAGTATACACTGAATGATGCTGACTGGATCACTCCTATGCAAGAAGAGCTCAACCAATTCACCAGAAATGACGTTTGGGAGCTTGTAGACAGACCCAAGCACCAACATGCGATAGGAACCAAGCGAGATGAAAACAACGTCGTCGTCAGGAATAAAGAAAGACTAGTTGCTAAAGGATATTGTCAAGCTGAGGGAATAGACTTTGATGAAACATTCGCTCCAGTTGCAAGATTGGAAGCCATTCGCCTATTCCTAGCATTTGCAACTCATCAACAATTTAATGTGTATCAGATGGATGTTAAGTCAACTTTCTTGAATGGCGTACTGAAGGAAGAAGTCTACGTAGAACAACCGTCCGGCTTTCAGCAGGGACATCAAGTATGCAGACTCAAGAAAGCTCTGTATGGGTTAAAACAAGCACCCAGGGCTTGGTATGATACCCTTTCAGACTTTCTACTTCAGAAAGGTTTTCAAAAGGGAAATGTAGATCGCACCCTATTCAATATCAAGTTAGGCAATGATATCTTACTGGTGCAGATCTATGTGGACGACATCATCTTAGGATCTAAGAATCTGACCATGTGTTAGAAATTTGAACAGATGATGAAAGACAAATTTGAGATTTCGATGATGGGAGAAATGAATTATTTCCTTGGACTACTAGTGAAGCAATCTAAGAAAGGAATATTCATAAATCAACGAAATATACTAGAGATCTCATCAAGAAATTCAGCTGCGAATCTAGCAAATTAGTAAAGATACCCATGAACACAAATCTCAAGATGGATCTTGATAAAGAGGGAGTATCTATTAACTCAACTGATTATCTAGCTATTATTGGTTCATTATTATACTTAACTGCCAGCAGACCTGATATAACCTATGATGTAGGTGTATGCGCGAGATATCATCCGAATCCCAAGCGAAGTCATGTAGACTCACCGAAGAAGATTCTCCAATACCTGAAAGGAACACCTGATGTTGGGTTATGGTATCTTGATGATGATAATTTTGAACTACTGATCGCTCTCCAACACTCAGGTCAGGATCTCAAGGCACCTAAATTCAGAACTATACCTCCTCCTTGCACTCTAGAAGGAAATATATGCACTAAGGAGATTGAGGATGAGATCAGATTTGCCATTATTAGAAGGGGATTGGACATGAAAGATTCTGAAGACAATGAAGAGATCAAGAAGCTGAGAAGCAAAGTCTACAGATCACATGGTCTTGATCTTCCTAAGAAGAAGTCAACTGACTATAAGGCGAGATTGAAACAATTTTGGAAGTCTAGTTGATTCTCCTGTGCTCTAATAGTCTTTATTTGTGATAGAATATAATTTCTTGTACATGTAATATCTCTAATCATTTATGAAATTCTATTTCTTTTGGCCAAAGACAACTACTCATTGTCACCTGGCCCCGTCTTATATTTTAAACACTACTGATAACCTCAGGGATCAGAACACATACTCGCATGTTTTTTTTCTCTTGTGTGTTCTCTCCCTTTGTTCTTTATTGGTTTATCTCTAGACTTTATTTGTGATATAGGAGGAAATTGTGTTGATAGATTGATTTGATATAAAGGTTTTGTCATCATAAAATAGGGGGAATTTTTGTGCATGAGATTCAGTATGATAAGATTTGAAGATCGCAAAACCCTAGCTGAATGATGAGCCTGATATAATGTAATAGCTTAGTTTAGTTCAGCACGTTAGGAACTCAGTAGGCTAGCTAGAGTTCAATAGCTGATAGGTTCAGTAGACTATCTGTCGTTCAGCTGGAAGAACTCAGCTTCAAGGAACTCAGTTGGGTATGTTAGAATCCACTAAATCTGCAAAGGAACTCGAGCCACGTATTGAACATCTCAGAAGAATGTCAGTAGGAGATAATTCAGTTGAAGGTCCGAGGAATCAAAGGAAGTCAACTTAGCATACTCTTGGAATTTGAACAAACCTCACATACTCTCTAACCTCAACCAATGAGAAGCTGTCAGCACTGTACCTGCTCTGCCATAAAGTTGCTTCCTAGACTGAAAAGAGAAAATATCTACAGTAACATTCAAAATGGAGATGGTCGTTTTCCTTGTCATATTCGACACGTGTATAGACTCCCTCCAATGGATCTAGTCATAAGTCGACGCTAGAAATAGAGAAGTCTTCATGCAGAGAAGATAACAACAATAGGGAACCAAGCATTTAAGCTCACAAACACTCTAGCGCATGTAAAGCATATCAAAGCGAAGAACTTGTTCACAGAGAGATCATCTTAGTTCTTAACTCTAGAGATTCATTAGTTCTCTTTCTCTATTCTAAGCAGAATTATTATAATATCATAAGCTTAGAAAACATCGAAGGGGTTCAGCTTTCTGAATTGTTCTTATTGTAAGAACTCCTTCATAGTTGGAGAAATAAAAAACCTCATGTTTGAATCTTGTAAAGACACTAACACTATAACTAGAGTATTTGTCCAATGCACAGATCGACTGAGACTTGCTCAGTATAAGCAATCAAGAACTCTTGCTTTGTTAATGACAGTAGATGTAGGATCTTGCGTATCTGAACCACTTTAAAAATTGCTTGTATTGATTTATTGTTGCATTAATTAACTGTTCATACTGCATAAAATCAACTTTAAATCACTCTGCGTAAAACGTATTTTCAAACTGAGATGAAAATCTTTTGGGGTCTACACTTCCCCACACAATATCTTATACTGAATTAATGTTCACTGAGGTAAGTCAATAGATATGACTCAGTCAACAGATACTCTGCCCACTCGATCTAGAAAGCTTACTTGGCCAACTGACTAGTTCAATAGCAATATTCACTAATACTGACTTTCGCGTTTGAGCTGAAATCTGCACTCAGATGTATTGAAACCCCCCCCCAACACACACACCGGAAGACTTGTCTCTAGACTAACACACGTTCTTTTGTCAAGATTGACACGAACAACAGAGACAATTGACACTCTACTCATCATTGATACGTTCTTTTGTCATGATTGACACGAACAGCAGAGACAATTGACACTCTGCTCTCTACTGTGAATTATGGCTTAAACAAACACTGCTCATCATTGATACGCTCTTTTATCATGATTGACACATACAACAGAGAAATTTAACACTAAAAAATTCTACTACATTACGAAATAAAACTTTTTCCAACATTTGGGTAACATTTCTGGTTATTATGCTTCATATTAATTACTAGATTAAAGTTTCCTTAATTATGAGTTGTAACGCCCCAATTTTCAAAACTTAATAAAGGACGCTACTTCATACTTAACCTATGTTATTAAACCCGGCCCGGTCATTGACCCGAAAAAATTAATTTTAGTGGTTTAATCGGTCGAACCGGTGGGTCAACCCGGTGTAACATAATAAATATTAAATATCTTTTAATAATACAAATAAATAAAATAAATAACTTAAAAATATAAAAAACCTAATATTAATATAATTTGAACTCAAAAATTAACCTAGTATTTTCCATGTCCAAACTTCATAAATAGAATTAGTACATTAGAGATTTAGAATTTAAATTTATTTTTTTTTAATTAATATTATCGGGTCAACCGGGTCAATCGGTTACCGAGTCAACCGGCCGGTTCTGCCGGGTCGTATCGGGTCAAAGGCCAAAACTGGTTTTTTATTGGTCCGGCCCGGATTTTTCACCGGGTCACGGTTGAACCGGGTCAACCGGCCGGGCCAGGCCGGGTTTAATAACATAGTACTTAACATGCATGTTTCAACTCTTTCAAAAAAAATTCAAGGAAAAAGAATCATTGCAAAACTCCGATTATTTTCATACTCAGCGGAAGTCTTAAATAAAAATTTACTAAGTCTAACATTTCAAAAAAGAAACAACGAAAAGTTCATAAACTAAAAGCAACAATTTTAATACGATAAATTATCCTCGTGACCATCACCACCAACATCTCTACAAATCGGCCGAGCCATTTCCTGAAAAATGTTAAAATGATAGGGATGAGTACGACTACTCAGTGGGAAATACACTTATTCAAACTATATAATATACCAATATATGATGGACAATTAGAACATTTAAGAATTACGTAGTCACACAGGCCACCGAGTCAACTTCGACTCTAACATTTAAAACGGATCAACTTCTATCCCGGTCAACTTCGACCATAAACCTTTGTACCGATCAACTCCGTTCACGGATCAACTTCGACCATAAACCTTTATACCGATCAACTTCGATCGCGGATCAACTTCGATCCTTCCTTTTCGTGTCTGACATTAACTCATAAATATCGAACATAAAATATAATAAGGATAAATGTAGTGTAAGAAAACTTCCCCACCTAAACCTTGATTTTGAATTAAAACTATGGATATCAAATGATTAAGTCTTGCTCGCCGATCCTATACATGGAAATTTATCTTAATGACTTGTGCAAAGAATGTTCTGTATGCATCAATAATTCATATAACTCATAAATGGACATAGTTCAGAATAATCAAATAATCCATATTATAGATAATCTACTTATTAACATGCAATATATTAAATATAATCTTACTTATATTGACAATTCATTCGTGCATTTAGTAATTCGACAATTCATGAAATAAATGAATAAAATTATAAAAGTATTGTCCTAAAAATTATAGATCTCTAACATCGACAACATATTACCTATTTTATCATGATTAATAATTCATTTAATAGTAACATGAAAACTTTTATTTTTCAATCTACATGCTTGTTGACAAAACAATCTAGCACATCAAGAAACAAATTAACAAATAAATAGTAAACATATCCTAAAAATTCTATATTTTTAACATGAATGACCTAACATGTATTATGTCCCATTAAAAATCAGCATGGTCGAAAAAAATGCAAAGAAAACATGAAAAATAATTTTCCTATCAAGCTCATGAACATGCTGTCAAAAACTGGCAGGTTACGAATAACAATTTTAAACAAATATTTATCATGCTTTTAAAATTCTAAAAAACTATTAAAGTATACTAGACATACCGAGGAAGACTATCATAAATTTTCACAATGATATGACGACGGGAAGATGTGTAAATAATTATTGAAACAGTTCGCAGATATGCTGGCAGATTTTTGAGAATTTTATGGGATGATATATTATGAGTGACTAAGGGGTATTTATAGGCTCATAATAAATTATCTAAAGATCCCTAATCATAAAAGGTATCGAATATATTTTATCCATAATTATTTTCGTCCTTTATCTTTTATATAGAATTTATTCTATCACTTAGCATATAAGAGATTCAATCATAGATAAATTAGGATATGGATAAACACAACTAGATTTTATCCTAAAACATGTATATCACAAATATAATATCTATTTTATTCACAAAATATAATTTCAAAATATCTTCTAATAACTTAATACAATGTAAATATTATATATCCTTTCATGAATCCTAATAGCTTTAGGAAATTCAAAAAAATAAATAAATATTATTTTTGTCTCATAATTCTATCATGATTTATATCTCAACAATAACAATGTTATCATAATATGATATAAATAAACACATTCAAAATCCAAAATAAATTTGTTATCATAATATGATATAAATAAACACATTCAAAATCCAAAATAAATTTACATAACAAAAATGATTTAACGAAAAATAACATAGATGCTTTAATTTTCATTTTTATTTCTAAGGTGCGACTTACATAACTAAAACACTTAATAACATGCATGAATAGATATACAATGCATTTTATATCAAAAATTTCGAGGCGTTACATGAGTGATACTTTTCTTCAGTGTGATTGACACTTTGAGATAAATAACACTTTTGTTCGTTGCAATTGACACTTTTTTCAGAAACAAATGATACTTTTTTTTCGAAACAAATCGCATTTTTAAAAAAAATAATTGATAGTCAATATTTATACAAATGACACTTTATTCAAATACAAATGACACTTTTGTTTGTTACGATTGATACTTTGAGGTAAATAATAAATGACACATTTATTCATTACAAATGACACGCCTTCCTTATCAAATAAAATCAAAAAAAAATTATTTAAAACAAACGACATTTTTGTTCACAAAGAGTAACATCCCCTTCCTTACAATAAGGGAGAAAAAAAAATTAAAAAAGGGAAAAAAAATTAAAAAATAATAAAAAAGAAATAAAAATAAATAATGATATCATATTGATGTCACCAGGTCAAATGCGGGTCAAAGCGGGTCAATGGGTCAAAGCGGGTCAAAATTGGGTAATTGGGTCATGTTGCATGTGCAATATGATGCACACAAGTTTTTGCTTAAACAAACTTTCATAATCATTTGTTGAGAGTGGGATAACATATACCTCTTTGATGGTTCTACATAGTGTGCTTGCATTCTCTGTTTATATGGGTTTGATGCACCAATAATATAATCAAATTTTCTTCATGTTGTCCTCTCCAAACCATCATATGCTGACCATGTTCAAGCAGAAAAGTTAATTATTGGTTGGATTTTGTATACTGAAAGCAAATTTATGCTTGTATATAATGATATTCATTTTCATTATTTTTGTTCTTTTATTTGATTTTTACGCTTGTACATAGTTAGATTATGTAGCGTGTTGTAGATCACAAAAGACTATATAATTGGTTGAACTAACGAAATATAAAAAGTATCACAACTTATGACGAGTTGTTGGTTTAAGTTGCAGTCTAGATAACATGTAACTTGTCTATTCTGATGCATGTAAGTGTATTGAAATATCACAATGAGATGTGTTCTTCTAACTGACTTAAGTGAAGATCCAATGTCTCGGTAACTTCGTTGATCTTAAATTTGATGAGATTTCAGGTAAGTGCACATAGCTAACTATCAGTTTGACTTATTATTGGGAAGGTCATCTTGACCTGATCTAAGTATCTTGGCTAATGGTAGTTACTTGTAGCTCAGACAGGTTATCTGGATCTTGCATCTTTGTCCCTAGTGAAGGGTTGATAATATCCCCATAGTAGCTCGAAATGATTATCACACTAAGCCCTACAGGTTGATTTAGTTCATGTATGTTCATGGATAATATACTAATAGTTAGACTGTCAGTGTGTTTAAAATTAGTGAATATTTGCATCTTAAATACGGAGATTGGAATAAGTCTTAGATATAAACCATGATTCATTTTCGGATAAAGGGTAAGTTAGCACGAATTTTATAGTGAAATGACTTAATGTTTGTTAGTTAATTTGCTCTGAGTTGAAAATAGATAATTAATGAATTTGAGGTCAAACTTTATTCCTTGTATTAGATCTCTAATCTGCCTAATTACTACATAGTAATTGTTTTGACTCAATAAACCAGTAACTACTTGTAATTTAATTAGGTAATTTTTTATCTATTTAATTAGAAATTAACTCAATTATTTTGAGAGTAAATTAGTTATTATTTGCAAGTCCATATATATATATATATATATATATATATATATATATATATATATATATATATATTAACTTATTACCTAGTTTATTGAGCTTGAACTTCAAACACATTAGGGATTGAAGTAGCTCTATAAATAGGTAGTAAGGGCTCAAATCTTTCACACTTATCATCTTGAGATTTTTTAAACACACAAATATGAGAGAGAGAGTCGAAATTCTTGAGGCTCCAAGAAATTGTCTATCCGGCTTGGAATCTCGTGCATGGGACACGGATCGAAGCTCTACACTAGGAGTCGTAGATTACCAACATAAACGGTCCTAAGGTATGTTTGCCTAATCCTTCAATTGGTATTAGCGCCAATGTTTCTTGGCTTTGATCTCGCTTTACTAGGAGCATGCATAGGTTCATCGCTTTGATATTATGTATACTTGTAGTCATTGTGGGGTTTTATTCACTTTGAGACGATTTGGGTGCCCCTTTGTTTTGATCCCGTTATACCATTTTTTATTTATTTTGGTAAGACATGCGTACCACTTTATGAATATTATGTATTTGCTCCGTATATGTTATTGGAGTGTGGGATGGCATGGAAATCAAGGATGAATCAGCCAACAACAGTGATTGGTGTTCGGCGGCAGAAACTATAGCCGTGACTAGGAGCAACTTGTGATGGTGCGTGCGCGCGCATGCGGGCAACCGTCGGCGAAGTGCTCCAGAAGTTCGATTCTCATCCTCACGATGTTCATCTCAATGTCACATGTGAGGCGTATATTGTCTCCAATGTGGTTGAAATCGACGATGAAACATCATCTTTTTTACTCTTTTTCTTATGATTAATTCTAAATAAGCCAAAGATCTGGTGGCTATTTTAAACAACCAGAATGCGTCTCCTTGTGCTTCGGAGGATTTAGGATCATGAGATAAAGGAGAAGGGATTCGATCAGAGAAAGGGTGGCGGTGATTGAGATCCTTTGGTGCAAAACCCTTTCTACGGTTTCGCCACAGGTTTTCTAGAAGATAATTTTTTAAATACGATTGCTTAAAATGAATCAGATTGAAAGCCACATTCCAATTTCAAGAATTTGGTTCATTTAAAATCAAATTAGTGGTCAATGCTTAGGTGTCACCGTGGTACAATTCACTTCTTTGAGGTCCCTTCTTGCGTTAAGTCCATTTTTCTTAAAAACCTAGGCGTGGATTGGAATTAAAGAGCTAGTTATATAGCTTGATCTGGGTTATGTGACTAAACATCCACCCGAGTGGTTTATACATGTAATTTTAAGGTTATTCAAGGTTTTTAAAATCATTGATTTATCAAAAGGTTGCAATGGAACTACTTACGAAGTTTGTGGAAATATATGTTTTCTTACATCTTTTATTTATTTTCAAATATGTCTGTTTAAGCCATTTTTACTGACTTCACCAGGAACCCTCGAACGGGTGCTATAAACTATAAAGAGTGGAAGAGAAATCTTATCGTCATACTCCAAGCCGAGGAACATATGTGTGTCTTCGTGGAGTACGAGCTTACTTCCCTAGGTGCTAAGTCCACTCAATTTCAGTGGGAAGAGTATAAGAAATGACATTAGTCCAATAGGGTAGCATGTCTTTACCTTTTGTCTACTACGTCCAATTCTTTGTTCGCGCTACATGAGTGCATGGCGCATGCATCATTGAATCCGTGCGTGTTCATGTTATGCATATGACACATATGCTAGATCAGTTAACTGTGATGGATGATAATGAGCTTGGGAACCAAGTGGATATCATATTGAACTATTTACCCAAGCCTATGAGAACTTTTGCTTCAACATTGTAATGTCCAAGAGAAATTATACTTTAAACGAGTTGACAAGTGAGCAGGGGCGGATCCAGGATTTATTGTTAGGGGGGCGAAATTTACAGGATGAACTGTATTTATCCGGGGGTTCGGGGGCGGACCCCCCGAGAAATTTTTTTGGGGCTGTTTTTTGTCTAAATATACTTACTAATTAAGGCTTATTTAGCGATATTATATTTTCTTTTACGAATAGCCGTTATATGTTGTTTATAATTTATTCGAAAAATATAGTACAAAAGCTAGATTTGGTTGGAGGACATTACAAAAAATAACAATTTCTAACTTATAAATTAATCAAGTATTTGAAAGATAGAATTTCTTATGCTTCAAATGTTGCTAATTTTACTTAAAGGCAATCAAGTATAAAAAAAAAAAAGAAAACACAAACATATAACTGCATAAAAGATATATGTTATATTATATATATAACTCTATCAACTATCAAAATAGATATCCAAAATTTCAAATTCTAGACCTTCACTAAAATTAAAATTAGTGACACGTAACATACATTTTTTAATATTTGTCTAAATTAATGGTCACATTCACACTAATTCTTAATTTTTACTTTTGTGTAATTTGACAAATTCAAAAATCTCGAGGGACGAATCCAAAAATTTAAATAGGACAAATGTATAAATTACTAAAAATCAAAAATAATTCGTAGTATTACACGAAAATTCGGGGGGGCGGTCGCACCCACCCGCCCCCCTTTGTATCCGCCTCTGCAAGTGAGTTGGTCGGTTCTAAGGTATTAACGGGAAAAGTCAATTGTGCTCAAGTCTTGAACACCACTAGTAGCTCAAGGAGTCCTCTGAAAGGTGGAAACAAGAAAAATGTTAACAAGGGCGGTAAGGTAAAGAAGAGCAGTGGAAGTAAGAAGATTACACCTACTGGTGACATGACCAAGCCAAAATTAAAGGGAAAGTGCTTCTAGTGTGGTAAGACTGGGCACGGGAAGATTGAATGTCCATATATCCAAACAAAACTAAATGGTATACGGGTCGTTCTTATAACTAAAACGATTTTGGTTTCCTTATCAACCCACAAGTGGGTATTAGATTTGAGGACAACTGATCATATGTGTTACACCTTGCAGGGTTCCTGCAGAAAAGGCAACTGAGTGAAGACTATGTCGTGGTCTCCATGGGCAATAGATCGAGAGTTCCTACAATTGCTATTGGAGATTTACATTTATCTTTTGATATTTCCATTTTAGTACATAAAGGAATTTTATTTATGCCAAGTTTAGGTAAAATATTATTTTTGTTTCTAAACTTTATACTCTGATGATTATAAATCAAGTTTTGATAGTAGTGTTTCTATCATGAGAGACGGTGATTTCATCTGTGGTAGCTCATTAAACGAATCTTTATATACTATAACTTGTAAACCACGTACTTTTGTTAATGTTGCTTCCTCGTCATGAAACCCTAAGAAGAGGAAAGAATCTTCTAAAGAAAATCAAGTTTATCTATGGCATCTAAGACTAGGTCAAATCAATTTGAATAGGATCCAAAGTTTGGTGAATGATGAGTCATTGGAGTCTCTCCAAGTTTAAACATTTCCAACCCGCAAATCCTTCTTAGAGGAAAAGATGGTGACTAGGCCTTTTAAAGGAAAGGGTAGTAGAGCCACAAAAGTACGGTGTTTGACCTATTTAGCTTGTGTGGATCGATGTCTACACAAGCTCGTGAAGGTTATGAGTATTTTGTCACGTTTACAGACAACTATTTGAAGTATGGATACGTTTACCTTCTTCGCCAAAAGTCTAAAAGCTTTCAGACATTTAAGGAATTTAAGGCAGAAGTGGAGAAGAAGCTAGGTAAACAAATCAAAATGTTACGATCTGATCGTGGTAGTGAATACCTACCTAACGAGTTCAATGATTACTTGATAGAATGTGGAATTACATCCCAACTGATAACACCAGGCATGTCTGAGCAGAATGGTATGTCAGAGAGAAAGAAACCGAACTCTACTAGAAAGAGTTCATTCGATGATGAGCTACTGCGCAATCTGCTAACACAACACTTATACCAATAGTATGAGAGCTATTATACAACCCAGTAGATATATGTTCACAGGGGAGACGTCTGATCACATCCCGGCTGATGAAAAAGATCTCGTCGATCCCTAGACTTACGTTGAAGTAGTGGGATATGACGATGCAGATTCATGATGACAAATTGTTATTGACTCTCAATATGAGTTCATAACTGATATGAATATATATAAGGTAGCAGAACTACCAGAGAGCTGCAAGGCCATCGGTAATAAGTGGTTATAAGAGGAAATGAGAGGTCCTGACGGAAAGATCATATCATTTGAGGTCAGGCTAGTGGCAAAAGGCTTTACTCAGAAAGAGGGTATCTATCATGAGGATACCTTCTTTCCTGTTGCAATGTTAAAATCCATTAGAACACTCCTTGTCATGCTGCTCACATGAACCTAGAGGCCTGGCAAATGGATGTCAAAAGTGTATACTTAGATGGTTACCTTGAAGAAGGTAGAGACATCTATATGAAGAAGCATAAAGGTTATGTGAAAGAAGGCGTAGAGCATCTCGTGTGGAAGCTCAAGCTTCGCGGTCATGGAACTTATGTTTTGACGAGGTTATCAAGTCAAATGGTTTTGATTTCTTTCCTAACAAAAGTTGTGTGTACCGTTACTATGTTAAGGAAATGCGGTATTCCTTGCACTATATGTAGATTACATACTTCTCATTGGAAGCAATGTTGAAGTGTTATTTGACATAAAGAAATGGTTATCTTAATAGTTTTAGATGAAGGATTTGGGAGAAGCTACGTATATCCTAGGGATCAAGATTATGGGATATCTCCATAAACGAATGTTGAGTCCAAGCTTCCTACATAAATGAGTACAAAGCATAAATGTATTGTGGACTCAACAATGTAGGCAGAGTATGCATCTGTTTTAGGGCCTCAAAAGACAGTCGGGCTCGACAACTTCCTCTTAGACTAGACATCATTCCTAGTTTACATAAGAGGATCATGATTTATTGTGACAACTTTGGTGCAGTGGAGAACTCGAAGGAACCTAGATCGTACAAGGTCTCTAAACACATTGGAAGAAAGTATGACATCATACAAGATATCGTAAAGAGAGGACTTGGTGGTTGAGAAGATAGGAACCGCAAATAACTTAGTTGACCCCTTCATAAAGAGTCTACCAATATCGGTTTACGAGAAGCATGTTCTTCATATAGGTTTATGGTGAATGCCCCCCACTTAGGACTGCAAAAACTTTATAGTTAGTGTTATTTTATTACTAAAAGTTAATTTTCTTTAATATAAGTGGGATAACTGTTGGGATTTTGCATACTGAAAGCAAATTTATGCTTGTAAATAATGATATTCATCTCCACTGTTTTGTTCTTCTATCTATTGTTATGTTTGTACATGTTTAAGCCATATTATCTCGTACATAGTTATATTATGTAGAATGTTGTTGAAGGAAATAGGAGGTGAAGAACGATTACTTTCCTCCTACGTATGTTGTTGCAGCTCTGATTGTTGCTCGTGTGTCAAATCTTTTGATCTGTGTCCCGACCTTTTTCTCCCTCTGGGTGGTCTTAGAATTAGAGAAAATTATGAATACTGCCTCTCCTATTCTCACGCACGGCGTGAATATTGTGTGTGTGTGTCTATCTGTTTATGAACAGAATACTAATATATGTAGGCTTTAAAAGCCAATATAATATTAATATTTGTAGCCCATTAATTTAATTATATTTCTAATTGACTTCCACATAATTAGCCCATAATATAATTAATTAATCAATTGGGCTACTAATATTTATTAATTAATTGGCCCAGCCAATTAATTCCAAATATATAACAATATTAAATAATATAAAATTACATTAATCTATTATTAATGATTTCTGAGAGACAATAAATAACTAGGCAACTAATTGGGCCAGATCAGGGATCTAATACAAGAAATAAAGCAGGGCCTCAAATTAATTAATTATCTATGTTCAGCCCAGAGCAAAATTAATTAATAAACACAGATTCATTCCACTAGAGAATCCGTGCTGACTTACCCCTTTATCCCAAATTGAGCAAAGGCTTGTATTTTAGACATAATCGATCACCGTATTTAAGATACAAATATTCGTTAATTAATTAAGCTCACTAACAGCTTAAATTAATTAACATCTTATATTCCTGAGTAGTACCACTCGACCTTATTAACACACCTGAACTTAATCAACCAGGCCGAGTTTAGTGTGTTAATCTTTTCGAGTTCCTCAAGGGATTTTATCAACCCATTTTACTAGTATATGGTTGCAAGATACAGACAATCAGCATGAGCCACAAATAACTAATAACACTCAAGATACGTAGATCTGATCGCGATGACGTTCACCATAGTAGGTCAAAGTGATAGATAGCCAAATGCGTTCAGCTGAAGTCTTACCAAGCTTAAGACCAGCTAAGTCACCGAGATCTTGGTTCTCCACTTAGGTCAGTCAGCAGACCACATCTCACTGTAATCCATCAATACACCACCTTAAGTGTACCAGTAAAGACAAGCAGTCAAGACAAACCACTTCTTATCTAAAATGCAGCTTAAACCGACAACGTATCCTTAAGTTGTCTCAGCTGTGATAACTGTTTATATTTTGTCAGTTCAACCAATTTGTGTTGTCTTCTGTGATACCCGACATACTACACAAATCTAAATTTTGTACAAGATAAAGGATTACATGTGCAAATATATATTTATCAGATGGGAGAATAAAATAGTGGTAAGGATAAAACACATTGTTTACAAGCATAAAATTTACTTCCAGTATACAAAATCCAACAATTGTACATGTAGAGTACGAAAAACTACATAATTAGTTTAACTAACAATATATAAACATGTATAACAGTTGGACAACTTTCGGAAAAGTTTTCGATTTAAGTTGCAGTCTACATAAGAAATAACTTCTCTTGGTTACTTGTATATTCTAATACATGCAAGTAAGTGTATTGAAGAATCACAATGAGACATGTTCTTCTGACTAATCTAAGTAAAAAAAACAAAGTCTTGGTAAGTTAGCAGATCTTAAGCTTGACAAGATTTCAGTTGAGTACATGTAGCTAAGTATCACTTTGACTTACTATGAGGAAGACATCAAGACCAGATCTACATATTTTAGGTGATGGTAGTTCTAACTAGCTCAGATTGATTATTTGTATCTCGCGCCAATATCCCTCGTGAAGAGTTGATAATATCCCCAGAGTAGCTTGAAATGATTATCTCACTAAATCCTACATGTTGATTAAGTTCAGTTGTGTTAATAAGGTCG
The DNA here is from genome assembly GCA_028984105.1 of Lavandula angustifolia. Lineage (NCBI taxonomy): Eukaryota > Viridiplantae > Streptophyta > Magnoliopsida > Lamiales > Lamiaceae > Lavandula > Lavandula angustifolia. The sequence goes on from CM054820.1 coordinate 24,968,224, forward strand.
AGTGATAAGATACTAACTAATTAGGTTGTCGGTGAGCTTAATTAGTTAATGGATACGGAGATTGTAATAAGTCTTAGATACAAGCCCCGTCTCATTTTGAGATGAAGGAAAAGTCAACATGAATTCTTTAGTGGAATAAATTCGTGTTTATTAATTAATTTTGCTTTGGGATGAGTATAGATAATTAATTAAATTGAGGACCAACTTTATCTATATAGTAATTATTTTCACGCAATAAGCCATTAATTACATGTAAATTAATTAGGTAATTATTTAACTATTTAATTTTTAATTCATTCAACAATTTGGTAGCAAATTAGTTATTATTTGCAAGTCCCTTATTTATTGGTTTATTACCTAATTTATTGGGTTTGGATTTTAACCCATTAGGGATTGGAGTAGCTCTTTAAATAAGTAGTTATAGCTTAAATCCCTCACACTAATCATCTTGAGATTTTTGAAACACTCAAGTAAGAAGTTGTTACGCTGCAAGAAGTTGTCCATACTATTCGGAAATCTCGTGTGAGGAATACAGATCAACAACTCTAAATTGAGAGTCTACAGATTGTCGACCTAAACGGTCCTATGGTATATTGTTGGTCCAGAAACGAACCTTCAGTTGTAGAGGGGGTTGTTGAATACACTGAGTGTCTGGTGCGGGTGTTTTTAACTTCAAAGCCGGAAAAGTCGAGCTACGGAATTTTGCTACGATCTAGTCCATTAACCAAGTTAGCTTTCTAGATCGCATGGGCGAAGAAGTATCCTTCTACTAAGTCCTATCCACCGACTTATGTCAATAAAACAAGGATGATCAATATAGGATATAGGAGTAGCGGAAGTGTAGGCCCAAAAGATTTTTTTTTCTTAGTTGAAAAACACGTTTATCTTTGAGCGATTTAAATTACGGTTTTATGCAGTTATGAACAATTAATCAATGAAATAAGTAAATCAACACAATACGATTTTAAAGTGGTTTGGATACGTCTAGATACCTACGTCCCCCTTCTTCTCCGAATAAAAGTAGGAGTTCTTGATTGCTTATACTCGAGCAAGTCTCGGTTTCGATCATCGTGACACCTTTGAACCGATACTCTAGTTATAGTCTTAGTGACTTTACAAGATTCAAACACGAGGTTTGATTTTCTCCAACAATGAAGGAGTTCTTACAATAAGAATAAGTTACGGGAAATCTGAACTCCTTCCATTTTTTTTCTAAGCTTTATGATATTACAATAAGTCCCCTTAGAATAGAGAAAGGGAGCTAATAAATCTACTAGAGTGAAGAACTTAAAAGGATTTCTCTAAATACGAGTTTTTCTTGTATGGGTTACGTCTTTTAAGGTTGCTAGAGTTTAATGCGCATGAATGCTTTGGTTCCTAGTGTTCTTCTCTACATGAAGACTCTTCTCTATTTATAGTCCGCCGACTACATGAATAGATCCGTTGAAGGGAGTCATAGACACGTAGTCGAATAACGATAAAGGAAAAACGACCTCATCTTTATTTTGAATGTTACCCTTTTTATAAGGGATTCCCCTCTTTTTACAGGGTACAGGGGTAGGGAAGCGGCTTTTCTTGCGGAAGGGCGAGGTGTAGAGTGTTAGGGAGCTCCTACATTGGTCCCAACACTCTACCTTTTGACTCCAAGAGCATACCTATTGGTTGACTTCCTTTGACTACATCTCTGACCTTTAACTTGATAATATCTTCCTTCTTTACTCAACCCTCCTCTTATTCTTAAAAACCGAAAATTGCGGTGATATGGCTGTTAGAATTCCTTTACCTTTTAATTCAGTTGGTGGGTTCTAACATACCACAGTTTTTGAGTTTTTCCTTGATGCTTAAGTTCTTAGGGTGGCTTTTTTTTTCGTCCTTTTTTAAGATCTTCTTACCTTCGAACTTCTATCAGCCCTCCGAACTCTAGTTATACCCCCTTAGTTCCTAACATGCCTCTTGTAACTCAACTAAGCTATTATACATTATATCCGGGTGCTTCATCATTCACAGTTCTAGGGATTTTGAGATCTTACAAATCTTATCTTTACTTTTGAATCTCATACCTCAACATACATCTACCTAATCATTCTCATGAATAGCCCACTAAAAAATACTGGCTACATTCACTATGCTAGCCAGGTGAGGGCATTTAAGGTGTGTAATATCAAATTTACTAACCATGTAAAAATAAAATTAAGCAGGTTAGTAAAGAAGTGTTCGAAGTAGGAGACGAACCAACAAATACGTGAGAGGTCTTCCAAAGGTCAAATGGGAAAACTTTGAGAGTATCCTAACACTAATATGATGATTTAGATAGAGAAGGCTCCCTCACCTGAAGGAATCGAATTTTATCTTCCTCCTTCGTATGTTGTAGTAGCTCGGATTATTAGTCCCCTGTTCGGATCTTTTACGATTTAGTGTTCCGGCCTCTTTACTTCCTCCCCCGCCCCCCCATTTGGTCGAGGTGAAGAAAAATAATTTATCATCTTCATCACTCTATCTCATGTGTTTGCGTTTTATGAGAATGTGTTGTTTATTCGATTATGAGCAAAATACTAATATATATAAGCTTCAAAAGCTAATATTTATATTAATATTTTGTAGCTCTATTAATTTAATTATAATCCTAATAGTCTTCCACATCAATTAGCTCGAATTTCTCTTTATTAATTTCGTATAAATAACATTATTAAAATATTTAATAGCAAAAATACATTAATCTATTAATATTTTTTTAATGATTTCTAAGAGAGGCAAATAAATAACGAGGCAACTAATAGGGTCGATCAGATCTAACCACAAAAAATAAAAGTTAGGCCAATTATTAATTGTCTATGTTAACATGCAAATTAATTAATAAACACATATTCATCCACTAGAGAATTCGTGATGATTACCCATTTATCCCAACTTGAGCTGGACTTGTATTTTAGACTTAATCGATCCCCATATTTAAAGATATAAATATCCGTTAATTAATTAAGTTCACCTCACTTAAATTAATTAACATCTTATTATATTCCTAGTACCACTTGACCTTATTAATACATCCGAATTTAATCAAACCTGTCGGGTTTAGTATGATAATCCATACGGTTCCTCGGGGGTATTATCAACCCATTTTACTAGGTACGGTTGCAAGATAATAGAAAACCCTTCTAACCCACAATGACACAGCACCCAAACACCTAAATCCGGTCGCGTACTTCACCTGTAGTCAAGTGTAGATGTCAAATGCACTCTGAATCTTATCAAGCTTAAGACCCTAAGTCACGAGATCTTGGTTCTCCCTATGGTTTTCCACTAAGGTCTCGAGACACATCTCACCGTGTTCCTCAATACACCACCTTCAGTGTACCAGTATAGACAAACAGCCAAGACAAACCACTTCTTAAATAAAAATGCAGCTTATACCGACAATTTATCTTAAAGTTGTCTCAGCTATGATAACTGTTTATATCTTGTTAGGTCACCAATTGAGTAGTCTTCTGTGATCTACAACACACTACACAATCTAACTTATATATAAGATAAAGGATTACATCTGCAAATATATATTTATCAGATAGGGGAATAAAACATTGGTAAGAACAAAACACATTGTATACAAACATAAAAACTGCTTCCATTATACAAAATCACAACACTAACTACATCTTCTCATAACTCAAGGAACAAGAGTTCAAGATATAGCTACCAGCATCACAAAAAGCACAACCGAAAGTGAGAGTCAAGTTAGCTCAAAAAGCATTGCCTTTAAAGCAATTGAGGAGAGCTTGAGGCAATTTCTACTAGATCAAATTAGTTAGTAGATTGTGCTCATAGCCAAGCGCAGGGATGGATTGGATGAAAAGTTCAAGAAGTACAAATCATACTACAAAAAGGGCCAAACATCTAGGTCTAAACCTCATAGAGACAATCGAAGTAAGGATAAGAATTCAAGATCCAACAAAGCTGAACTTTCTTCCTCAAGGCGTAAATATTTACTATCAGTGGAGGATGAGCTACACAAATGCTTCAACTGCTACAAGACTGGTCATTATTAGTATGACTGTCAAAAGCTCACTACCAAAGAAAGGTCAGAAATGAAAACGAATGAGATAAGGCAATGAAAGAACGACACGCCCTTGTCGCTGAAGAAAAGGAGAAATTTGATTCTTCACCAGATGCTAGGGAGGAAGAGGAAGAAAAGCTCTTCGACCCGTCAAAGGACGACGCAGCCTTAATGGTAATAGTTGCATTGAAGAAGTCTGCCTCATGGCTGGAGATGAGGCCAAGGTAAACTCTAACTTTTAGATTTCCTTTTTCACAGCACTACACATGAGTTAAGCTCCATTACAGGTGATTTTGACTTCCAGAATACCTTCGACGATCACGATCTAATGGTTGACTATCAGCAACTGAAGAAGTTCTTCTCAAGGGTAATTGAAGAAAACAAAGATTTTGAATATCAAAATTAAGGAGATTGAGATGTCAGTAAAGGAAAATATTGATGCAGAAGAATGCATCCCGAGACTAAAGGAAGAAGCCAAGAACCTGAAGTCTGTTACTCAAGATTTAGAATATTAAGTCACTCTATTGAGGAAGGATCTTGTTGGGATATGTGATGCCCAACATCCTTCGAGATGCGTTGTGTTGAGCTGTGTGATGCCCGACCCCATGCCCCTACATGGTGGAGTAGCATTCGAACTGTAACTGTGGCGCTGACTCCTATACAATGAGGAATAGAGTTGCGCCCTCAATACTAGCAATTGTTTTTGGCATACTGGTAAGTGCTTGGTGTCCAAAAGATCTAATTGACAAGGATACTGAACAGTTACTCGCTAGGTTTGCTGACTTACACAGGGAGCATGAAGAATAAGAAGAAATGTCGAACATCAGTGACGAATTCCTGAAGTCACATAAACGGTTCGAAGGGATGATGGAAAGCAAACGCACCTCCAACCATAAGGGAGGAATAGGATATAATCATCAGACTCCAGCATCGAGCCAAGCTAAGATGAGCTTGAAGGAGGTGTTTGCAAGAGGAAGCATAAAAGAAGAACCAAAGGATCCTGTCCAATCTATCATGGGAAAGCCAAAGTTCCACCACCTCACTAGGGATGGCAAAAGGATCCGGACCCGTCGGACCCGACCTGGACCCGCACGCAATGGGACGGGTAATACCCGCCCCGTACGAGCGTGGGGCGGTTCCGGACCCACCCCGTACCGGGTCCGGGGCGGTTCCGGTTCCTACCGCGGACCCGCCCCGCCCCACCCCGCCCCGTTTAGACCCGTCCCGTATAGACCCGCCCTGTAACAAATTATAATTTAGAAGTGTAAAAATGTTATTAGTGAGATTTGAACCCGCATCAATAATTTCTTTACATGCACTTATGCCGTTTGAGCTAATGTTCATATTTGTTAATATTTTACATATATAGTTATATATAAGAATATGACGTACTAAAATAAAAAAAATTCATACACCTAACAAAAAATTAACTTATAAAATATAAATATTAATTTTCTAGATTTCAATATACTATATTCAAATTGTAATTACGGGCATGTATTTCGAAAATGAAATTAATATTTTTATTTTCAAAATTTAAATTTAAAATTATTTTTTATTTCTAATTTTTTATTCTTTAATTGAAATGGATTATATGTATAAATACAATTATGATTAATGAACAATTACAATTGAAAACTTTTTATAACAAGTAAAAATACATCTAATAAAAATACAATAAATATTAACTTTCTAGATTTCAATATATTATATTCAAATTTCTAATTTCTAATCATGAAAATGTATTTCCAAAATGAGATTAACATTATCTACATTAAAAATAAGTATTCATGAACTAATGAACTTATGAAAAATTATAAATTCACAATTTAAAATTCTTTATGACTAATGAAAAATTACAAATTTACAATTGAGTTTTTTTTTATAACAAATCAAAAACTACACTCTTATTATTCATGAACTCCATTCATAAGTTCATAAGAATCATAACATATAAATAAGAAATTCATATTTTAATAAGAATCATAACATATGAAAGGATATTTAAAAAAATTAAAGAAATATGATGAATAAAAGCTACAAAATATATTTCAAAGATGATTTTGTTTTTGTGGTTTATTTTTATTTTTCACATGAAATATTAGTCATGCTTACTACAATCATTATATTTGATTAAAGTTACTATATTTTTATTTATGTTTTAATTTTACTACAATCATTATATATATTTTATGTTTATCTAAATTTAATAAATAAATTGTTGGTCTAGTGGTCAAGAGTGTTTGTAAATTTTCGGATAACCCGGGTTCGAATCCTTGTGGAAACATAATTTTAAATTTATTAATATCTAAAATATTTACGGGTCCGAGGCGGGTCTACCCGCTCCGCACGGGTTCGGGGCTGGGTCCTAAATTCTGGACCCGTACGTACGGGTCCACGGGGCGGCCAGGTCTATTTTTTAGGGGACGGGGCGGGTCCGGGTCCAATAATACCCGGCCCCGACCCGTAAAATTGCCATCCCTACACCTCACAAACATCCTATAGTAAAGCTGAAAATTACCAGAACGTCAGACTCATGCAATTGCCTACCCTCTTACGCGCACTTTTTTCCCTGCAACGCGGTAATAGGTTTCTTTTATTCCGGTCTTTTTCTTTTTCCTTTCTTTTTTTTTTTTGATTCCTCAAATGCCGGAGAATGAGGTAGAGGAAGAGTAAGTTATAATAGAATATAGTATGGTGGAGAATGTCCATCATGTAACGACATGATCTCAATTGGATCAAGACGTGATCAAAATACAATAAATCTTAATTCTTGAATAATGAAATGTCATGTTTGACGAATAGAGGATGTTATTTCATTTATTATTAATTCATTTTCCACCTCAATCCATATTGAGAAGGATAGTTTAAATTCTCGAGGAAATTGATAAAGTCTTATTATTTTTCATATAAATAATGGTGAAAGAATTAAACCTTGTTCAATCATAGTGACAGTAAATCCTATAATATCAAATCTAAAAAAAGGTATTATGCATACAATTCAATACAAACTATTTAACTTGTTATTAGAACACAATAGTACCCACTCAAAATGTCACAAAACATGCTCTACTCGTACATCAAAACAAAGGAAATTTCCACATATAAACATACTTGAATTTTCAATGAGTACGAGAGAAAAACGAAAAGTCAAGTTGGAAACACACAATATTCCTACTACTTATTAGCCAATATAGGGTTTAGTTATTCATTCATCAGAAAATGCTGCCTATTTCTTTTTACCTCCTTTCCCTTTCTTTGAGTTGTTTTTCTTCTTTTCCTTTCTTCCTTTTCCCCGACTGCATGTAGCACCCTTGTTTTTGCTGGGATTGGAATCCTCTGTTTCTCCATCTTCTTCAACAAGATTGCTATCCAAGTTTTTCTTACCATCCTGCGTTTCAGAGAGTAAAACTGTGTTGGGATTGTTTTGCATACTTAACAGCGCATCTAGTTTCACCCGCCCTTCATCCAGCCTCGTGAAAAGTTTCTCAATCTCTGTCATTGCTTTCGATCCATCATCGCTGCAATCGTGAGGTTGAATTGTTGGAAACAATCCCAAAAGTGTGTTTAGATCCTGGATGAAGTGGTTGGCAGCACCCTCAAAATCATCATCTTGACAGGAATGAGACCCCTGTAACTGTGTTATAAATTTTATATGCTCCTCCACTTCCACCTGAAAACACAGACAGAAGACATCAGCCAGCCAATATTCATTATTATTATTAAGTTAAGAGACGATAATACCTTCTTTCTCAAGAAAAGATCATTGCTTTGATTTTTGAGGGCCTCGAACCCCATAGAAATCTCCCGAATAGCATCTGAAGCAGTTTGCAAAGTCCTTTCGTTGTTACCATCACCACTAACAACAGGAGGCATGATTATGCTGTTTGTTTCAACTGTAGCAGGCTTATCGTCAACTGTAGCAGGCTGATCGTTGGGGTTGGTTGTCACCGTGCTCCTCGGAAATAGAGTTTCCATTATGTCAGTTGTGCATGAGAAGGATTTCAAGTCGAGGTAGACCGCATCAGGGTGTGGAGATTTGCAATTTCCACCCGAAACCACAATGAGAAGAGGATCACCAATACCCTTGAATGCAGCAGCAACTGCTGATACAAATGAAAAATAACCCCACCTTCTTGGTCGGAGAGCATCACAGAATACTTTTTGGCAGCTGGGATTTGATATCAAATCGAGACATCTTCTGATTAATCATATCAAAGGACAAGCCCCAATTAATACACAGCACGCACAGAATCATAAGCAATCTCAGCACAAATACAGGCATATACAAATTGCGATTCATGCCAGATTTCCGTATCCATTCAAATCTCTCAGTTTGGTTGAAAAGATATTGCTCAACCACATGGAGAACAAAGTCAACCGTGCGTCTAGAATGGGATTTGTTGTCTGTGACCAAACTGGTTCCTGGATTGGAATCTGATGGCAGAGAGATCAAGTATTCGACAAATGAGGACTTCGTGGTGTAAAAGAATCCCCGTGGATGAGGACCCAAAATCAATAGCCTTTCCATAAGATAAAGGAAACAGTGTGGAGATATATAGTCATATGCCCTCCAATGGATGTTATACGTTTCTTCTAACGCATTAAGAAGTGCTCGGCTCAAAAGTTCTGGACTATCTTCAGTAGACTTGGACTCCATGATTTCCTTGAGATTGTGGATGACTGGTTTCCACGGTGAGCCTTCCGCAAGCCCATTATCAATTTCATCATAGAAGCCATGCTGCAGCTTGCAAGTTCCCAGCATTATCATCATTGCCCGCCCAATCTGCCCACTACTCAGTTCCCTTTTCCCGCTAATATTTATTAAACCACTTTCTCCAAGTAAATCCCGCGAATGTTCAGTTCCTCTCAAAGATATCATACTTTCTGATAAAGACTCCCGAGGGTCCAGCGGGAAAGCAAACTCCAAGTATTTAGTGCAGCATTCCAAGACAAAACTCTGCAGCTCCCTTTCTTCATTGTCCTTCATATCAATAACAATGGATTTTGAATCGAGAAAGAACTTTGATATGTTGAAAATGTGCAGCAGACACATACTTTTGCAGTGCACGGGCTTGGAACTTCTAGAGAGTTTTTTAAGAGTATCCAGTACTCTAAGTCCAACACTAACTAACTCGTGGAGCCAGAATTTACGCGCAGCTAATGCAAAATGACGAGCTTCAAGAGTCGCCACATTTCGGTTCCAGCGAATGAACCCCTCAATACTTTTTACCCATGCAGCATCAGGGTTAAGCAAAGCAACACTTGAATTATCAAGCAGCCTCAACCCAAAGTAAGTAAAACAGAACTCAACGACACCTTCTTGTTTGATGGAATCTGTCCTTTCAAGGCTGTCGAGACATTGTAAAATCTTGAAACTATGTGCGTTCCACGAGTTCCAAAGGTATACAAGACCACCCGCAGAAACTTGGTTTCTCCCAATTCTCTCCTCAAAAGATCTTGGAGACAGGTCAAAGTGAAGATCACACTCATACTTGCTACCATTCGCCTCAAAATGTGCATCGAGAAGCTTACGAACAAGAAGAATTCCAACAATTGAAGTTTCACATTGCTGCGAGGCGCTTCCAAAATACATCAGCCCTGACAAATTATTCTGCTCGTGTAGCAAAAATTTGGCCTTGGCACTAACCGTTGCATGAAAGTTTTCAGAAACGTTCAATGCAATTGACGTTGCACGATTTAAAAGTTCCACCTTCAAAGGAAAGGGCTTTAAAGGCCATCCTGGATTTCCAGATCCCCATAGAGTATTAGAAATAACATAAGAGAGTAATATTGCACAAGCATTAGCAAACTCTCTCGCTTTCTCCAGCAGATCAACCTCGCGCAGGATATTTCCTAGACTCTTTGCTATCTCAGAAGCTACAATGAAGTTTCCCAACTCTTCTTCCAAATCCAAGAGCTCGTCAAGGCAATCCAAGGACTTTAAGAAGTCGCGCTTGGAATCATTCGAATAGAAAGATCGAACAAACTTCATGAAGGATGTATTATCCTTTGTACGGTAACATTCTTGAGCGCAGTTCTGCAAAAATTCTTGAGCAAATTTGGCCATTATTTGACTGTTCGATTGTGCTTGCTTTCTCCAGCTGTCAATATAATGCAAACCAAGATCAAAATGGTTCCCTGTAGAGCACGCTGATAAGCACTCTCTGAAAAAGTTTCCTCTTGCATAAACTTCGGCAGCAAGTTCATGTTTTCCAGCTAATAAGAAGCATTCGCCAGCTTTTCCTAGCTCCGATCTACCACACTTGTCCCGATAGATCCTTCCTGTATGAAAAATGTATCACAATAACATTTGTTTTCAATAACAGCACATTGCATGCCTCCTTTACATCATCAATGTACAATTAATTCTATGTTTATATTTACTTTGTAAAGAACAACACTTGTTCCATACTTCATTAAGAGGTAGTAGACTTGATATACAAGACAAGCAAAACTAAAAAAAGAAAAGGAAAAAAAAAAGTTGAGTTTGTTAATCTTAATATACCTGCTCTTTCGTAATCCCTCAATTCGTAGAAACATTCTGCTGCAGATTCAACTCTTCCGGTAGAATCAAATATTTCTGCAGCCTCTCTAAGCATTGTATTTGCCTCTTCAGAACTTGAAACACGACGATTTTCAGCATTAGCTCGAAGTCCAGAGGCTATAGCATTTTTTCGTAATGTCTCTTCACCGGCCTTTTCAAAGCACATCGTGGCCATCTCATAGTTCTTTTCCCAGAGGAGCTAGAGAACCAAATAAAAAACACAGTGCACTTAAGACCCGACAGTAAATGATTAAAGAAACAAATAAGAGAAAACGAAGGGACGGAAAACCTTAATTCCCCGTGATTTCCACTCCTCATGAGTGCTAGCTCTTTGCATTGTCTCTGAAAGAGAATCATCTATTTTCTTCACTTGGACGAGGGACAACCTCCTCCAATAATCAAGCATTGGCTTTGAGACTTCCACATTGTTTTCGCAAATCCACAATCTTTGCCGTGTTCGAGTAATTGCCACATATAGTTGCTTCAATTCAGAGCATAAAATATTGTGTCTTGAATGGCTAAAATTCGGAAAGGATTTTGCAGTATCGCCATGAAGAAGATCTCTTTCGTTCAAGTATTGATACACGACTCTCCATTGGTTACTGAGTGGTGAGGAGCTAAAAAAGTTGTAGAGCAGAACATCCTACATAGAGTATGAGATCAAGAAATCAAAAGGTGAAAGTACTCTTTAACATTTTTCATTTTTATGAAATCACAAGAAAAGAAGCATATTAAAATTATTACTTTTAACTTAAACTAAACATATCTAACTATCCATTAATCATACAAATGCATAAAGTTCTCATGATAAACGAGAAACGCAAAAAACCAGAAAAGCATTACTCTCGTAGAACTAACAAGGTTATGTTTGTATGAATGGGATCAATCTTCCCACAGCCAACCCTGTTATAGAGTGACTGCAAAAGTGCTAACCTGAAACTCAAGGCCCTTCGACTCCACTATAGTGAGAACAAGGGCTTGATCACCAATATAACTGGAAATTTCATGTCTTGCAGAATCATCCCTTACGATAATAACCTGGTCAGCACCAAAACCCACCCATTTTCCACTATGCCCAAAAAGAGATATAATCAAGTTCTCACCGCTTCCGGGCTCAAGAACTAAGGGAGACTCACCATATATACGACTAGTCTCTGGAGCCAACACATCAATGGAGTTTGGGAAATAATAGCTTATAAGATCTACAACACTTTGAGCCAATCGAAGTACTCCAGTATGAGTACGGAAATTCTGGGACAAATTAAACATATCAGATACAAGTCCTTTCTCTTTTTTCCCTGAAAAACCACTATTCCGAAATCTCATGAGAAACTCATTATAGAACAAGGATCGGATATCCTCAAATCTGAAGTCAACCCCTTTGGCAATGGTCTGTGCTGTATCGCCAGAAAAAATAAAGCCTTCATCAACATTGCTACAGATGTACTTGAAAAGAGAAATTTGCCTCATGGTAAGGTCTTGTACTTCATCAATGTACACAAATTCCATTTTATGACCCGGAATATCTTCTTTCCTTAGTCTGAGATGAATATCATTCACAAAATCAGCAAGATCGAATTCACCAAGCTCCATTTTCAATTTCTCATAGAGCTCAAAAATATCATAAATTGCATCTCTTTGCTCTGCACATAAAGTGGATATCCGAATCTCAGACAAGGATATATAATCATGTCTGCTTCTCTTATAATCACATTCTTCATTTTGCGAACCTCCTTTAATATGTGACATTATCTCAGTAAAAACAGTTGAAGAATCAAGAGCCTTGGTCAGCTTCTCATTGAAATGGGGCCAATATATAGAGGAGAATCTATCATAAGTGACCTCATTCAACCTCAAGAAGGTTTGCAGTGCAATTGATCTTCGACCTTCATAGTGAGAAGAATCTTTTACTTGAGAAAATCTCTGAAAGTATGACTTCCCAACAGTGCCATCAAGCATCATCAGAAACTTGTGAAATGTGAGGATCAGAGGGTACTTTTCCTCTTCAATGCCAACAAAAGTATCAGGGATATCTTTAAACTCAGAAGTTTCATCAACGTCATCCATAGAAGTGGTGTTGTTAAGTCCAGATAAGTTTTGAGTAGCAATGCTGTAAAAAGTTTGAAATGTTTAAGACATATGAAGTCAGTGCATGAAAAATATAATATGAATGTCAAGAAATATGAAGAAAATACCAATGTACATAAATAATTGGGTAGTTTAAACGAGGACAATCAACTATGTACCAAATATTCACCACACAAATATCGTATTTACGGCATAGCAGCTAAGAAAAACTAAAAAACATAAAGAGAAACACACCTTTTAATCTGAGCTACACTCTTTTTAACAGCATGACACAGTTTTGGGCTCACAGTGACAAATAGCTGGCGTAAAACGGGGCCCGTGGATCTATCATGATTCTGTTCCAGATCAACTTCATCAGTGATACTCATATCGTCCTCAGCTGCAACAGAATCTTGTGAGACAATAGAGAACTGCTGAAGTTTCTGGTAAAGCTTCATAGTCAATATAGTTGTCTTCCCAGTGCCAGACCTTCCTAGTATGAAACTGCTTCGAGGAAAATTTATTATTTCTCGCTGTTCGTCAGTGACCTCAAATGGGAGATCAACTTCTTTACCCTTGGCATCCGAAAGCAAATGATTCACAGTACCAGATGACAAAGAGTAAAATTTCATCAACAACAAGCTTTCACTCACTCTTGAGCTTTCGACATAAGTTCTGCATTCAACAGAGCTAGAACTTGCACCAGTGATTAATTCGGGGTTACTAGGATTCTTGAACCCAGATATATCACTAGAGAGCGACCAACTCCTTGGCACTTCCAAGTTCCTGACAAAAAGTAAATAATACTTAACTGTGCTCATAAACATAAAAGTAGTGGTGCACTCAATATAGTCTTATGTTCAACCATATGATTGCATCTGAAATTATGTAACTGGACATACCTCTCAAATAACTTATCATTGCAGCGGTTGATGAAATCATCCGTGTACATAGAAAAAATGTTATCAAGTCGTTTCAACAATTTAGCGGTATCTGTTGCAGGCAATATGTCCCACACTTTCAAGACTTGCTCATATATGGCGTTCTTCATAATATCAATGGAGCAGACAACACAATATACATCGACCTTAAACTGTTTTACCACATATGAAGAGTTCTCACATTTCCGATCCACATTTACTTTCCTGGGCCTCCAACCTCGTGCAAGCTTCAGTAATAAATTAATGGCCAACTTTTTTGTACTAGAGAATCTCAATTTGTGAAATGATTTTCGGAAGTTATCGCTGAACAAAACCTGAGAATATGCACAGTAGTTAAGAATAAGCAAAAATAGCCCGTTAGAAAAGGGAAAATCAAAGTCTCAAACACGGAAAAATAATAGGCTGTACCAAAATGATATTTACAGTGGGAAATACAAAAAGTAAACCATAAATGAGAAGATGCAGAGCAACACAGTTAAATATAAAAAATAATCGAGTACCTGCCATCTTGAATTTTGGAAAAGTATACTCTCCCCACTAAGAAGATCATCAAGTTGATCCAACTCTTTCTTAACATCTATAATAGCTTTTCCGATATCACAATCTTCATTAGCGTTGAAGAAACATCGTCGAGCCTTAGCATCAGATACAATTGCTTGCCACACTGAACCACTTTTACTCAGAGTTGTTTCATTCCCTAATATCCAGAGACAATGACTAGAAGTAATAGAAGAAGGATTATAATCTCTTTGAAACATGACAATAATAATAAAATGTAAGAATAATTTTAATGCTTACCGAGCTCTTGTCAAAGCGACATTGGTTCTTTGAGGACTACACAAGAAACCAATTGATCCACCTCTGTGAGACCTTACAGTTGATATAATTATGATGTCTTCCTCACCACCTTGAAAGCCATCAATTGACTTCACCTTAACTGTAAACCTCTTGAGGTTATCATACGTAGGTTGAAGCTTATCATGAATCGCAGCAACTTGAGCGGCATAGGGAGAAATCAAACCAATACTAAGCTTCTCTTTTGAGCCATTCCACGCTGCCCCATGATAAATATCAATAACACATTGGTAAGAAGACAAGTATTGTGCTGTTTTTGCCTTTAGTAGCTATTGCATTTAATGCTGAACTCAGAGCAAAGTATTGAGGAAGTTTTGTTGGAGAAAACTCCAACCAAATCTTACTCAATTATTTTACGCACATAACACTGTAAGGATTAATCGACAGACTTAAGGGCCTCAATTGATTAGAAAGAAGGAACTCAAAACCCATATGGAAAATTCCGTCTATATGCAGTATGCAACTATTTGTTGTTTCCAGACCAAGATGCTAATATTCATGCAGTCGGGACATTTCATATTTGAACAGAGGAATCCTAAATTACGCTAATGCCCATGAAATAGTCCTGAAACATAGTGCATACCTTTTAAGAGTTTCTTCACTAGCTTCACTATCACTGCAACCTCAACCATGTTTCTTCGACTGAGACCAACATCATCCAATTCTTCTCTTCCTCCACGCACATTTATGAATGAATAGGGACCAAACATGTCCCCTTGAAGATAGGACTTTACGTAGCTTGTGCTCTGCACATTAGGTCCGTCCAAAATCTGGTTCTGATAGAAGTTTGAGTTTGGAAACCGACTTATTGATGGATGCATCCTGTACTGCACATTAAGCAGATGTTTGGGATAACCCATAGAGCTTAATCTTTCAAACAGGCTTCTCCCAAAGCCAGCTTCTTCAGACAGCTGCAGATAAGCAAATCGTTAAATTATTCATAACCTTGCACTGAAAACCAAATTAGTTAGAAGCAGCATAAGACAATTATAAGAAATAAGAACTAAATGACGACCTTGCTGAATACTGTTGCTGGCAACTGACACTCATCGCCAACAAGGATCGCATGCCTCACATCTTTTATCTGAAAAGCTATGGTTGTTTCGCACTCCTTTACCTGAGCAGCCTCGTCAATGACTAGTAACTGGAGTGGCTCCATATCAACTGATTGTAGCTTAAAAGCGGATGAAATAGAGCAAAATATCAAAGAAGCATTTTGGAAACAGAACTCTGCAGTTGAAGTTTTACTGGTGCTAGTTGGAAAGCCAACTTGACTGAGAGAATCCCTAAGAGCTCTTAGAATGCAAAGACTCTGGCTTCTGATGTAGAGTAAGGATGTTGAATCAATAAGAGATTCAGAACCAGTCAATACTTCTTGCAAAAACATAGTCTCTAAATCCTTAGACGTCATGCCACAGTCTGCATACAACAACTTTTCAAGAGAGTCAATAAGATCAAAAAGCTGCACTATCTTCTCATAGTTTCCCTCATAAATGAAACTTCTTGGACAATGAGTGATGATTATCAACATGCAACTTCTCAGAGAAGATGCTAGATTTGTAAATCGATCTCTCACAAACTCCAAAAATGATTTGGATCCAGACCGAGCAGTTTCACAATCAATATTTTTGTCAGACTTTATCTGTTCATTTTCCACAAAGATTTGATATTGAATAACACAATCCTCAAGAAAATCGAGCATGGAAGAAACACAATGCTTCCAACCAGTTAGTGGTACTAATATCTCCGTAAGCCTATCAACACGGTAGTCTGAAAAGATTTCCTCTATGTCAGAATCTACTTTCAGACGATCATTGTTCCCAAAGAGGATCATGCCACCTAAAGGACACGTCAAGAAGCTGTTCCCTCTTTCAGTTTTGACCGAATTTCTCACTAGTTCTGCGACCTGAGCAGCCAAAGCTTTAATTGCAGTGTTTGTTGGAGCACAGATGAGGGTTCTCACGTTCATTCCTAAGAGGATATACAGCAAAGTACTCAAGGTTGAAGTCTTGCCAGTACCAGGGGGACCCCATATCAATTCCACCGAAGACTGGTGGTCGCATCCAATTTTGCGTATACAAGCCATAACTGCCCCAACTTGTGATTCATTTAACTTGGATGAGAAAGTGGACAGAAGTTTGTCTTCAACATCACCGTTAAATCTTTTTGGGCAAAGTTCACAATTTATGTCACCCTGTTTAAACATATAAAAACAAGTTAAGCCTAATAAACTAATTCCATGCCACACTAACCAATAGAAACAAAAGGAATTAGATACATGAATAATAAAGTAATAAAATGTGAATGATGAATAACTACAACTAACTTGTGTCACTACTGCATACCAGATCATTCTTGATTAATACTTTCTCAATGATGTTTAGATTTCGACGCATCTTTAACGACTTCCATATTCTTTTGTTGGTGGTCATATTCGCCAAGAAAACCACATAGAATGACTTGCTTTGCGGGCCATCAAGTTCAATGTTGCAAGCTGTTCTGAGTTTGAAATGAGAGGATGTACAGCCATCATCACCTTTCTCATCCTCAGAAAGTTTGGTCACTGATGCAAAAGCATAACTCCACCCAATGCGTTGTAGGTCCGAAACACTTTCGGGTTTTGAATCTGAAAGCAGTAGAAGATCACCAGGCAATGTTCTGTAAGGCTCCTTGCCGCGATCACTCACTTTGTTTCTCCAGTGGTCAACTTTAACATCATAAACCTGGGTGTCTGGTTTCGTGAGTGCAAGTGAGGTGACTTGAGCGAAAGGTGCTCTGTAAACAGTTTCCAAAGAAGAAGCAAGTGCAGCCCGTGTATCATCTAATAAAGGGTATACATACGATGAAAGATAGTGGTCCGTACTTTCAAATGAGTCGGGAATCTTCGTCACCTAATATGTCCAAACAAACTGATTAGAGGATGCAAAATATAAATCCCTTGCATTTACTTCTCTTCTCTTCTAATCTCAAGACAATGCCACGCCATTTCACGAATTTAATTTTAAGCTTGCTGAGGCTACTAAAACAGAATTCGAACAAGTTAATCCATTACAACTACATACCTGGTACTTGTACAGATCTTCATCTAAGATTTCTGTAAGAGACCATGAGAACAGCAAATCAGTAAAATCGTCTTTAGGCCATGATTTACTACTAGTTCCTGAACACCTCTCCTCCATCTAGTGTTTTTTTGCTGGCGATTAAGGAAAGCTGTGGAAAAAGTTAATCATCAGCTGAGAATCCTTCGTAGGTTCGAGCAAACTTACACATGAAGATTAAACTTTAAAGGTCATATGATTTACATCATGGAAAAATAAAAAATAAAAAAAAGTGGGAAATTGTAAAGTCTTTGTGCTAGTACTAAATGATGTTGGATGTTGTGTTTTTGTCTGTAAAGGCGGGTCTTTTCAATTCTCTTTGCGGTTCGTTTTATGATAGGGTGGAAGCAGTGCACCTCCCACCCCGAATTTTGACAAGTGTACATTTTTCACTAATATCAATGTGGAATGTGCATTAGATTTTGACAAGATATACACTTGTCAAAATCCGGGGTGGGAGGAGCACTGCTCCCACCCCCAGCATAAAACAAAACCTCTTTACCATCATAAATAAAGGTGGGAAAATAAAGAGTAGAGAAGTGAAAAACGAATTAACATTCCATTCCAGTAGTGTCTTATTCTATTTTGGTACGATTATTTTAAAAAAATTATTTTATGATGTATATTATAAAATTTTAGTGGTTAATTATTGTCAATAAATATTTTACATTTTTTTTGAAATTGGACACATCAATTTAAAAAAAAATGGAATTTTACTAATAGAACGGAGGGAGTAGATCAAAATAACTCACAATAGTTATTTCAAGTGCCTAATGTTGAAATCACATTTTTATGTGATGATCTACAAACACACGGAAGATATAAACTGAAGTCGAACGTGTGGAATTTGAAAGTTTGATATCCTCCGTCCCAAATATATATCTCTCCTTTTCATTTTCATCTGTTCCAAATTTATATGCCTATTAACAATTTTTTTGTACCTAATTAAATATTTTACTAATTTCTAGAAATCAAATTAATATGATAATATAGAAAAAAGACTATTTTATCCAACTTTTATAATAGCAAATATAATTATGTTATGAACTTTTTAGTAATTTACTTTAATTTACTCATATTTCAATACCAACATTTATCTAACTTTCATATCATTAATTTTTTTTCTTAATATGTATGAAAAGTCAAATAGGCATATATATGTTCGGGACGGAGGAAGTATCTAACAAAGTTCATTTAAGTGCTTAAATATAACCATGAAATTTTGTAGATATTGTCACATTATTTCATAATGTTATACACAATTCTAATAAAAAATCAATATTCCACTCCATTTCATGAATTTAATTTTAAGCTTGCTTATAGAAGAACAATTGTTCAGCTGAGGCTACTCAAACAGAATTCTAACAAGTTAACCCATTACAACTACATACCTAGTACTTATATACAGATCTTCATCTAAGATTTCTGTAAGAGACCATGAGAACAGCAAGTCAGTAAAATCGTCTTTTGGCCATGATTTACTACTAGTTCCTGAACACTTCACCTCCATCTTTGCGTCTCGAGATAAGATCAAATAGATGAATATGAACGCTGTAGGATGCATGAAAGATCAGCCCTAAAAAAACTAGTGTTTTTTTTTCTTGGCGATTAAGGAAAGCTGTGGAAAACGTTAATCATCAGCCTGAGAATCCTTCTTAGGTTCGAGCAAACTTACACATGAAGATTAAACTTTAAAGGTCATATGATTTACATCATGGAAAAAAAAGTGGGAAATTGAAAAGTTTTCCGCTACTTTCGGTGCGCTCTGGGTAAACCTCAACTCCGGTGCAGTAGCCTGCAAACCACACAGGAGGTTCAACCACCCTAAGGTGACAAGCTCACACGGAATGACTTCAGTGGGAATTGAACTCATAACCTATCGGTCCCGGGTCACCCACCTTCACCACTCCGCCATCCCTTAGGGGACAGAAATTGAAAAGTTTGTTTGCACTAAATGGTGTTGGAAGTGTTTTTGATTGTAAAGGCGGGTCCTTTCAATTCTCTTTATCATCATAAATAAAGGTGGGAAAATGAGAGAAAAAATCGAAATTGATCCTATAATGTGGCCACTGTCCAATTTTGGTCTTTTACTGTGGCATCGTGACATCGTCCGACTTTTGTCCTCTAACTTTCATACTTGTCCGATTTCAATCATCCGATAGAGAGTGAATATCACGTAAGATTTTCGGTTAAAATCTCACGCGCTCGTTTTAATACTTATTATATTATTATTTATCTTCAATTTTAATTAAATAACTAAATTAAATTAGTAAAAAAAAATAATCTTCTTCATTCTTTCTCAAGCACACTCGTAAGCCCTAATTCTACCAGTTTGAAGAGCTTTGCTCTATGTTCATACCTCCGGCCAGTAAGTAAGAAAATCAAATTGTGATGTGGTCGCTCAGGTGAGTAAACAAGAGTATATATATATGTGTGCGCGCGTTTGACAAATTTTCATCACCAATTTCTTGAAGTTTAATAGTTTCAATTCTAACTGACAAGTTGCTTGATAGACTCTATAATTATATTCAGTTGTCGTACTTGTGCTGGAGACGGATGCATGAGATTCATTGAAAACATAGCAGGTAACAAAAAGTAGAAATTAGTATTGAACTTTGATCTTTGTAATCTTCTTCATAGTTTGAATAAAGTGTTTTATCCTACTTGACTCTCGTGTTTTGAATCGTTAGTGCACGCTTTATTTGATGAGGGGATGCAGGGTAACATATCAATGATAATAACATCCAATTTGGTTAAAATGCAGTAACATAGACATGAACAAATAATAAAAACATGAAAGTTAAACTTCTGAAATTTGGAAAAATAGCAGAAAAATTGTGGTACATTTATTTATTGTTATGATGTTTTATTTAATGTTGAAATGATTAAACTTTTGGAATATCAAAGTTGTTCTTTAGTAACTTCTAGCCTATTTTGTATATACAACTCTATGTTGAACAAAATTGTCAAGATTCTTGTGAATTTTAAATTATTGGGCAAATGTTGTGAAGGGCTCGCCTGATTTATTGAATTAGAAGGCTTGAGTATCAGTTTGATTACTTTGATGACTGGGAATTATTTATTTAATTGAGCCACTTGTCATTAATTTAATTATTTATTGATGCTTTTGCTGAAAGTCTGAGCATAATAAATTAATTATCTTAGGAATTGAGGCCAAATTGGTATCATCAATTTAGTAGAGATTTACACCTTATAACTTGGTTGAATGTTATATTTATTCTTGAGATCAAAATCAAAGAGCCCATTTTCTTGATTTTCGAAATGAGTTGCCGAATTATGTAGAGATTGATTTTTCTATGGCTATTTAACTTTTTTGTGCTGCAATTTTATATATATATATATATATATATATATATATATATATATATATGTTTCATTTTCTATCCAACATAGAGGTTATGTTTTTGCGTCATGTATACAGGAGGATTTAATGGATGATAACTCAGAAATTGATTGTGATGAGTTTGAGTTTTATGATAGTGGATATGAAGATGATAGTGATGAAGGGGAAATAAAGAAAATGATAAAGATAATGAAAGTAACTCAGAAAGTAGTACCTCAGAAGGTGGTGCAAGAGGCGGGGATGAAGGGGGAATAATCCATTATTCTTGTGAAAGTAATAATGTATTATGTGATATGTATAATTTACGTATATCACTGTTGTAGGTCAAATGACAGAAGAAAATGTCTAGCTCATTTGTCAGGAGTTCAAGAGATACAAAGGACAGTAAGAATGCTTCTTTCAATCATCCTCAAGGGAACCAAAGTACATCCAACACATTTTCTGTTGGTGGATCAGCAGCTCCTATAGCAACACCAACAAATATTGTTATCCCTACTTTGAAGCAACCATTGGTGCAAGGCCCTTCAATGTACCAACAATTAATTGGTGGAAACTGTGCAAATAATTTTACCCAAAATATCAGGATCGACAATTGTGGACTTAAGTGTAAAGAGGAAGATTCGTCGCCGGTTTGATGAGCTTGAGCAGACTGTCCTGCCCCGTCTGCCCAGGCGGGGCGATAGGTGATGTCGTTTCCCCATCGTTTTTATTTTTTTTTGCGTATTTGAGTCTGTGTTTTATTTTTCGTGTTTTTTTTATCTTGTTTGTTGTGTCTACACTTGCTCTTAGTAGGGATCAAGTGTAAAGAGGGTTTGTTCATTTTTATTTTGTGTTTTTGTCATGTTTCTCCGTCCTTGTTCTATCTTTTCTTGCGTGAGGGAACACAAGGGTTTAAGTGCAAGGAGGGAGGTCTTTACGTCGTTTCACTTTGTCTCGTCCTTTCTTTTGTGTCGTCGAAGCATGCCAAAAATTGAAGTTGTTGATGCACTCTTGTTCTTTGCTAAGCCTGTTTTATTTGTGCTTTATGTTTCAATATGCAAGCATGTTAGTGGTTGTGAAGAGTAGGGCTTGGTGCACATTTGTATGTAATTTGGGATGACAAATAATAAGTAAGTAGTGGATCGAATTTTACACACTCCATATATTAGATTTGAGTTTTTAAAGTACGACACTTCCTACTAACTTTTTTTAGAGTGTTTGTCCACGAAGTTGCAATAAAGGTGAGTCACTTGCGATACATGATAGGAGGCACTTAGGGATTAAACTATTTGGTCGCGACAATACTTTCCTACCTTACATTATCCCATAGTGAACTAAATTTGAGTCTTGATCGATTCTTTGATTTAGTCAGAAAATTTTAGCCGAGTCCTTTTTATCCTTCTATTTTTCCGTGTCATTGCATGTTTTACACGCTTGTGTGAGATTAATCTTCTTATATATCATTTGTCTACCTAGTGTATATGCTACGAAATTAATGTTGGTTGGAATTGTGTATAAATAGAAATATCTAAGGTCCGATAGTATTTGTACCTAGATTTTCGTGAATAGTGAACAATGCTGATCCACCAAAAAAAAAAAGGAAAAATCAGCTTAATTGAAGGGTACTTGTTGTTATACTAAGTAGCATTTGATGTGTAATTATTTAGTGGTGAGCATTGTTTATTTACTCTTGATTATCTCATTTTAAACAAGTATGACATGCATGATATTCATCTACATTTGTTGAAGCTTAGAACCCCTAGGGCCCTTACCGAAAATAAATTTGTCTATGTCCTCAGCCCCATTACAACCAAAAGAGAAAGACATCATTGATGTTGCAGTTGTGATGATCTTTTATCGTGATAGAGTGGACTATTTTCTTTTTTAGTGGCTTGACCGGACCTAGATTAGAGAGTGTTGAGTGAACTGTGAGGAAGATCCACTTTTGCTTAGGTTTATTACCAAGTTGATATTTGTGTACCTTGTCTAAAATTTGCAACTCTACTTGTTTGATGAGATTCATATTTGCATGGTTTGACATGTTTGGCTGGTTCTTTGAGTGCGGAGATTACGGATATGATTGGTATTGCTTCTTATTTTCGTTCGTGTCTTGTTTTTGTCCTTGTTCTTGTGTTGCTCCTTATCTTTGTTTCGAGTCTTTTTATTTGTCTTTTTCTTATCTTTTCTTGTCTAATTCTCGTCTTGTGTCTTTTTATTTTGAGTCTCGAGTCTTGGGGATTGACTGAATTTGAATAGTACGTATTCTTTTGTGTTTCTTATACTTGAGGGCAAGTATAGTTTAAGTGTAAGGATGTTTGATAAGTCTAATTCGGACTATACAAATTATGTCTATTTTGGCGTCCACCTGACCAGTTGGACCGTTGTGCTGTCTTGCAGATTTTAGAGCTGGCGTGGCGATGACAAGATGCTGAGGTGGCAGGCACGAATTTGGGGTTAAAAGATTTATTTTTGGACGAAATTATAGAGAAGGAAGGTGGAGGATAAGGAAAGAGATGATATGGAAAGATTTGGATATGATTTATCTAATTAATATCTTTCCATATTGAATATAAAAACCCTACTTCTACAAGGAAAAGGAGCCGTCTTAGACATAGGAGAGGAGACGAACGAAAATCACATCATATTTTCACATCCTTTTCACGCCGCACGAGAGAGAGAGAGAGAGAGAGAGAGAGAGAGAGAGAGAGAGAGAGAGAGAGAGAGAGAGAGAGCAGAGAGTTGAGATTTATTCCTTCATTCTAGTTCGGTTTTGGAGATGCAAACATTTTTTTACTTTCGTTTCTTAGTTTAGCCTTGAAGATTTCGATTCTTGCATATTATTTGGATAATTTGGATCCTACATATTGGTACCTTCTGATATTTTGGTGTTAATTTCGTTTACTTTCGTGTATTAATTCAGTTCGTCTAATAGTTCAGATTTTCGTGCATTTAATTTTCGAGTTTCAGCATGTTTAGGGTTCTACCCAGTTTTACGGTCCGCCTGCCCAATCGGACCCATATGCGTAGCTAATTTCTTTAAAGGGCCGGCGAGGTGTGAAGCACACACTTTTATGAATTCGTGAGACTTAGGCTCTAATAATTAATCACTTAGGTTCCAAATTAATCTAAGGTTAATTAATTGGATTAGTTAATTTAGGCTTGATCACCCTAGATTAGTTTAATTCATAGTTAATTTAGTACTTCCATTTTATCATGGGATTAGGCTAAATAAGTAGCACAATTATTTTTAGAATAATAAGATTAATTTGGTAGGAGACCATTAGATGTCCACCATACGAGTAGGCTCCTAAATCGGGTTTCCTTAGTTCTTAAAGTTGATTAGGTGTTAAATCTATTAGTTGTCCACCAACGTAGGTTGCATCTAATTTAGAGAAGTAGTCGTTTCAATACCCACCATGGCAATTACCAAATAATTAAGGGGTAATACGGGATGTATCGGTTTAATTACGACGTCCTAAAACTGATTGATTTATAGGGATTAATTTATCTTTAGAGTCGATGATCGATTGTGTGTGTGTGAATCATCTTGCTGGACCCATTTCTTTGCATCAGTTTATTCTGTATTTAATTCTTGCTATTTACTTTCTTGCATTAGTTTAGAAAATCCCAAAGTTTGCGTGGTCGCTAACAAACCCCATAGATTAATAGGAATTTAATGTTAAAATCTCCGTTCCTTGTGTTCGATACATGTTCGCTATATTAATCTAAGTTCTAGCATTTTATAGGATTTATTTGGTGAAAACAACGATCACCATTTGACAGCCTATACTGTTATGAATTTGGTTCCATTGTGGCGAGTTCTTAATTTTGGTAAAAGACAATTTCAAGATGTGATTCGTAAAGTTTTTTGTTGAAAGATAGTTTGCGTTGAGCTTATTCTTAGTTGTTTAGATGTAACTCATTCTTCCATGAGAAAATTAATACACTAAATTATTCTTAATCAAGTGTGTTAAACTTATTCTTAATCAAATATTAATACACTAAATTATTCTTTACTTGATGGTATATAGGTATTGGATCGATGACTATATTTTACCTAGTTGTATAAAAAAGAGCGGCATATTTTCCGGAAAAAGAACTGTCATTATAGAGCATGTCAGTAAATTTACTAACGAAATATTCGTCGGTAAATTAATAAACGATTTTATCGAGACTAAGCCGCCGACTGACGGGCATGTTGTTGGGATTTTGTATACTGGAAGCACTTTTTATGCTTGTATACAATGTGTTTTTGTCCTTACCATTGTTTTATTCTCCTATCTAATAAATATGTATATTTGCACATGTTATCCTTTATCTTGTATAAAAGTTAGATTTGTGTGGTGTGTCGGGTATCACAGAAGACACCACAAATTGGTTGAACTGACAAGATATAAATAGTTATCACAGCTGAGACAACTTAAGGATAAGTTGTCGGTTTAAGCTGCAGTTTAGATAAGAAGTGGCTTGTCTTAGGCTGCTTGTCTTTATTGGTACACTTAAGGTGGTGTATTGACGGATCACGGAGAGATGTGTTTTCCTAAGCGACCTTAGTGGAAAACCAAGATCTCGGTGACTTTCTTGGTCTTAAGCTTGGTAAGACTTCGGTGAGTGCATTTGGCTATCTATCACTTTGACCTACTATGGTGAACGTCATCGCGACCGGATCTACGTATCTTGGGTGTTAGTAGTTATTTGTGGCTCAGGCTGATTGTCTGTATCTTGCATCCGTATCCTAGTAATATGGGTTGATAATATCCCCCGAGGAACTCGAAAGGATTAGCACACTAAATCCGGCCGGTTGATTAAGTTCGGGTGTGTTAATAAGGTCGAGTGGTACTACTCTGAGGAATATAAGATGTTAATTAATTTAAGTCGTCGGTGAGCTTAATTAATTAATGGATATTTCTATCTTAAATACGGAGATCGATTTAGTCTAAAATACAAGCCCTTGCTCAAATTTGGGATAAAGGGGTAAGTCAGCATGGATTCTCTAGTGGAATGAATCTATGTTAATTAATTAATTTTGCTCTGGGCTGAGCATGGATAATTAATTAATTGGAGGCCCGGCTTTATTTCTTGTATTGGATCCCTGATCTGGCCCAATTAGTTGCCTAGTGATTTATTGTCTCTCAGAATTCAATATTAATAGATTAATGTATTTTTACATTATTTAATAATGTTATTTATCTGGAATTAATTGGCTGGGCCAATTAATTGATAAATATTAGTAGCCCAGTGGATTAATTAATTATGTTATGGGCCATTATGTGGAAGCCCATTGGAATATGATTAAATTAATGGACTACAAATATATTAATATTATATTGGCTTTTGAAGCCTATATATATTAGTATTCTGTTGAGAACAGAACACATGCGTGAGTATGAGAGAGACGATAAATTTATTTTCTCCAGTTCTCTGACCACCAAGAGGGGGAAAAAGGCCGGGACACAGATCAGAAGGTCTAACACATGAGCAACGATCAGAGCCGCGACAACATACGAAGGAGGAATGTATCGGTTTCTAACCCTATTATTCCTTCAATTGGTATCAGAGCCTGGTTTAGGCTCTGATTGTTGCTGTTAGATGCATGATTAGGTTTTATTTCGTCGTTATCGGGCTAATCACTACAAAAATTATCAAATTTACCGACGGATTTACCGACGGAACAGAAACACGGGTCGGCTTACCGACGGAATACCGACGGAATATGACTGTTAAACTTACCGACGGAATACCGACGGAAAAAAGCCGTCGTTATTTTTACCGACGGAATATTCCGTCGCCAAATTTCAATTTTGCCAATTATTTTTTTTATTTTATTACCGACGGAATATTCCGTCGGTAAATATATCATTTTGATTTATTTAAATCGAAACTATAATTTATTTTTTGAGAAAATCATTAATTAAATGTACCAACGGAATATTCCGTCGGTAAATATATCGTTTTGATTTATTTAAATCGAAACTATAATTTATTTTTTGAGAAAATCATTAATTAAATGTACCGACGGAATATTCCGTCGGTAAATATATATTTTGATTTATTTAAATCGAAACTATAATTTATTTTTTGAGAAAATCATTAATTAAATTTACCGACGGAATATTCCGTCGGTAAATATATATTTTGATTTATTGAAATCGAAACTATAATTTATTTTTTGAGAAAATCATTAATTAAATTTACCGACGGAATATTCCGTCGGTAAATATATATTTTGATTTATTTAAATCGAAACTATAATTTATTTTTTGAGAAAATCATTAATTAAATTTACCGACGGAATATTCCGTCGGTAAAATATATATTTTGATTTATTTAAATCGAAACTATAATTTATTTTTTGAGAAAATCATTTTTTAAATTAAAAAATGTTTACCGACGGAATATTCCGTCGGTAAATTTATTTTGATTTATTTTAAATGAATTTTTAATTTAAATTGATTAAAAATGTTTTATAATTTACCGACGGATTTATCCGTCGGTAAAGCCGTCGTAAACCCTAGATTAATTTACGGGCGGAGGAGCGTAAGCGAACGGAACAACGCGAGTCTTCTTCCGCTCGCTCGTCGCCGCCGCCCGGTGGAGCCGCCGTCCGTCGCTCGCCGCTCGCCGCCCGATCGCTCGCCGCTCGCCGCCCGGTCGCTCGCCGCTCGCCGCTCGCCGTAGCTCGCCGAAGCCCCTCTCTCTCCGAAGTTACCCTACTACTTTTGTGATGCTTAATTCTTTGTTCAAAAATGCTTAATACGTTGCACAATAATGAAATTTGTTTAATAATGTGGCTTGTTGTCATGGTCGTTTTTTTATTGTAAAAAATATTTGATCCTTGTTGGGATTCATATAATAATGAAGTTACGTTGCTTGGATTCTTGAAATAATAGTATTGGGACTTTGTTGTTTTAGAGCAGGATTATTTCTTGGTCTTGGATTGTTTGATTTAAGTTTTGTAATTATCTTACTGCAACTAGTTGACTTGGGACAATATTTTTGTTTTTACGAAAGTGTATACACATAATGTAACGGCAGTACTTGAGTATATACGAGGAAGTACAACTTAGTGACTGAATATAGTGGGATAGAGGTAATTAGACCATATCAAGCCTATGGAGGCAGAAAAACTATCAAATATCACTTATTCTGTTTTTGAGCTGTGTTTTCAACTAAATGTTTTGTTGAGCTAATGCCATATACTGCATATATATCTCTTTTGTATTCATTTTGGTGGCTGATATTTTAACGCAAACTGTTGAGCTAATTTTTGTATTCATTTTGGTGGCTAATTTATGTCACGTTCTAGCTCTTGTTTTGGTGTTTTTCAGTAGCTCAACTTCTCTAACTATGTTTCGCAGATTGTTTGTTTTGATTGTTTAAGTATAAGAATGTTAAATCAGGAGATTGATATGATGAGAACCTAAGAACTAATACCCTTCATCTTACTTATTTAATTTTGGATCCCTTTTGCATAAAGATATAAGAATTGAAATTTAATGTCCTATTTCTTCTTCTTACATAAAAAATCAAGCTGTTAGTTCCTACACTTGACAATCCATAAAAAAATTTCAAGAAAACAATCTTATTTAAATAGCAATCGATTAGTTGATTGATTATAAGAGTCAAATGACAACAAATTTCAGACAATTTTTTCTCACTAAAGACATACCAAGGTCGAACTTCTCTTGATAATCAACTTGTTTCTCCATTCGTACAATCAGGATTTGAAATAATGAGTCTTTCGTGGATGTATACACGGTGGACAATAGACGGTTCATTGAATCCTCAATTTGTGAATGGCATTGAGGCTTTCATTGATTGGGCAAGTAGCCAGACAAATTATATGGACGGGGAAAAAATTAGATGTCCGTGTAAAAATTGTAAGAATAAGGTGTTTTTGACTACACAAGTTGTAAGAGAGCACGTTTATATGAAGGGATTCGTTAAAAATTATAAAGTTTGGTCATCTCATGGGGAGAAACACGTAACCCTAAATGAACAAGCTACGAGAAATGTACAAAATAACACGTCTACCTCCTATCAAAGGATGGTAATGGATCATCTTTGGGCCAAATTATAATGATGCGGATATTGAGGAGTCACCAAATAATGAAGCAAACAAGATCTATGAAATGTTGCGAGGCAATCGACACGGAGTTGTGGCCCGGTTGTGAGACCTACTCACAATTGTGCGTAGCGGTTCGGATGATGAACTTGAAGGCCGAGAATCATATGTCGCAAAGGGGCTATGACGGGATGAGTCAAATGATTAAGGATATGCTTCCCCAAGGAAATTTGATTCCTAATAACTTCCGGCGAGTCTAAGAGATTGCTTAGTGGCATGGGGTTGCCGGTAGAGAAGATTCACTGTTGTCCAAATTCGTGCATGATCTATTGGCGTGAAGATAATGAACCTGGAGAGTTGTAAGTTTTGCGGTACCTCGCGATATTTAGACTACGGTCCAGAAATCTAGTAGGAAAGGGAAGAAAAAATTAGTGGCCGCTAAGAAAATGTACTACTTTCCTGTATCCCCTAGACTCCGGCGGATGTATGCATCTAATGCAACCGCTTCTCATATGCGTTGGCATGCTTCATCGGTGGACGATGGAGTGATGCGTCATCCTGCGACTCTCCAGCATGGAAGCACTTGGATTCGACGTTTCCGATTTTGCCTCGGAGATTCGCAATGTTAGATTAGGTCTTTCTACCGACGGTTTTCAAACATTTACTCAATTTGGAAAACAATACTCTTTGTGGCCGTTATTCTAACTCCTTACAACTGCCGCTTTGGCATGTGCATGAAAGATCAATTCATGTTTCTCACGGTGTTGGTGCACGGACCTCGAAATCCAAAAGATAACTTGGATGTCTTTCTACGACCGTTGATAGCCGAATTATTGAACCTGTGGGAACATGGCGTGTCTGCGTATGATGTTTCCAAGAAGCAAAATTTCAATATGCGGGCTGCTTTGCTATGGACCATATCGACTTTCCGGCCTACTCAATGTTGTCCGGATGGAGTACAGTGGGAAATTCGCATGCCCACGGTGCATGGAACAATCGGGATGCATTTTATCTTGAGAAGAGTGGTAAGATGTCGTGGTTTGACAATCATAGAAAGTTTCTACCACTAAGTCATCCTTTGAGACGAAATAAGAAGGCTTTCTTGAAAAATAAAGTTGTAGCACGTTCACCCCCGACATTAGAACGAGGAGAAGATATACTTAGTCAAATTGAAGCTTATGGTTTTGTGAAAGTCACCGAAGACTACGATGGTATTAACAAATATGTCTCTAAAGAAAATGTTACGGGATGGAAGAAAAGAAGCATATTCTGGGATCTTCCTTATTGGAAATTCTTGTTGCTTCGACACAATCTCGATGTCATGCACATTGAGAAGAGCGTGTTTGATAATGTGTTCAACACTTGTCCTAAATGTGACGAGGAAAGACCAAAGACACGCCGAAGTCTAGGGCGAGTTGAATACATATTGTGCTAGACTCGGAACGAAGAAGCTTAACGAGAGTGACGGACATTATCCGAAAGCATGTTACATCTTTGGGTCGTACGAAGAAGCATGCATTATTAACGTGGGTGAAGCAGCTCAGACTACCAGATGGTTATGTGTCCAACATGAGCAGATGTGTAGACATGAGTAAGTTAAGAATGTTTGGGATGAAAAGTCATGATTGTCACGTTTTCATGCAACGGCTTCTACCGGTTGCATTTCGTGAACTTCTTCCACAACCTGTTTGGACAGCAATTACAGAGTTGAGCTTATACTTCAGAGACTTAACATCTCGTGCTATAAGAATTGAAGATATGAGGAGACTAAACGAGAGTATTCCAATTACTCTTTGCAACTTGGAGCGCATATTTCCACCAAGTTTCTTCGATTCCATGGAGCATCTCCCGGTGCATTTAGCTGATGAAGCTCGTTTAGCCGGTCCTGTTCAATATCGATGGATGTATCCATTTGAGAGGTATAATATCATTCATATTATCGTTTTCCTATTCAATATCCTTTCTTCCTAATTATTAATGCATTGAACCACCCTTTATCAGATATTTAGGGAAATTGAAAAAATATGTTGGCAATAAAGCTCGTGTGGAAGGATCCATATGCAATTCTTATTTAGCCGAAGAAGCCTCAAATTTATGCTCGTACTATTTTGAAGATCATATCCACACTAGGCTGAGGAGGATGCCTCGCAATTGCGAAGTGGAACAAGAAGGCCAGACGGTCGACAACATAGATGTCCCCTCTATATTTCTTCCAAAAGGTCGTCCAATTGGCGCGAAGTCAATGAGATATCTTGATCAAAAGGAGTATAATGCCGCCCACTTATACATCTTGTTGAACTGCGACGAGGTCACAGAATATCACAAGTGAGTTTCTCTATAATTCGCTTGTCTTATTTTCTAACTTATGTAATATACGTAACGACTTCAACCAACTTTAATGAAGCCTATTTGAGGAAGAAATTCGACGTGCATGTCCAAATATATCAGATGAAGATTACCAAACATCGGTGGAGCAGGAATTCGGAGCTTGGTTCAAATCATATGTACGATGAGCTTATCCATTCTAAATAAATTCGAAAATATTTTCTTTTCTTAATTAGCTTCTTATGATTTTAGGTTTCTTCCCCTTTTTGCAATGAGATGAATCCGTATATACGGGATTTAGCAAAAGGTCCATTAGTAGCGGTTTTTACGTACCCTGGTTACGTTGTGAACGGATATAAGTTTCATACTTTATCACATGGGGTAGGAAAGTCCACTATGAATAGCGGAGTGTGTATACAAGAGGCGAGATTATGGTTACGATGCACTTGATTATTATGGGCGAGTTGGTGGAGATATGTGAAGTTGAGTACCCAGGTTTACCAATAAAACGAACTATGTTGTTCAAGTGCTTATGGTTTGACCCGACCCCTAGAGGGACTTATATACATCCACAATACAAGTTGGTTTCTATCGATCAAACGAAATCGCTGCATAATTATGAACCATTTGTCCTTGCATCACAAGCGCATCAAGTGTATTACTGCTCATATCCTAGTGTGAACAAATCTAGGAAGGCATGGTTGGAAGTATGTAAAGTTAAACCGAGATTTAAGATAGATTTGCCAACTAAATCTTCATTAGACGAAGCATTTCAAGAAGATGACATACTAAACCCACCAGTATGTAACCACGCGACAGTAGAACCTGATATAACATTATCTCATCCACGTCAAACAATAGAACTCGATGAGGAAGATTTTGACGAAGGAGATGATGATGAAGAAGAACATGTTCGACATCGGAAGATGAGGAATTTAGTGATGACTAGTACACCTTACAGGTTTTAAAAGAATTTTATTTTATTTTTTTGGCCAAAAACGATTAATGATTATTCTTTGTTTTCAGGTACATGGCGCCTCCCAGAGGTCGTGGCAGGGACGGTATCGGCTCCAGGCGGGCGTGGAGCACCCCCATCGACATCGGCTATGGGGGCGAGTCCCCCGAGTCGGGTGGACCCCATCGGGGTTCTACCGAGCTCTTACTCGGTGGATAGCCGCCGATGTTTCGAGATTTCACCTGAGGGGTATGTAATAATTGCTTTTATTAATTTTAAATATATCAAATTTCACTTGGATTAACCAATTTTCAATAATAGGCGATTGCTTGAGCCATCTGGATTGGCCTCGACAATCGTTGATTGTTTTAAAAAGATCAATAACCCGACTGGGTTCACTTGGAAGCTGACTCCTCCTGAAATTAAGGAGCAGTATTTTGAAGAATTTAAGGTTAGTTTTTCTTTCAAGTTTACAATCTTATAATTTAGCATTTATTTATATATATCTAACATGTATAAACATGTAAATTGCAGAAGCACTTTCGCTGGCCTGCTGACTGGGACCAGGCAGTCCACCACATGTGGCAGAAGAGGGCATCCAAGAGGTTCAGCGACTGGCACTACGAAATGAAGATGGGCCGCCCTCAAAAACCGGACTACATCAACACAGAGAGGTGGGCGGCCCTCAACGAGTACTGGATGCGGCCAGAGGTGCTCCAGAAGTCAGAGACTGCTTCCCAGTGCCGCAGGTCAGAGCCCGAGCCGGGCGCCGGGATGAGCAAGCACAAAGGAGGGTCCCGGTCAGCCATGCAGTACTCACAGTCTACGGTAAGTCTCATTTTATATGTTTTTTAGCTTCTTATGTCTTTGTTTTTGACATAATTTTGTTTATGCATGTTATGAATATGCTTCTCAGAGGGGATGCTCCTTAGAGTCCACCGCCTTTGACACTTTCCAGAGTCTCCATTACAAAGGTGGAGACTTCTCCAACATGAAGGCGGCGAGACTTCATGTAAGCACACAATTACAATATAGAATATTATTCTACAATTCTGAGTTTGACTAATTTCTTTTTTTATATTGTAATAGGCGGAGGTGGAGCGGATTGCTCGAAGAAGGCCCCCACGCGGATAAAAACGCGATTTATCTGCGTTTGGAAGGGGTTCGGGACAAGAAGCGGCGGCTCTACGGTTTCGGCGACGAAGGGAGCGGCTACATCAACGCCGCCCCACCGCTCTTCTACTTCCTCACTTGGGCCATCCCGCAGCAATGCCGAGATCATGCGCCGACCGGAGGAGGAGTCGGCGGCTAGGAGGAGCCTCGAGGCGCGAGGTCGCATATATGAATGCGCGAGATGACCCGGCTTATGGAGATGATGGGCTCCTCTAGCCGACGACGACCTCCGGACGACGGCGACGATCGGTCCCCTCCTCCCACCTCTTTATGATTTATTTATTTATGGTTTATGTATATATACTGAATATTTGGATTTTAGGATTTATATATTTATATTTCGGTTTGCTTTTAGAGTTGATTTGAATCGTTATATGTGATGCGTTGGTTGGTTAAATATATGTGATGTGTTGGTTGGTTAAAAATTGCGGGTTGTCGATAACCTGGGTACAAAAAAACGAAAAAATTTATATCTAAAAAAAAAAATCTACAGAGCGTTTTACCGACGGATATTTCCGTCGGTAAATAAACCAAAAAAAATATTACAAAATTATTTTAAATTTACCGACGGATATTTCCGTCGGTAAAAAAACTTAAAATTTATTTAAAAAATTATATTAACATTACCGACGGAATATTCCGTCGGTAAATAAAAACAAAAAATTTATTTAAAAATTATTTTAAATTTACCGACGGAAAATTCCGTCGGTAAAGAAAAAAAATTATTTAAAAATTATTTTAAATTTCCTCCTCCTCTGCGACAGAATATCCGGCGACAATCTCCCGACGGTTTATTTTCGTCGGCAATCCGTCGGGAAATATTACCGACGGAATATTCCGTCGGTAATATTTACCGACAAAGCCTGACCCGACGCATTTATTCCGTCGGTATTCCGTCGGTAATTTTTTTACCGACGGAATTTCGCGGTTTACCGACGGAATTTTCCGTCGGTGTACGGTAAATTTCTTGTAGTGAATTTTCGTGTTTGGGGCGGCCTGCGAGCCATTATTTTGACCCCGTTGTAACGTTTTTCTCATGAGAAAATCCACGAGTAGTTGATAGGACCAATGTGTTATGTGATTGTACTGTTATTGTACTGTAATTGGTCCGGTTGGCACGAAAATTGAGGCGCGACGGCGCGGAAGGGCGAAAACCTAGTTTCTGGCAGAACACGACCGCCGACTTGCGACAGCGCGTGGGGGCGCGTACTACAGTATCTTTCCGATCCGTTCAGATAGGTTTGTTCGTCTTCTCGTTAGCTTCGTCTGGATAGGTCGCACGACCCATTCGATTTCTGGTTTGTCCGGAATAGCGTCGGAAAGGAGAAGTGGTCGTGTTGTCCAGAAATCCCCAAATTGGCGAGAAAACCCTAGTTTTCTAGGGTTCCGCCGCATTTTGCGGCGGCGATTCCCGGCCGGTCCGGAGTCGGATTTCCGATCGGCTTGAACCGATGGAATCCTCGTCTTACGAGCTTCGCGTCGATAGGTTGCAAGGGATCATCCGATCCCAGATGCGACCGAAATTGACGTCTGAAGTAGGCTGCTCGTTATGAATTCATTCCGGCGAATCGTTTGAAATTTGGGAAATTGAGGAACTAATCTCGGCCGGAATCCGTTACCCGGTGGTCGTGAGTGTTCCAATTATGTTTCCCCTCTTTCAATTGATCGAATCGCGGCTCGGAAACGAAGAATTAAGGCGGCGAAAGGCGGCGAAAGGCGGAGGCGCAATTTATTGCGCAATTCCGTCGCTGTGGCGGAAATCGCCGGCCGTTTCGCACGGCCAAGACGTATGGACGACGTCAATAGGCAGCGGGGACGGTGGCAGAGGGTCGGGGGAGGCCGAGGATGGCGTGCGTCTGCGGCGGCAGACGCGCTGCGCGCAGGCGCCAATTCACGCCGTTTCCGGCGGCGTCTCGGCATGGGGAGGCCGGTTCCAGCCTCTCCGTGGTCCGGCGACCCTCCTGGTGTAGACGGCAGACCAGAAACAGGCCTGGAAGAAGACGGCGGCGGCGACAGTCTCGTGAGGAAGATGATGACGTGGCGCGTTGACATGGCGGCCACGTCAGCCCTAGCTGAGTTGGCGTCCACGCATGCGCCACGTGGCTGCCATATGGCAGACCCCCCTGATGACGTGGCGACGACAGTTCGATGCAGTTTTCAACGCAGTTTCCAGATTCGATGATTTTGAAGATTTCGAAGATCTGTATTTTGATCGGGCAATGTAATAGTTAGGAATTACGTGTTTTAAAGCCCGATAACGATTTTTATAGTTCCTATTTGTGTATTTAATTTTACTTATGCTTTAGCATGCGATTATGTGATTAATTGCGCTTAGAAAAGCATGTAAATAGGATCTACGTCGTATTAAGCATGTTTTATTTTTCGCGAGCACGTTTTATTATATGCGCTTAGAAATTGCATGCTTTAGTAATTATGTGGATATGCATGATTCAAAACGAACCTTTTGAAGAAAAAGACTAAGCAAATAACAAATTAAATATTTAATTGGATTCCATTTAAATTGGAAGTTAAATATTTAACCGGACCTCCATTAATTGGACCCTACACAAAAGTGGAACAATTATATGAGTAAACGTCCACCTGAGTGGCTTGCTTGTATTTTTGAACCACGAGTTTTGTGAGATGGGTTTTCTAATATAATATTTAATTATTATTGAGTAGTGGGAGCGAAGCCGTAAACGTCCACCTGAGTGGCTTGCGTGCCTAGTAAACACGAGTACTCTAGCAGATAATAATTAAATAAGATGGCTAATTAAATCAAATTGAAAGCGGTATGGTTCGCGTAAGTATGCCAATTTCGAGAATTTGATGTTAATTCGGTCAAATTAATGGTCAAAGCTTAGATGTCACCGCAGGTACAACTTCCTGAGAAGTCCCTTCCCGCGTTTTAATAGTGACATGGTCCAGAGATATCGGATTATTAATTCCATTCGTCTTAAGAACCTAAGCGTGGATTGAAATTAAAGAGCTAGGTATATAGCTTGGTCTAGGGGTACACGAGTAAACGTCCACCTGAGTGGCTTGCGAGTGTGATCTTTAGGGCTATTCGAGTAGTTAACGTCATTGGTTTTTCAAAAGGTTACAATGATGGTTAATTACGAATTATGTGCAAATATTAACTTTATACATGTACTTAAATTATATTTTTCAGATATGTCTGTTCGAATATTTTATTTTTCGAGTTCCTAAACAGTCTCACCAACCAAACCCTAACGGATTTAACAATTTAAAATAATTTTATAGAGTGGAAGAGATATCTTACCTCTCCCAATAAAAGCTCTGCAAAGGTCCTATAAGAACTTCTGTTTTAGGACCGCTATGTCTAAGAACGAGTTTACTATAAGTATGTTACTCAAATCTTTGGTAGCGGTCAAAGAGGTTATAGGAAAGGGCAAGAGTGTTCAAGTCTTGAATATCTCTAGTAGTTCAAGGAATCCTCCGAAAGGCGGAAACCAGAAAAAGAGCAAGAAAGGGTGGTCAATTCAAGAAGAGCAGTGGGAGTAAGAAGACGGTCCTTATCGGCGGCATGCGAATGCCAAAGAAGAAAGGAATGTTCTTCAATTATGGTAAGAAAGGATACTGGAAGAGTATCCAGATGTCAAGGCAAAACAGAAAGAGACGCGAGTCGCTCTTGTAATTGAAACTGTTCTGGTTTCCTCTTCTACCCACGAATAGGTAGTGGATTCGGGGGCAACTGATCATGTTTGTTACACCTTACAAGGTTTCTTGCAGAAAAGGTAATTGAGCAATGACGAGGTGGTAGTCTCAATAGGCAATGGATCGAAAGTTCCTGCAATTGCCATTGGAGATTTAAATCTATCTTTTGATAGTTCTGTTTTAGTACTTAAAGATGTTTAATATGTGCCTGAGTTTAGGCGAAACATTATTTCTATTTCAAAACTCTGCACCATGGATGGTTATAAATCAAGTTTTGATAGTGAAGTTTCTATCATGAAAGACGATGATTTTATCTGTGGTGGACCATTAAACGGATCTTTATATACTATTACTTGTAAACCGCGTAGTTCTGTTAATATTGCTTCCTCATCATCAAATCCTAAGAAGAGGAAAGAGTCTTCTAAGGTAAACCAAACTTATCTATGGCACTTAAGACTAGGTCACATCAATCTTAACAGGACTCAGAGGTTGGTGGAATATGGATCATTGAAGTCTCTCCAAGATTGAACCGTTTCCAACTTGTGAAACCTGTTTGGAAGGAAAGATGATGACTAGGCCTTTGAAGGAAAATGGTTATAGAGCCACAGAAGTATTAAGTTTGATACATTTTGACTTGTGCGGGCCTATGTCTACACAAGCTCGTGGAGGGTATGAGTACTTCGTCAAATTTACTGACGATTACTCGAGGTATGGATATGTTTACCTTCTTCGCCACAAGTTGGATTGCTTTGAAACCTTTAAGGAATTCAAGGCAGAAGTGGAGAAGAAGCTAGGTAAAGAAATCAAAACACTACGATCTGATCGTGGTAGGGAATACATATCCAACGAGTTCAAGGACTACTTGACAGAATGTGGGATTACATCCCGGTGACCGACAAAGGGCACGCCTCAGCAGAATGGTGTGTCAGAGAGAAGGAACCAAAGTCTCTTAGAGATGGTTCGGTCGATGATGAGTTATGCAACTTTGTCAGTTTCCTTTTGGGGATATGCCCTAGAGATTGCAGCATACTTGCTGAATCGTGTGCCTTCCAAGTCGGTACAAAAGATCCCTTTCGAGTTGTGGAGCGGGCACAAACCCAGTATGCACCACTTAAGGATTTGGGGTTATCCTGCTTATGTGCTGAATAGGCAGGCCGACAAATTGGAATCACGTTCAGAAGTGAAGTTGTTCATAGGACATCCGAAGGAAACAAAGGGTGGATACTTTTATGATTCTAAAGAACAGAAGATCGTTGTTAGCCCTAACGCTCGGTTCTTAGAAGAGGATTACATTAGTAACCATAAATCTCGAGTCGACATCATCCTTGAGGAATTACAAGGTGGTCGAGTTCCACTTGAACAGCCAGTTGTGAAAGATAGTACTCCACGAGTAACTGCACAATTTGTTAACACAACTCCTGACACTGTTCGACGTAGTGGGAGGGTGATATTTACACCTGATCGGTATATGTTCACTAGGGAGACGTTTAATTATCTCCCGGCAGATGAACAAGATACCGTGGATCCCCGGACTTACAACGAAGCAGTGGGAGATATAGATGCAGATTCATGAAGAATCGCAATAGACTCGGAATTTGAGTCCATAACTGATATGGATGTATACGAGATCACTGAACTACCTGAGGGCTGCAATGCTATTGGTAGTAAGTGGGTATACAAGAGAAAGAGAGAGGACCGTATGGAGAGATCATGGCGTTTAAGGCCATGCTAGTGGCGAAGGGTTTTACCCAGAAAGAAGGTATCATTACGAAGAGACCTTCTCGCCTGTAGCAATGATCAAGTCCATTCGGATTCTTCTTGCCATATCAGCTCACATGAACCTAGAGATCTGGCAAATGTATGTCAAAACCGTATTCCTAAATGGTCACCTTGAAAAAGGTAGGGACATCTACATGAAACAACCAGATGGTTATGTGAAGGAGGGCGAAGAGCATCTAGTTTGGAAGCTTAAGAAGTCTATTTATGGACTTAAGCAAGCTTCCCGGTTATGGCACCAGCGTTTTGACGAGGTAGTCAAATCCTATGGATTTGTATCCTGTCCGAACGAGGTGTGCGTATACCGTATCTGTGTTAATGGAACAGTGGTGTTTCTTGCACTTTACGTAGATGACATCCTTCTCATTGGCAACAATGTTGAAGTGTTATCAGACGTAAAGACATGGTTATCCGAGCAGTTTCAAATGAAGGACTTAGGTGAAGCTGCTTACATCCTTGGGATCAAGGTTATTCGAGATCGCAAGAAAAGGATGTTAAGCTTGTCACAAGCATCCTACATTGATACTGTTATTGCTCGTTTCAGCATGCAAAATGCCAAGAGAGGTTCGGTACCTTTCAGATATGGCATTTTTCTATCCAAGAATCAGTGCACTAAAACACCTGAAGAGATAGAAAGTATGAGGTTAGTACCATATGCTTCCGCTGCCGGTAGCCTCATGTATGCGATGCTTTGTACGGGAGAAGATATCTTATATGCTGTAGGCATGGTCTCAAGATATCAGTCTAACCCTGGAAAAGAACACTGGACTGCGGTCAAGCATATTCTCAAGTACCTTAAACGGACTAGAGATTATAGGCTTGTTTACTAGTCAGACAGTCTAGTGTCCTTGGGTTATACTGAATCGGATTTCTAGGCTGACAGAGACGAGTAGAAGTCTACCTCGGGTTATGTGTTTACCTTGGGAGGTGGAGCCATTTCATGGAGGAGTGCAAAGCAGAAATGCATTACGGACTCAACCATGGAAGCATAGTATGTGGCTACTTCAGAAGCTTCGAAAGAGGCAGTTTGGCTCAAGAATTTCCTCCTGGATCTTGATATTGTTCGGAATTTGCCTAAGGCGATCACGATTTATTGTGATAATGCGGGTGCAGTGACAAATTCTAAGGAACCTAGATCTCACAAGGTGTCTAAACACATAGACAGGAAGTACCACATTATACGAGTATTCGTAAATCGAGGAGACATGGTGATTGACAAAATTGGAACCGAAGTAAATCTAGCTAATCCTTTCACGAAGAGCTTACCACTCCCGGCTTACGAGAAGTATGTTCGTGGCTTTGGGATGGTAGAGATGGCCCCCACTTAGGACTACAGAAACTTTTGTATAAGTGGGAGAAGATGTCGTGATAGATAGGATAGATAGCGGGGTACTAGTTTGTACCTAGAACTGACACATTGTATACTAAAAGTTTGCTTTAGTATAAGTGGGAGAATTGTTGGGATTTTGTATACTGGAAGCACTTTTTATGCTTGTATACAATGTGTTTTTGTCCTTACCATTGTTTTATTCTCCTATCTGATAAATATGTATATTTGCACATGTTATCCTTTATCTTGTATAAAAGTTAGATTTGTGTGGTGTGTCGGGTATCACAGAAGACAACACAAATTGGTTGAACTGAC
Organism: Lavandula angustifolia; assembly: GCA_028984105.1. Classification (NCBI taxonomy): domain Eukaryota; kingdom Viridiplantae; phylum Streptophyta; class Magnoliopsida; order Lamiales; family Lamiaceae; genus Lavandula; species Lavandula angustifolia. Next base: position 25,008,743 of record CM054820.1, read on the forward strand.
AAGATATAAATAGTTATCACAGCTGAGACAACTTAAGGATAAGTTGTCGGTTTAAGCTGCAGTTTAGATAAGAAGTGGCTTGTCTTAGCTGCTTGTCTTTACTGGTACACTTAAGGTGGTGTATTGACGGATCACAGTGAGATGTGTTTTCCTAACTGACCTTAGTGGAAAACCAAGATCTCGGTGACTTTCTTCGGTCTTAAGCTTGGTAAGACTCAGCTGAGTGCATTTGGCTATCTATCACTTTGACCTACTATGGTGAACGTCATCGCGACCGGATCTACGTATCTTGGGTGTTAGTAGTTATTTGTGGCTCAGGCTGATTGTCTGTATCTTGCATCCGTATCCTAGTAATATGGGTTGATAATATCCCCTGAGGAACTCGAAAGGATTAGCACACTAAATCCGGCCGGTTGATTAAGTTCAGGTGTGTTAATAAGGTCGAGTGGTACTACTCAGGAATATAAGATGTTAATTAATTTAAGCTGTCAGTGAGCTTAATTAATTAATGGATATTTCTATCTTAAATACGGAGATCGATTAAGTCTAAAATACAAGCCCTTGCTCAAATTTGGGATAAAGGGGTAAGTCAGCATGGATTCTCTAGTGGAATGAATCTGTGTTAATTAATTAATTTTGCTCTGGGCTGAGCATGGATAATTAATTAATTGGAGGCCCAGCTTTATTTCTTGTATTGGATCCCTGATCTGGCCCAATTAGTTGCCTAGTGATTTATTGTCTCTCAGAATTCATTATTAATGGATTAATGTATTTTTACATTATTTAATAATGTTATTTATCTGGAATTAATTGGCTGAGCCAATTAATTGATAAATATTAGTAGCCCAGTGGATTAATTAATTATATTATGGGCTCATTATGTGGAAGCCCATTGGAATATGATTAAATTAATGGGCTACAAATATATTAATATTATATTGGCTTTTGAAGCCTATATATATTAGTATTCTGTTCAGAACAGAACACATACACATAATCATACACGCTATGCGTGAGTATGAGAGAGATGATAAATTTATTTTCTCCAGTTCTCTGACCACCCAGAGGGAGAAAAAGGCCGGGACACAAATCAGAAGGTCTAACACATGAGCAACGATCAGAGCCGCGACAACATACGAAGGAGGAATGTATCGATTTCTAACCTTATTATTCCTTCACATGTTATCCGAGTTGTTGTACGACGGCGATCGTACTCTGACAGCGATCGACTGTCATCGAACGATGATGGTGGGCGGCGACAGAGGCTTGTGTGCGTGCGTGCGCACGTTTGTAGCTTATTTATTACTCCCTTCGTTTCACTAATCAAGTCTCATTGCTTTTGTGTACAAGAATTTAGAAAGTGGTGGAAAAGAAAATGTGTGGTGTAAAAGTATAAAGTGGTGGGGTCTATTTGTTTAGAGTGATTGTAGTCCACTCATTTCTTTCCATTTATGAAATATGACTTGTTTAGTGAGATACCCCGAAATAGAAAATTGGACTTGATTAGTGAAACGGGAGGAGTATTAGTTAAATAGGTTGTTTCATAGGTAAAGGTGAAGAACCTCGGTCTAAAGTTCGAGGTGGGATAAAGAATTTAAAGTCATAAATTCCGTTGCTAAATCTGTCAGTAATTGTATAGTGAAGGAAAATTTCGTCACTAACAACCAATTAAAAATTCGTCGCTAAATTCATCACTAATTGCTGAGCTTATGAAATATTGACGGAAAATTTCATCGGTAAATGACAAGTCACGGGCCGGCATTTCGAGTTGCCAGCCGACGGCGATCGGGCGCTGACAGCGCACGACAACCATCAGATAGTGATGGTGGGCGACGACAGAGGCCCATGTGCGCGCATGCGCACATGCGTTGCTTAATTATTACTACCTCCGTCCCATTATTAGTGGCGACCTTTCCTAATTCGAACGTCCCGCTATAAGTGACGACGTCCCAATTTGGTGAAAAGTTATCACCATCTCTCCTAATTTATCATCTTATATCTCCTACTTTATCATCAACTATCATTATTATACTCATTTCTCTCTCCTACTTCATCATCTCATTTATGTTATTTTATCATTTACTCTCATTATCTCACTCATCTTCTCTATCATACTCTATCAGTATCACACTTATCTTCTTTCTCCTACTTTATTATCTACTCATCTCTCATACTTTATCACATATTCTCTTAATTCCCTTGCTGAAAACAAGTCGCCACTAATAATGGGACGGAGGTAGTATTATCTAGAGAGGTAGTTTCATACATAAAGGTGACGAAGGTCGGCCAAAAATTCGATGTGGGATACATAATTTTAAGTTTACCGATGAAAATTTCGTTGCTACATCTGTTAGTAATTGTTGAGCTTATGAAATAGTGACGGAAAATTATGTTACTAAAAACCGACGGAAAAATCAGTCGCTAAATCTGTCAGTAATTGTTGAGCTTATGAAATAGTGACGAGAAATTCCGTCGCTATCTGATAAATTAACGTTATTTCATCGGTAAACAACATTCTAAATTTTCATCGATAAATATCGATCCGTGTTTTGTACGTTGGTAAATAATAAAAAATTTGTAGAGATGGAATGACAGAAAAATGAGTATCGTACCAACAAAAACTAAAAAAATCGAATGAAATGTCGTAAGAAGAAACTATCAAACCAATATCACGTAAACATTATGAGTGTCGTGAATTTGAAAATCGCAATTCGAATGATCCATCCTAAAAATGTAATCTACAAAGCCCCAACTAAAAAAGAAATAATAATCGAACATTCAGGAAGGAATACAAGATATTGATCATCTGATGATGACGGTGGGCGGCAACAGAGGCCTGTGTGTGCGCGTGCGCACGTGTGTAACTTAATTATTATTAGTTAAATAGTGATGGTGGATGAAGCCAGAGGCCCGTGTGTGTGCATGCGCACGTGTAGTTTCATTATTATTATCTATAGAGGTAGTTTCATATATAAAGGTGACGAAAGTCGGTAAAAAATTCGATACGGGATACAGAATTTTAAGTTTACCGATGAAAATTCTGTTGCTAAATCCGTTAGTAATTGTTGAGTTCTTGGAATTGCGAGGAAAAATTTCGTTACTAAAAACTGATGGAAAAATCAGTCGCTAAATCTTAAATTATTTTCATCGTTATTTCGTCGATAAACAATGTTCTGAATTTTCGTTGGTAAACGCTGATCCGTGTTTTGTGCGTTGGTAAATAATAAAAAAAATTTAGCGATGGAATAACGAAGAAATGATTATCTTCCAACAAAAACTAAAAAAATCGAATGAAATGTCGTAAGAAGAAACTCTCAAACCAATATCACATACAATTTACGAGTGTCGTGAATTTGAAAATCGCAATTTTCGAATGATCTATCCCAAAAATGTACTCTACAAAGCCCCAACTAAAATAATAATAATAATAATCAAACATTCAGGAAGGACTACAAGATAATGAGAGAAAGTAAGCGGCCGACGGCCATCGGACTATGTGCGCGCGTGTGTAGCTTATTTATTATTAATTAAATAGGTGGTTTCATGTATAAAGGTGAAGAAACTCGATAAAAATTCAATATGGGATATAAAATTTCAAGTTTACCGACAAAAATTCCGTCACTAAATTCGTCAGCAATTGTTGAGCTTAGGTTTTATATATAAAGGTGAAGAAACTCACAACACAATCAATATCAAAACAATCGGAATCATCCAAATTTCTCATACTCGAATTCGAACAATACTCTACAACCAACTCCTGGTTTTGTTGATAGAATGACTGTCACAATCAAGGGCAAACTTGCGTATAATTTATACTAGTACAAACCCAAGCTATGAAAACATTATTATTTCACTGGAAAATTATTATTTCATGATCATGTAAATGTAATGATGTGTGTACATATATTTATGTGTTTAATTTTCTTTAAATTATTACAAAATATAATATATACATTTCAAAGTTTTTGCAATTTAATTTCAGTTCTATATTTGAATATTAGCACCAAATATATGAAGACTTAATTGAATCCTCGATAAAGAAAAAGTTGTGTTGCTTGAGTTCCCATGAATGAGTTCCCCTTTTGCTATAAATTTGCATATACTTCTTTAAAGACAACGTCTCTCATAGATGTTAATTCGATACTTTCACAATCACATGCTAAGATTTTCAATCCAGTTCATTTTTTAATACGCAACACTGCTACGTACAATTGGTCATGGATAAACACGAGTTTATTCAATAACAAACCAACATAGCTTAATGATTGTTCTTGACCTTTTTGATTTTTTTTGTACATTTGAGTTTTCTAAGATTGAATTATTTTACTTGTTTTATAATTAGTATATTCATTGTATATTCTTTTGACATGTTCTTACTAAAATTTTCTTTTCATAATGTACGTCAACTAAGTTATTAAAGAAACTAAGTCTACACGTATTTAACTTATTTTGTATCGAAGTCTAAAGTAATAATAAATATTTATTCACCGATAAATGAATAATTTAATTATTTATTTATAGATAAATAATTAAATAGTTTCAATAAATGAATATTTTTTTTTTCAATCACAAAGTTATTATTTAAAGAGATTTAAATGTGCATGTGTGTTGGTCCCGAGTCAAACGTTCAGGTGTAGAGGAGGGAGGGGTGAATACACCTTAAAACCTTTTTCAAACTCAAACGCGAACAGTCCGATAGACGGAGGATGTCTACTGAATGAATTCAGCAGACCAAGCAAGTTGTTCTTGATCGCGTGGACAGAGTGACTGAAGGTGCTGAGCTCTGCTAGCTGACTTACTGTCAAAATTCAGTAGCGTTCAGCAGCGTTCAGTAGCGTGCGGAAGTGTAGGCCCAATTAAGTTAAGTTTGTTTGAAAACGTTTTCTTATCAAAATCAGTTTCAGTAGATTAGGGCAACATTTTAAGCTTGTACTGAAAATGTTGTTGTATGATTTGTAAATATATTTTCAGTTATGAACTTTTAATCAATGCAACAGTTAACGGCACAACAGTTTTTAAAGTGGTTCGGATACGCAAGATCATATGTTCACTGTCCTGAACAAGGTAGAATACTATTTTATTATACTGAGTTAGTCTCAGTTTACTTGGTCAAACAGTTTGTTTGAATGTATCTCCAACTATGAAGGAGTTCTTAACACTAAGAACAATTCAATAAATGAACTCCTTTGATCTAAGCTATGGATATTACAATGAGCTTAGGTTAGAGGGTGGGAACAAGAAAGGCTTCTAGAGCGAAGAACAATAAGGAAGAATCTCTCTGGGTTCGTGTTCTTCACTTGAGTATTTGTTTATGAATGCTAGAGCTTGATTTCTTTATAAGCATGGGTTCCCTCGATAGGTCGCTTGTATGATCGTGTAGTGCGACTTGTGCGAATTCGATCTTCCCTCTATTTATAGACTTGAGTTGTGAATAGATCTGTTGGAGATGAACTGTCCACATGTCACCCTATTGGTAGCAAACGGCTCTTTTTTAAATTCTGTAGAGTCTCCTTTCTTTACAGGAAAGTGGTTGACTTGCAGCTTTTGTCGGAAACTTTATCAGCTGGCTGCTTGTCATTGGTCGAGGTACAGCTAATGGTTGAGACTTTTTCAGGCTTCAAGGTTGATACTAAAGCTGACTTATTCTCTAATGTACGATCTCGGACCACTTTACTGAAATTGACTTGAAGTCCACTGTCAGTTAAAGCAACTAACAGATTGTTGCTGAGTCTGACCGAAAGGTTCAGTAGGTTGTTCCAGTCCAACACTATTGATGCCAAACTCCGAGTTCAGTAAACTGTTCATGCTGATTCCAGTTCTACTGACTCCTGGACACCTTTCAATATGATGCTCCTGCTGAATCCAGTCATACTGAATCTTCACTCCATGGCACTGCGGCAAATGGTCTACTGAGAGACAGCATACGAAACTTCTGAGCCGGACTATACTGAAGGCAAGTCTACTGAGTCTGAAACACTCAAAAGACAAATGTGTTAACTTTTTACAACTGAATGATTGATCAATCAAAATAGGATTTTGGGATTAGCCAAATCAAGTACTGAATCATCTCCTAACAATGTGCTATCCATGCTTGTAATAATATGCATTTTCAACTATTATTTCCTTGTATAAAAACACTAATCAATTAATTATAACATAGCCACCGCATTAATTTAGTTAACTAAACCAAGTATATATGCAATAATACGTACATCGTACACAACCGCAAGTTCAACCACTCTAGACAATCGACATGTTACATGCATACATTGATCATTAACGTGAGAAAGTCACTATTGCATGCAAATGCTTTAAGATTCATGTCAATTATATATACGTAAAATTTTTATTTCCAAAATTCGGTTTTTATTGGAATTTAAAGAATTTTTCAGCGGAATGTGATTCCTCTAACCTTCTAAAGGATCGAATAATCTTCTTAAACTGAGTATCAGTTATAATACTTATATCGAGTAAAGTACATGTTTAAGTTGATAATCAATTAGACAATCATAAAAAGATTAAATCCGATTAAGATATTGTTCGCACAGTCATCATGTTTTATATGACGTTAGTTTGGCTAAACACTTCATATGATATAGTTTTCAATCTCCAAATATAGTGTTTATAATGCATATTTCTCTTTAAAATAACTCAACTTTTTCATTTTAGTATATTAATATACGGAAAAACTTATGTGAGGTTAGCTGCACGTGCCACCTCTTTGTTTTCTTTATTTTCTTCATCCACCCTCTTATTTTTTTATCATTGCTTTGGATTAAAAGAGTTCACATGAAATCTTTCCAACATGAGACTTTCACATTAATGAAAACAAAAACAATGTCTGCGCTACTATGATTTTACTTTACTGGATTGTTAGTATTTTTATTTTTATTTTTATGACAAGGATGTGAGTTAAATCACCCTTAATGTGATAAGGTGACAGACTCACACATAACGTTTCTAGTGGAATTTGAAATCCATGACCTATCGGTCCAGGCTACCCACCTTCACCGCTACGCCATCCTATGGGACTACTGTATTGTTTGTATTGATATATAGGTTGATGGAGCTCTAAAAGGAGCCAACTTGATTCAACAAGAAATTAGAGATTGACATGTATAATACACCTATTGAAATCAATAATTCTGTCATTGGTTGAAGGGATTCTATCGTTATCATATTTCAATAAGCCTCAACGAATAAAGATAATAAATAAAAATCTCGTCTATTATACTCAAACTGGCCTAATAGTTTTAGCAATAATGTAGATAGTAAAATAGAAGGTACTGAAAATGCATGACAATACTCTAAAAAGGAAAAAAAATAAAAAATTGTAGGAGTATATTGCAATTAATCCAGCTAGTTGGGGTGCTCCGGCAAGGTCCCCATCCACGACGGAGGCGACATCCCAGTCTGGTCGTGAACTGTCTGAAACAACGGCGGCAGCATCTTGTAAACCCCCGCCACTTCCTTCATCGCACTATTACCACCCTTAACTCCATCCGTCCAGATGCTGATCTTGGGTTGCAGCCCTTGCACAGCCTCGCCGTTGATCTTGGCTATCTCTTGATACATCCCGCCGCTGATCATCAAGTAATCCCTCACGGCCGCGTAGTTTCCGCCCACCGCTTCAAGAAGGCTGCACACGTAAATCCCCTGAGCTTCCGCCATTGCGACCAGCCCATCAGCTTCCTTCTTCTTCGAGTAAAACTCCGCATCGGCCGCTTGCTTCCGCTGGTAGAACGCTGCATCAGCAACGGCTTTCTCAGCTTCCGCCTCCCTCTCCTTCTTGTACAGATACGCCTCCGCTTCCTTCTGCTTCTTGTACAGCTCCCAGTTGGCCTCCTGCACCTTCGTCTCGTATTCAACGCTGGCTTTGCTTAAAAACTGAGCCTTAAGCTTCTCGGTCTCCGTTAACGCGTTCATCCGCTCCACCTCCCTCTGCAGCTCCGCATCCCTCAACGCCACCGCCTTCCTTGCCTCCACCCCCCGCCACCAGCGCCTCCTTCTCCCACCCGGCCTTCTTCTTGGCCAGCTCCGAGTTAGTCTCCGCAACCTCAGCCTCTTTCGCGTTCTCATATACTTTAACTTCAGTCGAAACCCTAATCTCCTCTTTCTTCCCCTCTCCCTGCCTCTGCGTCGACACAATCTTGGTCTCGGCATCAATCTTAGACGCGTTCTGCAGAGTCTCCCCCAGTCTCATCTTGGCTCCAACCTCCCCCTTCATCTTGGCCTCCGCAACGTCGATCTTCGCTTGATTGGCAGCCTCCATCTGAGTCTTCTGTCCGAGATAGGAGAAGTACTCATGCCCGGGAACATCAACAAGCTGCTTCACGTTAGCGTTGTAGATCCACAGGCCAAATTGGTCGAGTTCGAGCTGTACTTTCTTAAACACTTCGTTTTTGAACGCCTTGGCCCCTTTAAAGACTTCCTCCATAGTCATGGAAGCAACGAGGACTCGAGTCTCGCCCTCGATGACGCCTTGCACGAGCTCGTGGACGTGGTTGGAGAGCTTGTCGTGGGAGGACATGAGCCTGGCGTACTTGAGGAGACTCTCTTGGTCGTCGACTCGAGGGCCGATGGTGAAGACGGCCGGGAAGGATGAAGGGGAGCTTCTCGATGCTCATGGCCTGCACCTCGAAGGTGTAGTTCACCGGGGAGACGTCCATGACGGTGCACGACTGGCCGGGGAACACCCATGATTTCTTCGCGAGTTTGATGTCGGTGATGCCGGCGCCGGTGACCACTACGTACTCCGATGCACTTGCAACTCTATACATGATTGATTGGTTTTATTAACCCAAAAAGAACTCGATTGCTTTGTGAAGATTGAGGGATCTAGATTGCATATATATATATATACATATATAAGACGAATTCGAGACGAATTCGAAGTAGTATTTTAGTAGGATTTGATTACGGTTTGTTATTGGGATTTGTTTATAGTATTATTTATAGTACTCTTATCTCTTTATTTATAGTATTATTATGTGAATGTGAATGTTTATTAATATTAATAAATATTTAATCTGCAATGTTTAAGAGAATATTATAAAATATTTTGTAATATAAATTCTCGAATAATGTGTTTCTATAAATAAAGTTTTATTTAGTGGGTGAATTTCCAAAACACCTTTAAAAAAGTTATTTCCAGAATTACATTCTCAGCAAAGTGTTTCCCAATTTAATATTTTTCTACCACCTAGTCATATTTTGCACGTGGTGAAATTTATTTTGCTGATTTAATATTCTCTCCTTCCACTTCATTAGTCCAATTTTCATTTTGGATTGTCTCACTCAATTAAATATTTTTTTAACTTAAACTAATACCTTAATATATATATATATATTCTAGTGGATTCTACTCCTTTAAACATAATTAAAAACTTTTTTAATCTTTGTGTCGAAAATAAAATTGGATTAGTGGTTTCTAGCATAGGGAATATATTTTTGTAACCATATTTCTTTGTGCAAATCCTGGTTCTCTTTGATCATACAATCAAATTGTAGTTCAAAGATTCTCTCTTTATTAAATAGAGAATCGGCTGGATCAAAATCATCATAAATAAGATTAGATCTAGTCCATCCATCCATTAAAAAAGGGAATAATTTTCATTGAAGATCAGGATTACTCTTAGCTACCGGATAATTTGACAAGCATTACGGATCCTTTATCTCAATTTTAGTGTATTAATAGATATCCCACCCAATACTAGGATTTTTCTTGGAGTAACCTTAACTATATCTTAATTTTTTTATTTAATCTTCCATGATTTTGATAATTCTCTCATTCTTTTTCTATATTTTCTCCTTTCTTTCTCTTCCCCTCTCATTTTATTTGACGAATTTTCATAATGCACTAAAATTTCCCAAAGCGTAATGATATAGAGAGACAGAAATGTTATTCTCGTTCAGTTAACATTGTATTGGGTGATGATTTAATAGACAAGATTTTAATAATCTCAAAATTCTAGATGATGAACCAATTTTTGTAATTGATCTATCATGATTAGTCAAGATTACTTATTAGAAAATTGTTAGTCTAATGTAGATTCTTCAAGAATGTTGTAGTGGACTCAATAGATCAAGACTCATTAACGTTTGAAGATGGGCTTTTAGAAGACTCAATAAGGTCCTCTAGGTACTTACTCATTAGCGGATCTTTGCTGAACGCAGTGAAATGAAGTCAATAAGATGCTCTCTAGTGAAGCAAAAGAAATGTCAGTACACAATCCATTCAGTAAAGCCTACGAGGAGTATGTATTCTTTTCAATAGATCTATTCAAGAATGGGCACTGTACTTGTTCTGACTTAAAGCTGCAGTAACAAATCTCAATAGTAGAGATTCAAATTGTTTTGACGATCGTTTGCTAGTTTCCTAGCTACATGAGCAGGTCTTCTTTCCAATAAATCTATTTCCAACTGTGACTATTAATAGAGAAGGCCTTGGACTCATTCAAGGCACTAGAAACACAATCATTCAAGCTTAGCGAATAACTTATTGTGATATGTATACCATCTTGTTCTTCTTATAAGAGTAGTGATTTTTCCCACTCTATTTTCCTATCTTCATTGTAATATTCACAGCTTAGAATGAAGGAGTTCATTGAGTTAGAAACCTAGACAGACCCACATATCCTTCGAAGAGAATAGTTGAGAATTTGAATTGCAAAATTTGCTTAGAACCATAACTAAGAAACAATATATCTTACGTATGAATCGACTGAGCTTGTTCAGTATAGACAAAAGGAACCTTGTGTAAACACGAATAGTGGACACAGGATGTTGTTGATCCAAACTATTATAAACACATTGTTGTTTAGTGTATTATTGTTATCTAACCATCTGCACACAATTGATCTTATTAAGCATAAGCTCAAAAAGTGCACAAGCATCTTTGAACAATTTTCAGTAAACGAAACATTTTTGAAGCGAGAGATAAAATTTGGGCCTACACATTCCGCATTATATCTAGTTGTTTAAATTACTCATAATAACTAACAAAAGTCAATAAGTGATACTCAATACTCGATATCACTCTGCCACCGATCAAGAAGTTTATCTGAAGAACTGAGCATATAACTTTTTATTTAAGTTAATAATAAAACGACTATTTTGTCCAACTTTTATAATAGCAAACATCATTATGTCATTAACGTTTTACTAATTTTATTACTTAAATTTCAATACCAATATTTATCTAACTTTCATATTATTAAATCTTTTGTTTATATGTGTGAAAAAATAAATAGACATATAAATTTAGGATGGAATTATGGAATATATGATAGTACTATAGTAAGAAAGTATAGGATCCCAGTAAAAATAAATAGTATTTTTAGAATGTAACACAATGCATGATTAGCAACATTCTATTCAAATAATGAAAAATAATCATTTTATAGATACACCGTATGTAAAAAGACATAAATATCAATCATTAGAAGTATGTCCAATGGAGATATAAATATTTTCTTGGAATATACCCAATTTTTTATATATAAATCGCTATATATGTTAATTGTTGACCTTAGAATTTAAAGGTATTATTCCTAGGTGGCTCTCCCTCAAAGGTTGTGTGCATGCATGCTTACTAATTTGTTGAAAAGTTAATACATGCATATCCAATAAGAGTTGACTTCCCAGATATTTTTCAATTAAAAAGATATCCATAAATGATTCAAAGTTTGTTTATATACAAATTAATCATAGTACAAAATTTATATGTTTTTAAATATCACTACAATCTCATATGTATTGAAAAGCGAAGAACGCGATGTGCTGCATGTAAATGCCTATGCCCAGGCTTATGCATAAGTTGTGATGGTATGTGCACGGCATCAGAGGCGGATGCAAAGGGGGCCAGGTGGGTGCGACACTCCCCTCCCCCGTCCTCCGAACTTTCGTGTAATATTATGAATTGTTTTTAATTTTTAGTAATTTATATATTTGTCTCATTTAAATTTTTGGATTTGCCCCCCTTCTCCCCCCCCCCCCCCCATTTTTGAATTTGTCAACTTATAAAAATTAAAAATTAGTGTGAATGTGACCACTAATTTAGGCAAATATTAAAAAATGTATGTTTCGTGTCACTAATTTTAATTTTAGTGAATGTCTAAAATTTGAAGTTTTGGATATCTATTTTGATAGAGTTATATAAATAATATAACATATATCTTTTATGCAGTTATATGTTATGTTTGTGCTTTCTTTTCTTTTTTTATACTTGATTGACCTTTAAGTAAAATTAGCAACATTTGAAGCATAAAAACTCTATCTTTCAAATACTTGATTAATTTATAAGTTAAGAAATGGTTATTCTTCATAATATCCTCCAACTAAATCTAAGCATCGTCAAAATACGATTTTGTACTATATTTTTCGAATAAATTACAAACAACATATAACGGCTATTCGTAAAAGAAAATATAATATCGTTAAATAAGCCTTAATTAGTAAGTATATTTAGACCTAAACACCCCCAAAAAAAATTCTCATGGGCACCGCCCCCGAACCCCCGAATAAATACAATTCATCCCCGTAAATTTCGCCCCCCTAACAATAAATCCTGGATCTGCCCCTGCACGGCATGGCTTATATTTGGCCTAGTGACAATAAGATACATCAATTTACCAATGAGGCATCGATATGGGGTGGGATCGTTGAGATAGTTATCTCTATGTATACTTAACTTGAGCTTGCTATCCATGGGAATTACAACCAGTTTGCAATCACCATAATCTGCATCTTGTAGTAATTCCATAGTATATTTTCACTGGCAAAGAGATATGCGTTTGGATGAACACACGATTTCAACACCAAGGAAGTATTTTAGCGATCCCAAATCCTTTATTTTGATAGAATCATCAAGAAAAGTTTTGATCATTGTTATTTTCTCCAAACTGTCACTAGCAACAAGAATGTCATCAACGTAAACCAATAACATCAAAGTGAAATTAGGATTATGAATTATAAAAAGTTTTGAGAACCATCGCCTGCTAGCTTGTTTTAGACCATATAAGCTCTTCAATAACCGTCAACATTGATGACTACCTCTTTTAGGGTTGATCCAGAGACGAGATTTTAGGTATACATGGAAGGGGGGGGAGAGAATACACATGAATTCAAGTTTCAAACTCAATTGAAGAATTGAGTATAATACTGAGGGTACTGACTGAATATGAGATTCATTTCGTTAGTTAAGCTTCATGATCGCGTGGTCAAAGTGGTACTATGTTGGGATCTAATTTTAATCATAAGTTTTTTATTTTGATCTCAAAGCCCGACAGATGGTGAACCAAGGTCTATGTATAGTTGTCAGGATTAGGTGACTTACATGTTAGGGTGTCGCATTATTTTCGTTATTCCTAACCTGACGTTCTTGAAGAAATCATGATGTTCCTGACCTGTTCGCGATTAAAGGCTGAAGAATCTGATAAGTGGTTTTTATACCATCTCATCATGTTCTTTTTAAGCCTATTTCTATTATCTCCACTTAATGATTTTTGATTTTGTAGGTTGTTTATACGTTTTGAACATATTTAGAGATATTTGGTGCCTAAAGGAAGAATTTCATGACCATTAATGAATCATGGGCAAATTTGGAGCTAATTAGACACAAAATGGAGAAGATACAATGTCGGATGTCGAAGCAGCGGAGCTTTGCTAGTCTTGAAACAGAGCACATGAAAATCACGTAGCAGATCGTTCTAACAATCTTAGAATATGATCTCCACCGTTCAAAACCTACTTCCAAGTCAAAGTTTCACGAGGATCCTGCAGTTATCGACGGATATATGCGATTTTCCCACAACTGATCGGTGTAGGAAATGGGCCCAGCATGAGAAGACATTATTGCATTCTAGTAGTAGGGTTCGGAACACGTGAAGATTTTGTGCGGGACTGCGGTCCCAAATGACTTAGTTTCTTTATTTGTGAAGTTCTGGACCGTGGTTTCAGACTTTACACTTAGTCCTTATAAGATCGACATCGGGAGTTGCTATATTAGGTATTGCATTGATTCGTGCACTTGTGAGAATTATAATTTGTTCATCAAAATCAACTTCATCAGACTCTGTAAGGATCCATTCTCGTTGATCCTGACTAGTCATATTCCTGATCTATTCTGAGTATGTGATGAATTATGAACTGATGTTTACTGATGTTGAGACCATTGATTCATGAGTGCCAGCACAGCCCTAATAGTTTGAGGTACTATTCCATAGTTAATTCAAGTCAACCACCACATCTCTCATCCAACGAGATTGAGACATGTATTTTTGGGAACGATACAGAGGACAATGGTCCGATTTGGCACTGTTGATGGCAGACGGTATTGAACAACTTTATTTCAAATTTCGATTGTTGCCTCACCCCTAGCCACCTACTCCATAGATCTCTCTCCAACGGATTTATTGTATAGTGTGTTGGATATGAGTCAGTAGATTGATACTCAGCTGTTCTAGGGTTAAAAGAAATTGGGGGAAATCATAGTAGTACTATGGAATTGAAGATCCCAAAACCGAGCTGATATCAGTAGATTAGTGTGTCGATAGGATTAGCTGATGTATAGGTTAGACTTGATTTAATGCTTATTATTTTGTCTAAGTCCTGTACGGGGTAGTTGTTGAACTGATCTTCTGCTGAAGATACTTTTCAGAACCCCACGTCATCAGTGTAATCGCTTGCATTCTTCGTCAGCAGCTGATATCAAACTCAGTTAAAGATCCCGCATCAGCTGACTGGACCTCAGTAGAAGCATTCTCTACAAGCTGATGGTCATCTATAGAAGAACCAGTGCAAGCAGTATACCTTCGCAGTCGACCAACTGACTATCAGAAGCTCACTTTATCGGTCGGACGACTCGACCGAAGAAGAGCAAGACTTTCCGATCCCATCGTATCCGACGTAAAGCGACCCAAGCACTTAAAGTCCCTTCAAATGTTCGGCGAGAAGACATACGAGGTAGTTTGAACGGTCAACTCGACACTCACCAACTACAAACCTCGACCAATGAGAAGCCGACAACGCTTACCTACTCTACACAAGTAAAGTTGCTCTCATGAAACGGCATTAACCGCCCCTGCCGCAACAAAGTTGAATAGTGGCCGTTTTCTTTGGACGCTTGTGACACGTGGCATCGTCGTCTCCAACGGACATATGCCACAACTCACAGCTATAAATAGAGAAGGATTTGAAGATTTCACACAAGGAATATACGCAAAATCAAGGGAAATCATTCAAGCTCACAACGCTCTAGAACCTTCAAGCTTATCCAGGAGACGAACTAGTTTTCATAGAACACTTCTTGTAGTTCATCTCTCTAGAGCTCTTTGATCCCTTTCTTCTCTAGACTAAGCTCATTGCTAGATTCATAGCTTAGATCCGAAGGAGTTCACATTTAGTGAATTGTTCTTGTTGTAAGAACTCCTTCTCAGTTGGAGAATATTCCCTCCCTTCTAAACTTAGGTTTGGATTGTGAAGTCGCTAAGGACTATAACTTAGAGGGAACTATCCAGGTGCACGTATCCCTGCTCGAGGCTTGCTCGGAATAATCAACAAGTTCTCCCGCCTTGTTCGGGGACCGTGGACGTAGGATCTTGCGTATCCGAACCACGTTAAATCGCTTGTGTTCTTTTCTTTTTTTTATTGCATAGCATTCAACCGACTTGAAAATCATAAGCTTGCATAAAACGTATTTTATAAAGTGCACGACCAAAAGATTTAACTTGCTAAAACGCGTTTTCAAAAGAGACGACTCGGGCCTAACACTTATCCGCACTACGGTCTCCGACCGAGTTTCGTAATACCGACATCGGTCGGTAGAAGAGCTCGAAGCCGACTCACTTTGACCCCAGTGATCGAAGGCTTACTTGGCACTCGTTCATCGGTTGCAAGCATCAGCTTCACTGACCTTCACCGAGAAAAAGAAACGAGCTCAGGTGTATTCACCCCCCCCCCCTCTACACCTGACTTTTCGTCTCCGGACCAACAATTGGTATTAGAGCACACGGTGTTCAACCGATCGCCGGTTCGAAAATCTTGGTCCTCTCGAACCGATCCCGAAAACCGTTTTCACCGCATAAGCATCTTTTCGGCATCCTTATACTCTTACTCTTACAATGTCGATATGTCGGGTATTAGGATGGTACCGATGTTCTCAATAGAGAACTACACGGTATGGGCGCGTACGTATGGAGGCACACCTAACGTCACTCCACGACAGCATGTCGGATGTCCTAGAGTCGGGACCGATCATTCCCATGATCGACGGCGTAGTATTTGCTCTTTGGAGGAGGCGTGGGAGCACAAACCGGTGCTAAGGTTCTCAAAGACAAATCGTCTTCACGCTCGAAGAAAAGAAGTTGCACAACCTTGACCGAGTTGCACGTAATGTCATACCGACTACGCTCGGTGACTCACATCTCGGAAGGGTACAAGATTGCAAAACGGCGAAAAGAGCTATGGGACGCCTTGGGCCATCTTGAGCCATGGAACCCCTCGGATCAAAGAAAACAAGCTCGAGCTAGAGCTTGAAGTTCGACGCCTTTGCAATGGAGCTCTTATCGAAACCATTGACGAGCCGAGTGTCGGATTCACCAATCAAGTCAATGTCATCAATGGGTGGGGAGGTCGTTCACCAACAAGGAGATGAACACCAAGATCTTGAGAGCGTTGCCCCGACGGAAGTGGCTTCCATTTGCTACTTATTTACGTCGCTCTAATCTAAATGCTCTAACTCCCGATGTTATATTTTCGTAATTAAAATCGGAGGAATTCGAGCATAGCCTACCCCAAAAGTGCTTAAGCGCTCCACCCGACACACGGTTCGACCACGCCTTCAAGGCAACGGTCAAGCAATACGGAGCCAAGCCTATTTCCTCAAGCAAAGTCGTGGCCACATCGGTAGCAAAGTCTTCCGAGACTTCGGGCCACGACCGGCCTAGCACCGATGGCTCTCAAATATCGGAGGGAAAAGGAGAGAGTCGAAAGCCGAGGAAATACAACCGAGATTCTTCCTCGGGTAAGAAAGACTATCATAAGAAAGAAGAATCTAATCCTTCTTCGAATGCGGGAAATCGGAGTCTGTCGCCGGTCCGTCTAAAGACTCATTGGTAAGAGCAAAGCAGAACATCTACACGCTACAACCGCAAGAAGGAGGGACACTATCGGTACGATTGTCCCGAACTCTCCGTGCTCAAAGAGCGAACGGCGAGCCGGGAGAAAGAAATTCGCCGAGAGACGGCGAGGCCATATAGCCGGGAGAGATATCCGACAACTCAATTGAGGAGGATACATTCATGTATTCTTCGAAGACGAAGCCGCGTTCGTCGCGGTTGAGGTCGCAAAGACAGTTCCTGATGAGTCGGTCGAATACCTTCTCGATGGCCGGAGAAGAGGCCGAGGTAAATTCTAAACGCATTATTACCTCTTCTTCACACAAAGACACAAGACACGTGCTCGGTCACGAGATGATCCTCTAGATGTGGTTCAAGCCTACGACGATCCGCTAGAGGAACGGATTCGGTGAGCGAGAGAGTTCAAAGAGAACCATCCGGGGAACTTGAACGGTAAAGGCCGAGAATCGGAGACTTTCTTCTGATTGTCAGGTCTCTACTGAGTCAGTGGATCTAGTTGCGAGACTCAAGGAAGAGATTGAATCTCTTATGACTAAGTCTCAGCTTCAAGAGACTCAGATCTCAGTTCTGACCAAGGACAATTCGAGAAAGAGACCGAAATAGCCAAGCTCGATCGAAGCTCACGGACGTGCGGGAATGACTATGACTCACTCGGAAGGAGTGACGAGGTCCGGAGAGGTTTGATGACTGAACAATACACGGGAGCGAAGGAGAAGCTTGAAAGCATGCTTAGAGCACAACGGCCAACTTACGTGAAAGAAGGCCTTGGCTATACCCACGAAGCTTCTACCTCCAAAAGCTCAAGCAACCCCGGGCGATAGGTTCGTCGGAGGAAAGGTGCAAGCTGCCGACACCACACCTCGGGCGAAAAACTAACGAGAAAATGATTACACCTCGGCCCGAGTAGCAACAAGCGGTGACCAAAGGTTCCAGCCCCGGGACACCGCGATCAAATTCGGGGGGGGAACCAAGAAGGTCGAGATGGGCGTAACGATACAAGGAGCCACCTGTATGAGCACCCGGCTCGGTACGGCTCGTACTACTATGAGCCCGGGGTCGGGAGAAGCGCTAAGACTCGAGAAGAAGAAAGCGCCTGAACCCAAAATTATCGCAGAAAGTCAGTATCTCCAAGTCCTGTGGAGAAGAAAGCCGATAAGGTTCGGAAGAAGAAGTCTAGAACTTCTAAGGTCCCGAGACATATCACGGGTTCCGAAATCACCCACTAACCTGTAAGGACCCAATCGAACCAAAGGGTACCTAAAAATGCCTCTGTTTTGCGGGTGCATAAGGACCCGTGGATAGTGGACGGCTGCTCGAGACACATGACTTACCGGAAGAGCTCGGCGACCAACTACGTACAAGAAGATGGTCCCAAAATTGAATTCGGTAACAACTCCAAAGGCTACACAAGGGGATACGGAACGCCGAACATTGGGGCTGCCACGGTTCAAGAGTAACATATGTTGAAGGACTTCAACATAATCTCCTTTCGGTTAGTCAATTCGTGATAATCTTAACGAGTAATCTTTGACGCCGGTTTACGTGATATTGTTGACAAATCTACGGGGAAAACAAGTGTTGTCGGGATCGCGGAAGAAGAACATCTATGTTGCAAATTGGAAAACCACGGAACACGAGGCTTGCTTGCTCGCACATACCAAATCGGGTGACAAGTCGGGTTGGCTATGGCACAAGAGACTCGGCCACTTGAACTTCAAGACCATGAACAAGCTAGTCAAGAACTCTAAAGTCGAGGACTGCCCAACGAATTGTTTATCAAAGACGAGAAATTGTGAAGCGTGCACGAAGGGAAAGCAAACAAAGAGGAGCAATCCACCTATTCCGTCACCTTCCACCGATGGAATCCTTGGTACCGCTTCACATGGACTTATTCGGGCCGTCTCTCCGGTGACTATAAGAGGCAAGAAGTATGCCCTCGTCGTCATAGACGACTACTCGAGATATACTTGGGTCATCTTCATCGCCAACAAATCGATGTTCGGGACCGAGTTACCTAATCTACGAAGAAACTCGGTGTGGAAAAGAACATCAAGATTAAGAAGATACGCTCGAGACGGAGGAACAGAGTTTCTAAACTCGGTAGTTAAGACATCTTTGCGATAAAGAGGGAATTCAGCATGAGACATCAGCTGCGCGCACCCCTCGGCGAACGGACTTGCTGAACGTAAGAACGAGAACACTCAAAGAAGCAAAGCAAGAACGCTCCTCGCAGATTCTGGACTACCCTCAAAGTTTTGGGCCGATGCTACCGACACCGCCCTGTTACACTTAGAATCGCTCACTACCGACACAAAGCAACACATGAAGACGCCTTACGAGCGTGGAAAGGGAGAATTCCTTCTATTTCTCATTTTCATGTTTTCGTTTGTCCTTGCTTTATCCACAACAATGGGAAAGATCGGTTGAAGGTCTTTGATAGCAAATCGATCAAGGAGTATTCTTAGGATACTCCCGAGTCGATAAAGCCTTCGAGTTTTTAACTATCGAACTCTTTGCGTGGAGGAAAGCCCTCATGTTGTTTTTGATGAATTTGTTACCGAGAACGAGGAAATATACAAAGTCAAACACCGAGGATGTCGGCAGCAAGCTACGGGATCTCGGACTAAATGACAAAGCTGAAAAGATCCCGGCATTGTTGGGATGATGAGTCGGAAGATGAAGAAATTCGGACTCGGCCAACAAGCAATGTAGCTAACCTAGTTGATTCTATCGAACGAGAATCAACAACGGGTAACTTCGGTCGATGAGGAAGCCCCTGTGGTAACCGAGACCTCTACTCGAGAATATAAACTCGTGGGGAACGATTAATGTTCCCGAGCTAAATGCCCCGAACACGGAAACTCGGTAGATCCTAACCTTCTTCTTGAATTACTACGGTCGCGAGAACAGTACTACTCGAAATGCCTAATACACCTGCGGCCGTGCGAAGTAGTATCGAAGAAGAAGCCCGACTCGGGCGTTCGTGGCTCGATGCTCATTCTTCGGATCTTATCATTGGAGATCCATCGGCAACTATAAGGATGAGATCAAGATTAAGTCAAGGAGAAAGCTCACTTTACTCTTGTTTTACGTCTACGAAGAACCTCGATCGATAGAGGACGCACTTAAAGATCTTGGCCCGGGTCATTGCTATGCAAGAAGAGCTGAACCAGTTACGTCAAAAATGAAGTCCGGGAGCTTGTCGACGGACCTAGACATCAGCACATGATTGGAACTAAGTGGGTCTTCAAGAACAAGCGAGATGAAAACAACGTCATTGTCGGAAATAAAGCTCGACTAGTTGCTAAAGGATACGATCGGGGCGAGAGGGAATTAACTTTGATGAAACATTTGCTCCGGTCGCCGGATTGGAAGCCATTCGTCTTTTCCTAGCTTATGCAACACATCGGGGATTTAAGGTATATTAGATGGATGTGAAGTCAGCTTTTACGAACGGCGTCGAAGGAAGAAGTCTACGTGGAACAACCGCCCGGCTTTCAAGCACGGACATCGAGGTGTACGAGACTTAGGAAAGCTGCGTATGGGTTAAAACAAGCACCCGGGGCTTGGTATGATACCCTATCGGACTTTCTACTTCGAAAAGGTTTTCAAAAGGGGACGGTAGATCGCACCCTATTCAGCATAAAGTCGGAAGATGACATTCTACGGGTGCAAATCTACGTGGACGACATCATTTTCGACGCAGAAACGAAGTCATATGTCGGCAGTTCGAGAAGATGATGAAGGAGAAATTCGAGATGTCCATGATGGGAGAGATGAATTATTTTCTTGGATTTCAAGTAAAACAATCGATGAAGGAATCTTCATCAATCAAGCCAAATACACTCGAGATCTTCTCAAAAGATTCGTTTGTGATTCCAAGCAAGCCGGTCAAGATCCCCATGAACACGAACTTTAAAATCGATCTAGACAAAGAGGGAGCTTACGTTAACTATACCGATTATAGAGCTATTATTGGTTCTTTACTTTATTTAACGACTAGCCGACCTGACATAACTTATCTTTGTAGGTGTATGCGCAAGATTTCGGGCGAATCCCAAGCGAAGTCATCTAGACTCGGCGAAGAAGATTCTGCGATATCTAAGAGGAACACCCGATCTTTGGGTTATGGTATCCTGGCGATGATAATCTAATGCGACGAGTTATTCGATGCCGATTATGCGGGATGTAGGATAGATCGAAAATCAACTTCCGGAACATGTCGGTTCCTAGGCAGCAAGCCGATATCGTGGTTTTCAAAGAAACGGCACTCGGTAGCTACGTCCACTACCGAAGCCGAGTACATGGCTGCGAGGAAGTTGTTGTGCCCGGATCCTTTGGCTTCGACAACAATTGAGAGATTATGGTATAACTCGGGATGAAGTGCCCATCTATTGTGACTCCACTAGTGCAATAGCTATAACTCGGAACCCGAGTTCTACATACCGAGATGCAAGCACGTGGATATCCGACACCACTTCATCGGAGACCATGTCGAAAAGAAGGACATCGGGATGGAGAAAATCCATACCGACAAGCAAAGGGCGAGATATCCGACCAAACCACTAGCCGAGAATAGGTTCGAGAGAACTATCGGTTGAGCTAGGTCTGCTAGATCCCTCGAGACAAGTCGGTAGAAGCCGACTACCGATAATGATATACTTAGCAACAATTGGTATCAGTATGGAATCAACATGACAGGTCAGAAAACTCCTTACAGTGACTCAGTTGGGAGAGACACACTGTACACAGCAAGGGGGAACATGGTCGTCAGCACAACCATCCTCCTGATAATTAATGATAACCAGTGATAAGTTCGAATCAAGAGGTTTGCGTAGTATCATTACTTAAATTGTTCAGAAGCATGCCGCATTTAATGCATCAGTCGCTTACATTCAGTTGTTAAGGAGCATTTATTCCTTGCCATTTATTATGTTTAAGGTTTAAGGAAAGGTCAGCAGGACCCCTCGCTTGCGTAATTAATGCTCTCTGTCGCGCATTTAATGCATGTCTTCTCCATTACCTTTATTACGTATATCTATAATATTGGCGGCTATTGTAATCATTCCTTTTATAACATTTAATCTTAGCCGCCCCTTGATTTTGAAAGATTAAATTTGAACCGTGCGATTCAATCTAAAGATCAAGCTTAATATACAAAATCTTTCATCTTCTATCAACTCCTCACTTTTCGCCATTTTTCATATTCTCAAGAGCTTATCTCGCAAATCTGTTTTCTTATCCAAATCTCTTAAACAACTTTGCTTTCGCATCTCTTAAAGCTCTTATACACGGTAATGTATCAGATATCTGCTAGCAACTACTAACTTACTCTATTTTCAAGTGCTAATATGTTGTTTTGCATATTTCAATGGCGAACGTTCAAACACCAGACAACATTGAGGAGATTGTGGCTTCCAGGATTTTGTTTGAGCCTACTTTGGCCTTCCGCCAAGTGGAGATCTCTTTCCTTGAACCCGTGTTTGACGCTTTGGAGCGTTCAGGGTTGGAGACGCTGGTTTCGAAGCACCCCCGTGCTTATCTCCCTCGACAGGTCGCTGAAGTTTATTTCAACTGGAAATCTCTAGCGTCGGGAGGAGAGGAATCGTCCTTCTCTTATCAGAAGGAAGTCGACCAAGATGAGTGGGAGTCAGTTGTTCATACCTTCAGTATTCAAGATGCTCTAGGTCTTTCATTCGATCTTCCCAACTCCGGCATTTCTCCGATTGGATACAAGAAGAAGGAGATCAACGCATATGTGCAGAAATTCTGTGGACGCAAGGATGTGGCGTTCAAAACAGCTCTCCCGAGGAATGCTGTTGCTACCTCGGTATGAGAGGTCTAGCTTACGTGGTATCGCACATTCGACAAGTTCGTTGGATCGTATGATCAAGCTGTCCAAACCAAGGATTCAGCTGATGATGGCAATAGACGATGGGGTTGAAGTGAACCGGGCCGAGTATTATACTACTCGGTGAAGGCACGAGCTCGGAAGTTCACCACATTACCCATCGGCGAGAGGAGGATAGCCGGTGTGGGTAAACTTCTATTCGGAACAAAGATGTACGTTTCGATAGAAAGCATGGTTCAGAGGAACTCAGCTTTTGAGGACTCCAAGTACTTTGACAAGAAATCTATCAAATTCCAGACGAAGGCTGGAGCTGAGAAATCCATAGGCAAGGGGCCGCCTTGAGCCTAAGAGAGCAGCGTCGGCTCGCCCCCATCGTACAAGTGCCAAAGAAGAGGAGATTGGCCAAGACTCGACCTGCCGAGGTCATTTGTTGCTCACCGGCCGGCCATACTAGCGTCAACTCCCGCTTCACCTCCTCCCGAGCGGATCCGGGATTCGAATCTTTGGAATAGAAGGAGCTACTCGAAGGATAAGGTTCGAGATAATCGGCTCCGAGGAAACCCCGGTCGGACAGCAGAATACCGACCGAGGAGCCATCTCGCCGAGTGGAACACCACCGATTCCACTCGTGCCCGTGCTACACTGAAATTCACGAGCCGATACCCGAAATCGGCTGGGCACGCGGACTTGATAGAGATTGCCATCGGGGCACGCACTCATATGCTCCGAGATTCCTGCACCGGGACATTCTCATAGACTTTTCAAAGAATCGATCGGGGGCGAGTTGTTGGCCGAGGAGCAAGAGCTGCGAGAATGCCATAGGCTTTGGCGAGCCCGCTGATCTGGGTTGTTTTGAAGATTTACGAGCTGCTATGCTCTACTTGCTAAGCCAGAGGGAATCAGCTCCAGGCAACACTCCCCCGCCCCCTTCTCCTCCTGCTGATAAGGGAGATGATGATGATGATGATGATGATAAGGAGAAGGACGAGGCACCCAAGGATGCAGAAATGGGAGATTCTGCTGAGGGACAAACTCCCCGTGAGAAGAGCTCATCACCACCACCTGCTACATCTGGTGAGGCTCCTAATGCCCCTAAGTACTCAAGGGAGCAGCTTCTCACGTTCTTCGAAAAGAGGCTCGGAACAAGCTCCTATCAAATACAACCAATAGGTTCCGTGTCCTCAAAGGCAGTCAACAAGGCGATCAGACGCCAAGGAGAGAAAAATCGCCTTCTCGCCAAAGATGTACACATTAAATAGGAGAAGTATACAAAGGCGCAGACTGAACGCCTGAACAAACTTTCTGCCGACGTCTTCAAACCACAAGAGGCTCCTTCTCGCCTGATCGGAAGAAGATGATCGAGCGGGGCTCTAGCCGCCCGTAAGATTGATCTCGCAAGCTCGAGTCGGCGGCTTCTTGAAGCTCAGCGCCTATCTTTCTCACAAGAGCTGACTCTGGCCCTCGAAAGCATTCAAGCTCAGATGGATGAGCCTAATAAGCTGGCTACCACCTCTCTCCAAACAGCCATTAAACAACAAGCTGAGGCTCTCAAGACGATTCGAAAGAGATGAGCGAATCCCATGATGCGGCTCTGCTGAACCTTCGCAAAGAATCGGCCGCTCGGCCTACGAAATTCGGGAAAGAGCAAGAACTGGGATGGAATGGCTACACCGGTGTGGTGTCGACTTCGATACGATCGTTGATGAAGTCAAAGTTTACGTTGCCAAAGTGGTGAAGAAGTGAAAGAACTCCGTACCTCCCTTGGACTTATTGCGATGCCAAAAAGGGGGAAGGTAGTAAGGGGGAAGGTAGTAAGGGAGAAGGAAGTGAGAGAGTGGATGTTAGAAGGATTGAAGGAGTGATGGGGACGGTGATGTACCGCTTCTTAGCGAAGGGTACGGGAGGAAGGACCCTCCACGGTGAAGGACCCTCACGGACTCAAAGGGAAAAGGTACGGGAGGAAGGACCCTCCACGCTGAAGGACCCTCACGGACTCAAAGGGAAAAGGCACGGGAGGAAGGACCCTCTACTCGACCGAAGAAGTCTCGGCCGCTCGGGCAAAAGACAATACCGACGAGGTACTTCTCCTTGAATTTCCATTACAAGCCACCCCCCATCTCCTCTTCCTCGCACATATAGAAGAGATCGCTCGGTTCTTAGGACGAGCCGGCAGAAGAAGAAGAGTCACAACAGCGCCGCAGAGGCCGGGGAAGGAGAGCGCTCATCGAATCTCCTCCTTCCTCCCCGGTCCGAAAATTTAAATCAAAAGCGGAGCGGGAGGCTTTCGACCTCGAGTCGCCCAACAACAGTGCAGGACAAACTTGATCATGAGCGAAAATTAGAAGAAGCAGATGAGGCAGCCAAAAAGCCTAAGGGCAAGGTTGTAAGAGGCAGAGGTAAGAAGAAGGTAATCGGGACAGTTGAAGAGCAGAAGAAGAAAGCTCAAGAAGAATACGCCAAGGCTTCTTCAACTAATATCCCAACAACTGATACACCAGCTACTGCGCAGAGTCAATCCTCTACGACTCATACGCCTGCGCAGATAGCAGAAGATCAAGCAACGTGGGCGGCGGTGCTCGCTGGACTATCTAGCAGACATGGAGACAAGAGAGCAGCCGCGCTCCGAGAAAAGAAAAGGATGGGCCGATCCGGAGAAAGTGCGAAGATTATCCTTTAAACCACGGTGATCCGAGAAGGCAGATCCCGAGAGGATCTAAGTTCATCAGGGGCCCCCACATCAAGCAACAAATGATTCAGCATGTGGATAAGTGGGTGCCGGCTGATATGAATGAACATTGGGAGAGATTGAAAGAAGTTTTTATCAAAGGCTACTACGTATGGCGCATTTACCCACTCGACTGCTCAGCCGATCAGCTCTTTGAGGAGTTGGTTACGAGATTTGATGTTGAATTCGGTGAACGGCTGAAGCAAGTCATGGAATCACGAGAATATAACCTTCCGTGCCCCGGCTTTCCGACGTATTCCACCGCCGAGACTTGCTAGTGGGCTGCCGAGCACTAAGGACATAGAAAGAGAAGTGGAGGAAGCCGCCTACGGCTCGAGCACTGCTCCACGAAAGGCCGGATGATAACTTGGAGATTCGGGAGATTCGAGCTAGAGTGTATAAATACTATTACCTGGATCCTCCCGCCGAGAAATCCGCTGACTTCAAGAAGAAGACGCAGAAGTTCAAGAAGCAGCAGCAGTTGATTTTCTCTTTCTCATCTTTTGTAATAGCATTAGGAACTCTGTAATTCTTGATATATATATCGGTTCCTCGCTTGCTAGACAATTACTCATTGTCTTTCAGCCTTTTGCTTTGTGTTTACACAACTGATCACTAAGTGATCTGACACACACTCACATCAGTTTCTCTGATCTTGCCATTCTCTCGCCTGCTGAAGTTCGTTTATGATTATCAGTTTTTCCTCAGACGTTTGAAGGGGGAAATTGTTGTCAGTAGGACAGTATCTTTGATAGATGTTAGAGTATAGAGGTTTTGGCATCATCAATTAGGGGGAAATTGTTGGATATGAGTCAGTAGATTGATACTCAGCTGTTCTAGGGTTAAAAGAAATTGGGGGAAATCATAGTAGTACTATGGAATTGAAGATCCCAAAACCGAGCTGATATCAGTAGATTAGTGTGTCGATAGGATTAGCTGATGTATAGGTTAGACTTGATGTAATGCTTATTATTTTGTCTAAGTCCTGTACGGGGTAGTTGTTGAACTGATCTTCTGCTGAAGATACTTTTCAGAACCCCACGTCATCAGTGTAATCGCTTGCATTCTTCGTCAGCAGCTGATATCAAACTCAGTTAAAGATCCCGCATCGGTGGCCCGGACCTCAGTAGAAGCATTCTCTACAAGCTGATGGTCATCAGTAGAAGAACCAGTGCAAGCAGTATACCTTCGCAGTCGACCAACTGACTATCAAAAGCTCACTTTATCAGTCAGACGACTCAGCCGAAGAAGACAGACTTTCCGGTCTCATGTCAGATCCGACGTAAAAGCAACCCAAAGCACTTAAAGTCCCTTCAAATGTTCAGCGAGAAGACATACGAGGTAGTTTGAACGGTCAACTCGACACTCACCAACTACAAACCTCGACCAATGAGAAGCCGACAACGCTTACCTACTCTACACAAGAAAAGTTGCTCTCATGAACGGTGCATTAAGCGCCTGCTTCGCAACAAAGTTGAATAGTGGCCGTTTTCTTTGGACGCTTGTGACACGTGGCATCGTCGTCTCCAACGAACATATGCCACAACTCACAGCTATAAATAGAGAAGGATTTGAAGATTTCACACAAGGAATATACGCGAAATCAAGGGAAATCATTCAAGCTCACAACGCTCTAGAACCTTCAAGCTTATCCAGGAGACGAACTAGTTTTCATAAGAACACTTCTTGTAGTTCATCTCTCTAGAGCTCTTTGATCCCTTTCTTATCTAGACTAAGCTCATTGCTAGATTCATAGCTTAGATCCGAAGGAGTTCACATTTAGTGAATTGTTCTTGTTGTAAGAACTCCTTCTCAGTTGGAGAATATTCCCTCCCTTCTAAACTTAGGTTTGGATTGTGAAGTCGCTAAGGACTATAACTTAGAGGGAGCTGTCCGGTGCACGAGTATCCCCGCCGAGGCTTGCTCGGAATAATCAACAAGTTCTCCTGCCTTGTTCGGGGACCGTGGACGTAGGATCTTGCGTATCCGAACCACATTAAATCGCTTGTGTTCTTTTACTGTTTTATTGCATAGCATTCAACTGACTTGAAAATCATAAGCTTGCATAAAACGTATTTTATAAAGTGCACAACCAAAAGATTTAACTTGCTAAAATGCGTTTTCAAAAGAGACGACTCCGGGCCTAACACTTATCCGCACTACGGTCTCCGACCGGAGTTTCGTAATACCGACATCGGTCGGTAGAAGAGCTCGAAGCCGACTCACTTTGACCCCAAGTGATCGAAGGCTTACTTGGCACTTGTTCATCGATTGCAAACATCGGCTTCACTGACCTTCACCGAGAAAAAGAAACGAGCTCGGGTGTATTCACCCCCCCCCCTCTACACCTGACTTTTCGTCTCCGGACCAACATAGTGTGACCATAAATACGAAGAACCTTGGGTCAAACAAAGTTACAGGAACTATTTGCTATTATTCAAAGCTTCACGCACTCAGAGCTCTCAAGCATTCAAACCTTCAAAAGACCATTAGTTTAAGTTTTGTCTGAATGAATAATTAGGGTTAGAAACCGATACCTTTTTCCTGGTGTGTTGTCGCGGCTTTGATTGTTGCTCCTGTGCCAGATCTTTTGATCTGTGTCCTGGCTTTTTTCTCCCTCTGGGTAGTTAGAGAACTGGAGAAAATTAATTTTTTTGTCTCTCTCATTCACGCATAGCGTGTATGATTTTTGATTGTGTGTGTTCTGTTCTGAACAGAATACTAATATATATAGGCTTCAAAAGCCAATATAATACTTCCTCCGTCCCATTGGAAGCGTCTTGTTTTCCATTTTGGGCGTCCCATTGGAAGCGTCTTGTTTCTAAAAAAGGCAAGAATATGTGGACAAGATTTAACTACCCAAAAGTCAAACAATATACACCACACATTATCATTTTCTTAACATCCGTGCCCATTGGAAACAAGACGCTTCCAATGGGACGGAGGGAGTATTAATATATTTGTAGCCCATTAATTTAATTATATTCCAATGGGCTTCTACATAATTAGCCCATAATATAATCAATTAATCCACTGGGCTACTAATATTTATCAATTAATTGGCTCAGCCAATTAATTCCAAATAAATAACATTATTAAATAATGTAAAAATACATTAATCCATTAATAATGAATTCTGAGAGACAATAAATTACTAGGCAACTAATTGGGCCAGATCAGGGATCCAATACAAGAAATAAAATTGGGCCTCCAATTAATTAATTATCCATGCTCAGCCCAGAATAAAATTAATTAATTAACACAGACTCATTCTACTAGAGAATCCGTGCTGACTTACTCCTTTATCCCAATTTGAGCAAGGGCTTGTATTTTAGACTTAATCGATCTCCGTATTTAAGATAGAAATATCCGTTAATTAATTAAGCTCACTGACAACTTAAATTAATTAACATCTTATATTCCTGAGTAGTACCACTCGACCTTATTAACACACCTGAACTTAATCAACCGACCGGGTTTAGTGTGCTAATCCTTTCGAGTTCCTCAGGGGATATTATCAACCCATTTTACTAGGATACGGATGCAAGATACAGACAACCAGCCTGAGCCACAAATAACTACTAACACCCAATATACGTAGATTCGGTCGCGATGACGTTCACCATAGTAGGTCAAAGTGATAGATAGCCAAATGCACTCAGCTGAAGTCTTACCAAGCTTAAGACCAGCAAAGTCACCGAGATCTTGGTTTTCCACTAAGGTCAGTTAGGAAAACACATCTCACTGTGATCCGTCAATACACCACCATAAGTGTACCAGTAAAGACAAGCAGCTAAGACAAGCCACTTCTTATCTAAACTGCAGCTTAAACTGACAACTTATCCTTAAGTTGTCTCAGTTGTGATAACTGTTTATATCTTGTCAGTTCAACCAATTTGTGTTGTCTTCTGTGATACCCGACACACCACACAAATCTAACTTTTATACAAGATAAAGGATAACATGTGCAAATATACATATTTATCAGATAGGAGAATAAAACAGTGGTAAGGACAAAAACACATTGTATACAAGCATAAAAAGTGCTTCCAGTATACAAAATCCCAACGATTCTCTCACTTATACTAAAACAAACTTTTAGTCTACAATGTGTCAGTTCTAGGAACAAACTAGTACTCAACTATAGCTATCAAGGTACAAACTAGTACCCCACTATATCTTAGCCATATCTATCCTATCTATCACTGCATCTTCTCCCACTTATACAAAAGTTTCTGTAGTCCTAAGTGGGGGCATCTCTACCATCCCTAAGCCACGAACATGCGTCTCGTAAGCCGGGAGTGGTAAGCTCTTCGTGAAAGGATTAGCTAGGTTGACTTCAATTCCAATTTTGTCAATCACCACGTCACCTCGATTTACAAATACTCGTATAATGTGGTACTTTCTGTCTATGTGTTTAGACGCCTTGTGAGATCTAGGTTCCTTAGAATTTGCCACTGCACCCGCATTATCACAATAAATCGTGATTGCCTTAGGCAAATTCTGAACAATATCAAGATCTTGGAGGAAATTCTTGAGCCAAACTGCCTATTTCGAGGCTTCTGAAGCAGCCACATACTCTGCTTCCATGGTTGAGTCCACAATGCATTTCTGCTTTGCACTCCTCCATGAAATGGCTCCACCTCCCAAGGTAAACACATAACCCGAGGTAGACTTCTTCTCGTCTCTGTCAGCCTGGAAATCCGATTCTATATAACCGAAAGACACTAGACTGTCTGACTGGTAAACAAGCCTATAATCTCTAGTCCGTTTAAGGTACTTGAGAATATGCTTGACCGCAGTCCAGTGTTCCTTTCCAGGGTTAGACTGATATCTTGAGACTATGCCTACAGCATATGAGATATCTGCTCTCGTACAACGCATCGCATACATGAGGCTACCGGCAGCGGAAGCATATGGTACTAGCCTCATACTTTCTATCTCTTCAGGCGTTTTAGGACACTGATTATTGGATAGAAAAAATGTCATGTTTGAAAGGTACTGAACCTCTTTTGGCATTTTGCATGCTAAAACGAGTAATAACAGTGTCAATGTAGGACACTTGTGACAAGCTTAACATCCTTTTCTGGCGATCTCGGATAACCTTGATCCCAAGGATGTAAGCAGCTTCACCTAAGTCCTTCATTTGAAACTGCTCGGATAACCACGTCTTTACGTCTGATAACACTTCAACATTGTTGCAAATGAGAAGGATGTCATCTACATAAAATGCAAGAAACACCACTGATCCGTTAACACAAATACGGTTCACACACCTCGTTAGGACAGGATACAAATCCATAGGATTTGACTACCTCGTCAAAACGCTGGTGTCATAACCGGGAAGCTTGCTTAAGTCCATAAATAGACTTCTTAAGCTTCCAAACTAGATTCTCTTCGCCCTCCTTCATATAACCATCTGGCTGTTTCATGTAGATGTCCCTACCTTTTTAAAGGTGACCGTTTAGGAATACGGTTTTGACATACATTTGTCAGGTCTCTAGGTTCATGTGATCTACTATGGCAAGGAGAATCCGAAGGGACTTGATCATTGCTACAGGCGAGAAGGTCTCTCCGTAATCAACACCTTCTTTCTGGGTAAAACCCTTCGCCACTAACCTGGCCTTAAACGACATGATCTCTTCATTCGGTGCTCTCTCTTTCTCTTGTATACCCACTTACTATCAATAGTATTGCAGCCCTCAGGTAGTTCAGTGATCTCGTATACATCCATATCAGTTATGGACTCAAATTCCGAGTCCATGGTGATTCTCCATGAATCTGTATCTACATCTCTCACTGCTTCGTTGTAAGTCCAAGGATCCACGGTATCTTGTTCATCTGCCGAGAAATAATCAAACGTCTCCCCAGTGAACATACACCGATCAGGTGTAAATATCACCCTCCCACTATATCGAACAGTGTTAGGAGTTGTGTTAACAAATTGTGCAGTTACTCGTGGAGTACTATCTTGCACAACTGGTTGTTCAAGTGGAACTCGACCACCTTGTGATTCCTCAAGGATGATGTCGACTCGAGATTTATGGTTACTAATGTAATCCTCTTCTAAGAACCGAGCGTTAGGGCTAACAACGATCTTCTGTTCTTTAGGATCATAAAACTAACCACCCTTCATTTCCTTCGGATGCCCTATGAACAACATCACTTCCGAACGTGATTCCAATTTGTCGGCCTGCCTATTCAGCACATAAGCAGGATAACCCCAAATCCTTAAGTGGTGCATACTGAGTTTGTGCCCGCTCCACAACTCGAAAGGGATCTCTTGTACCGACTTGGAAGACACACGATTCAGCAAGTATGCTGCAGTCTCTAGGGCATATCCCTAAAAGGAAACTGGCAAAGTTGCATAACTCATCATCGACCGAACCATCTGTAAGAGACTTCGGTTCCTTCTCTCTGACACACCATTCTCGCGAGCGGCGTGCCCGTCTTTGTCGACCGAGATATAATCCCATATTCTGTCAAGTAGCCCTTGAACTCGTTGGACAGGTATTCCCTACCACGATCAGATCGTAGTGTTTTGATTTCTTTACCTAGCTTCTTCTCCACTTCTACCTTGAATTCCTTAAAGGTTTCAAAGCAATCCAACTTGTGGTGAAGAAGGTAAACATATCCATACCTCGAGTAATTGTCAGTAAATGTGACAAAGTACTCATACCCTCCACGAGCTTGTGTAGACATAGGTCCACACAAGTCAGAATGTATCAAACTTAATGCTTTTGTGGCTCTATAACCCTTTGCCTTAAAAGGACTAGTCATCATCTTTCCTTCCAAATAGGTTTCGCAAGTTGGAAATGGTTCAATATTTGAGAGACTCAAATGATCCATATTCCACCAACCTCTAAGTCCTGTCAAGATTGACGTGACCTACTCTTAAGTGCCACAGATAAGTTTGTTTTACCTTAGAAGACTCTTTCTTCTTCTTAGGATTTGATGATGAGGAAGCAATATTAACAGAACTACGCGGTTTACAAGTAATAGTATATAAAGATCCGTTTAATGGTCCACCACAGATAAAATCATCGTCTTTCATGATAGAAACTACACTATCAAAACTTGATTTATAACCATCCATTGTGCAGAGTTTTGAAACAGAAATAATGTTTCACCTAAACTCAGGCACATATTAAACATCTTTAAGTACTAAAATAGAACTATCAAAAGATAGATTTAAATCTCCAATAGCGATTGCAGGAACTTTCGATCCATTGCCCATTGAGACTACCACCTCGCCATTGCTCAATTACCTTTTCTGCAAGAAACCTTGCAAGGTGTAACAAACATGATCAGTTGCCCCCGAATCCCCTACCCATTCGTGGGTAGATGAGGAAACCAGAACAGTTTCAGTTACAAGAGCGACTCGCGTCTCTTTCTGTTTTGCCTTGACATCTGGATAATAACTCTTCCAGTGTCCTTTCTTACCATTCTTGAAGAACCTTCCTTTCTCCTTTGACATTCGCATGTCACCGGTAAGGACCGTCTTCTTACTCCCACTGCTCTTCTTGAAATGTCCACCCTTTCTGCTCTTTTTCTGGTTTCCGCCTTTCGGAGGATTCCTTAAACTACTATGGATATTTAAGACTTGAGCACTCTTGCCCTTTTCCCATAACCTCTTTGACCGCTACCAAAGATTTGAGTAACATACTCATAGTAAACTCGTTCTTAGACATAGGGGTCCTAAAACAGAAGTTCTTATAGGACCTTTGCAAAGCTTTTATTGGGAGCGGTAAGAAATCTCTTCCACTCTTTGAAATTACTTAAAATTGTTAAACCCGTTAGGGTTTGCTTGGTGGGACTGTTTAGGAACTCGAAAAATATTTGAACAGACATATCTGAAAAATATAATTTTAAAAATATGTATGAAATTAACATTTGCACATAATTCGTAATTAATAATCATTGAAACCTTTTGTAAAAACAATGATATTAAAAACCTCGAACAGCTCTAGGAATTCCACTTGCAAGCTACGCAGGTGGACGTTTACTAGCGTAACTCTAAACCAAGCTATTTACCTAGCTCTTTCCAATCCACGTCTAGGTTCTTAAAACGAATGGAATTAATAGTTCGATATTTTGGACCATGTCACTATTAAAACGCGGGAAGGGACTTCGAGGGAAGTGAATTGTACCTGCGGTGACATCTAAGCATTGACCATTAATTTGACCAAAATAGAATCAAATTCTCGAAATTGGCATACTTACTCGAACCATGCCGCATTCAATTTGATCTAATTAGCCATCCTATTTAATTATTATCTTCTAGAGTACTCGCGTTTACTAGGCACGCAAGCCACGCAGGTGGACGTTTACGGCTTCGCTCCCACTACTCAATAATAATCAAATATTATTTTGAAAAACTCATCTCACAAAACTGGTAGCTCAAAAATGCAAGCAAGACACGCAAGTAGACGTTTACTCACATAATCTTATTACTTTCGTGTAGAGTCCAATTAATGGAGGTCTGATTAAGTGTTTAATATCCAAATTAATGGAATCTAATTAAACATTTAAAAATTGCTTAGTCTTTTTATTCAAAAGGTTTATTTTGAATCAGGCATATCCACATAATTCCTAAAGTATGCAATTTCTAAGCGCACATAATAAAACGTGCTCGCGAAAAAATAAAACATGCTTTAATACGACGCAAATCCTATTCACATGCTTTTCTAAGCGCAATTAATCACATAATCGCATGCTAAAGCATAATTAAAAATAAATACGCAAATAGGAAATTTTAAAACGTCGTTATCAGGCTTAAAAACACAGATAAAAATTAAATCTATCTATTACAAAGCCTGAACAAAATACAACTCTTCGATCTTCAAAATCTTCGAATTTGAAAACTGCATCGAACTGTCGTCACCACGTCATCAGGGGGTCTGTAACGTGTCAGACACGTGGCAGACACGTTGACAACACAGTCAGCAAGGCTGACGTGGTGCGCCACGTCAGCCGTCTTCTTCCTCCAGCAGAAATCGCGCCGCCGCCGTCGCCTGGCTGCGCCGCAGCGTACCGTCGATAGGGGAGGGTCTGCCGTGGCCTTTCCGCCCCTCGCCGGCTAGCGCCGTCGCTGGAAAACGGTGGAAGCGCGTGCGGCCGCGCGCGTTCTGCGCTGTCCGTTGCCGCCGCGGCGGCCGCGCCGCCTCCCGCCGCCTCGTCCTTCGTCCCCGACCCTTCCAAATGTCTCACAGACATCTGGGCTGTGAATAACATCGGCCAATTTCAGCCACAACGACGGGATTTCAGCGAGTCCCGCCGCCGCCGGCTTCGCCGTTGCGAAATTCTCCCTTTCTGAGCCGCGATTCGATCAATTGAAAGAGGGTAAACGTAATTGGAACATTCACGACGAAGCTAACAAATTTCGGCCGAGATTAGTTCCTCAATTTCCCGAGATTAGTTCCTCAATTTCCCAAATTTCAAACGATTCGCCGTATGAATTCATTACGAGCAGCAAACTTCAGACGTTGATTCTGGTCGCATCCGGGATCGGATGATCTCTTATGACCTATCGACGCGAAGCTCGTAAGACAAGGATTCCAAAGGTTCAAGCCGATCGTAGATCGGACCTCAAAACCGCCGGGAATTGCCGCCGCTAGATGCGGCGGAACCCTAGAAAAACTAGGGTTTTCGCCCAATTTGGGGCTTTTCTGGACAGCACGACCACTTCTCCTTTCCAACGCTATTCCGGACAAACCAGAAATCGGAATGGGTCGTGCGACCTATCCAGACGAAGCTAACGAGACGATGAACAAAACTATCCAAACGGATCTGAAAAATAACTCAGAACGATTGTGATCTGCCAGAAACTAGGTTTTCGCCCTTCCGCGCCGTTGTGCCTCGATTTTTGTGCCAACCGGACCAATTACAGTATAATAACAGTACAATCACATAACATAGTGGTCCTATCAACTACTCGTGGATTTTCTCACGAGAAAAACGTTACATCGGGGTCAAAACAGTGGCTCGCAGGCCGCCCCAAACACGAAAATAGCCCGATAACGACGGAAATAAAACCTAATCATACATCTAACAGCAACAATCAGAGCCTAAACCAGGCTCTGATACCAATTGAAGGAATAATTAGGGTTAGAAACCGATACCTTCCTCCTGGTGTGTTGTCGCGGCTTTGATTGTTGCTCCTGTGTCAGATCTTCTGATCTGTGTCCCGACCTTTTTCTCCCTCTGGGTGGTCAGAGAACTGGAGAAAATTAAATTTTTTTCTCTCTCATTCACGCATAGCGTGTATGATTTTTGATTGTGTGTGTTCTGTTCTGAACAGAATACTAATATGTATAAGCTTCAAAAGCCAATATAATATTAATATATTTGTAGCCCATTAATTTAATTATATTTCAATGGGTTTCTACATAATTAGCCTATAATATAATCAATTAATTCACTGGGCTACTAATATTTATCAATTAATTGGCCCAGCCAATTAATTCCAGATAAATAACATTATTAAATAATGTAAAAATACATTAATCCATTAATAATGAATTCTGAGAGACAATAAATTACTAGGCAACTAATTGGGCCAGATTAGGGATCCAATACAAGAAATAAAGATGGGCCTCCAATTAATTAATTATCCATGCTCAGCCCAGAACAAAATTAATTAATTAACACAGACTCATTCCACTAGAGAATTCGTGCTGACTTACCCATTTATCCCAATTTGAGCAAGGGCTTGTATTTTAGACTTAATTGATCTCCGTATTTAAGATAGAAATATCCGTTAATTAATTAAGCTCACTAACAGCTTAAATTAATTAACATCTTATATTCTTGAGTAGTACCACTCGACCTTATTAACACACCTGAACTTAATCAACCGGCCGGGTTTAGTGTGCTAATCCTTTCGAGTTCCTCAGGGGATATTATCAACCCATTTTACTAGGATACGGATGCAAGATACAGACAACAAGCCTGAGCCACAAATAACTACTAACACCCAAGATACGTAGATCCGGTCGCGATGACGTTCATCATAGTAGGTCAAAGTGATAGATAGTCAAATGCACTCAGCTGAAGTCGTACCAAGCTTAAGACCAGCAAAGTCACCGAGATCTTGGTTTTCCACTAAGGTCAGTTAGGAAAACACATCTCACTGTGATCCGTCAATACACCACCTTATGTGTACCAGTAAAGACAAGCAGCTAAGACAAACCACTTCTTATCTAAACTGCAGCTTAAACCGATAACTTATCCTTAAGTTGTCTCAGTTGTGATAACTGTTTATATCTTGTCAGTTCAACCAATTTGTGTTGTCTTCTGTGATACCCGACACACCACACAAATCTAACTTTTATACAAGATAAAGGATAACATGTGCAAATATACATATTTATCAGATAGGAGAATAAAACAGTGGTAAGGACAAAAACACATTGTATACAAGCATAAAAAGTGCTTCCAGTATACAAAATTCCAACAGTGTCTTCCTTGAAGATTGCTCTGAACAAATTTTCATATCCTAGCTTAGATCTGAGAAGGTCCTACCTCTTGTAAGGACCTCTCTAGTTGGAGAAAACCCAAACCCAAACTTAGACCCAACTTGAGTAGTTGTAGTTTGTTGTGTTCGCGTAGATTTGAGATATAGTCGAAGTCGAAGTAGAAGCAAACGACGACGAAAAAGTGCAACAAAACTCCAAAAAAGTTTTGTTATAAGGGAATCATTGATTTGTTAGGAAGAGTGGAACATATGAGTTAGCTCTAAATTAACTACTATAAATTTTGTGTCTTATTGCATTACTTGGTTATATTTGTCAGTAACCTTTTTAGTTTTACCAAAGAAACTTTTCACTAGCGTACATGCAAAAAAAGATTTTCAACGAGAATAAGGCCTACATTATTCCTCTAATCACTTGTTAGTAATAGTAACCTATATAGTTAGGAGTCAGGTTGTCTTAGATTATACACTGGCCAAAGTACTTTGTCAGGTGTGAATCTGATATAAGTATATCTCCCTCTGCTGGGAGATGATTCAATAGTTGATGCTGATCCCAAAACTCTAATCTGATTGATGAATTATTCAATTGTAAAAGTTAACACATTTGTCTCTTGAGTGTTTCAGACTGAGCAGACTTGCCTTCAGCATGGTCCGGCTCAGAAGTTCTGTATGTTGTCTCTCATTAGACCATGCAATGTCATAGAGTGAAGATTTAGTATGGCTGGACTCAGCAGGAGCAGCATACTGAAAGGTGTTCAGGAGTCAGTAGAACTGGACTTAGCAAGAGCAGTTTACTGAACTCGGAGTTTGGCCCTCAGTACTGTTGGACTCAGCAACAGCAGCCTACTGAACCTTTCGGTCAAACTCATCAATGGCATGTCAGTTGCTTTAACTGACAGTGGACTTCAAGTCAATTTCAATAGAGTTGTCTGAGGTCGTACATCAGAGAATAAGTCAGCTTCAGTATCAATCTTGAAGCTTGAAAAAATCTCAACCACTATCTGTACCTCGACCAATGACAAGCAGCTAGCTGACAAAGTTTCCGACAAAAGCTGTAAGCCAACCACTTTCCTGCAAGAGAAAGGGGACTCTATAGAATTAAAAAAAAAGAGCCATTTGCTATCTATAGAGTGACACGTGGACAGTTCGTCTCCAACGGACCTATTCACAACTCACGTCTATAAATAGAGGAAAGGTCGAAACTGCACAAGTCGCACTACACGATCATACAAGCAACCTATTGAGGGAACTCAAGCTTGCACAGAACTCAAGCTATAGAATTCTTAACGAATATTCAAGTGAAGAACACGAACCCATAGAGATTATTCTTCATTGTTCTTCGCTCTAGAAGCCTTTTTTGTTCCCACCCTCTAACCTAAGCTTATTGTAATATCCATAGCTTAGATTGAAGGAGTTCATTTATTGAACTGTTCTTAGTGTTAAGAGTTCCTTCACAGTTGGAGATACATTCAAATTCCACTGTTTGACCCTGTAAACTGAGACTTGTTTAGTATAGGGGGTGTTTGGGACAGCTTATCTAAAACAGCTTATAGCTTAAAGCTATCTCGGGAAATGAATACGATGTTTGGAAAATCCAGCTTATAGAGCTGCTGAAAGCTATTTGGGTCCAAGATAGAGAATTTTCGTAAGTTGGTATCGGGCAGCTGAAGTTGATAGCTTATAGCTTTTATAATTTTAATATTTTTAATTAATACATTATATTATAATTTTATAACTATTTTTTTAATTAATGATCGATTTTGCTTATTTATATGTATAATTTTTATTTGTCATTAACAAAGAATAAGTAAATATTTATATTATTAATATAATTTATAATTTTTTTCATTCTTGATTTAAATTAATTATACTTAATTTTTTTCTAATTTTAATTTTAATATTTTTTTATTAAAATACTATTATATATGAGTGGAAATAAATTTTAAATTTTATTTGTGTAAAAATTCTAAATTTGTTTAATAAGTGAGAAATAAATAATATTTTCATTTTATAAGATACCACTTTATTAATATTTTCAAATATTATTTTTGACTTTCAGCACTTTTTGCAAACACTTAGAAATTATCAAAATCAACGGCTTTCAGCTACTTTCAGCCACTTTCAGCAGCTTTCAACAACTTTCAGCACTTATCGATAAGCTTCAGCTATCCCAAACACCCCTATAATCACAAGTTACAGTTTGTCCAGTACACAAACTAACTGAGACTAACTCAGTATAATAAAATAGTTTTTTGCCTTGTTCAGGATCAGTGGACATAGAATCTTGCATATCTGAACCACTTTAAAAATTATTGTGTCGTTAACTGTTGCATATTAACTGTCATAACTGAAAATATATTTAAAAAATCATAAAACAACATTTTCAGTACATGCTTAAAACGTCGCACTAATCTAATGAACTGATTTTGATAAACAAACGTTTTCAAACAAACTGAATCGGGCTTACACTTCCGCATGCTACTGAACGCTGCTAAACGCTATTGAATTCTGAAAGTAAGTCAGCTAGCATAGCTCAGCACCTTCAGTCACTATGTCCACGCGATGAAGAACAGTTTGCTTGGTCTGCTGAATTCATTCAATAGACATATTCCGTATATCGGACTGTTCGCGTTTGAGTTTGAAAAAGGTTTTCAGGTGTATTCAAATCCCCCCCCCGCTCACATACCTTTTTCGTTTTTAGGATCATCACATTGGCTATTGAATATTGTTCAATGACTGAAGTCAGTTTACAAATAATTTAGTATAAGTAACGTGCGGAATGGGTAGGCCCGAGTTTTAGAGTCTCATTTGAAGAATGTTGTTTAGTTAATATCATTCAAGTTTATGTATGTGAGTGTCTTAAAGTTTAACCTAAAATGCAGATACATCCGGAGCACGAAAGACTCGCTCAAAAATTATATTTCAATGTAGTTCTTTTTATACCACGTAGACAAATCTAATCACTTTATTCATTTTATTTAATTCAAATTAAATTAATAAAAAATAAAATTCAAAGTTTTGAGTTGGGTCTATTAAAAATAATTGTCTAAGTTTTATTTTATTCATCTCAAATTAATTGAATAAAATGTAAAAATTCAAATTCAACTAAAGTTTTTTTCCTGTCGTATAATACTGAGTTTTTTCTTATTTTATTTTTTTTATTTATTAAATTATGATTATTTATTATGAATTTGTTCTAAATCATATTTAGATCGATCTATTTTAAAATATTATAATAGTTGGCAAAAATGTATAAGTAGTTGAACTAAATTATGGCAAGGTTTGGAACAACTTAAACAAATTGCTTCTCGACTTTTTCACTTTAGAAATATTTTTTTAATATTTGGAATGTTTGCTTCTGCTTTTTAGAGCTTAAAATAAGTTAGAATATGCATAAGCTCATAAGCAAGTTTTTAATATCGCAAACACTAACATTTTTATTTAAACGCGACTTTAAGCAACTTTAAGCATAAGTAGCTAAAATTTGCTTATAAAGAATGTTCCAAATAGTACTTATATATATTCATTTAATTTGAGATAAATAAAATAAATAAAGTAATTTGGAATGTTTGCTTCTGCTTTTTAGAGCTTAAAATAAGTTAGAATATGCATAAGCTCATAAGCAAGTTTTTAATATCGCAAACACTAACATTTTTATTTAAACGCGACTTTAAGCAACTTTAAGCATAAGTAGCTAAAATTTGCTTATAAAGAATGTTCCAAATAGTACTTATATATATTCATTTAATTTGAGATAAATAAAATAAATAAAGTAATTTAAATATGATTGCATGTGTGGCATAGGGAGAAGATTATTTAAGAAATAAAATGATGTTCATGTTGGCTCCTTACATGGTAGCTAAGAGACTTGTTGTGATTTTTAATGTTATTTTATTTCCTTTTTAGGAAATAAGATAGTATTATTGAGATCACTCAATTAAAAATATGAAACATTATTATTAAGATGGATGGAGTATTTTACTAGAAGGTTGGATTAGACTCCCAAAATATATTTAAATACAAAACTTGTATTTAATCACAGAAAAATATAATTATTGAAAGATGTGTGACACAAAAAATGAGTTTATCAACTTATGCCCCAAAATGTAGATCATCGTCAATCCAAACTCTGAAAGAGGAAAACTATAAATTTAGGAATAAAAATATGCATTATGAATCTTTTTATTCTTAATTATTTCAATTAAAAACCTACTAGAAACGATTTATTAAAGGTCCGTTTGGGAAAACAACTAATATTAACTTATGAAAATAAGTTAAAAGTAATTTTTTGATCAGTTATAGATAATTTTGATAAGCTCTTTCAAACGCACACAAAATGATTTATCTTCTAAAATAAGTTAAAATAAGTACCTATAAGCTCTTACAAACGGGACCTAAATTTTGAAAATATCTTGCATGTTTTATTTAGTCTTATATTAATAGTATGCTGATTCATACCCTAAACTAACAATTCATATATTTTGGATTATGAAATATATTATCTAAAACTCCCTCCGTCCCAATCTTAATGTCCCTATATTTTTGGGCACGAGGATTAAGACCAAGAATGTTAAATTGTAAATGCAATGGACCCACCACTTATTCTAATACTTAACACTTAAGGCTGAGCTTTGATTAACCCCAACAAATTATTGAGGTTAAAGTTCTCCCTAGATGTACTTGAATTTGATCAAATTCTGAAAAGCCTAAGGTTTAAAAGTATGAACAATATAGTTCTACATCACTAGGGCGACTCACAGATTCTATCTCATGCTGGGTGAAGCCGAACCACAATGCTCATGTAAAAACGAGGGCTTTATTACAAAATTCATGTTTATGTGTGTCATTTGTCGCCCACTATTTGCAGTAGATGCAACAGTTCTTTTCGATGGAAAAATTAGTATTTTTCCATTCACCGAGCCAATTGCAGCTAAGAGAGCATCCAAAAACCGACCAGCAGGCACACTACAAACTAAGCCTCTTGCGTCTATCAACAAGGAGGTGATCGAGGACTGCTTGACCGCAAAGGTGTGGCATTGTAGTGATTCTTGCTTCAATTGCAAG
Source organism: Lavandula angustifolia (assembly GCA_028984105.1). Lineage (NCBI taxonomy): Eukaryota > Viridiplantae > Streptophyta > Magnoliopsida > Lamiales > Lamiaceae > Lavandula > Lavandula angustifolia. Next base: position 25,050,994 of record CM054820.1, read on the forward strand.
AATCAAATGTATGGGATAGAATTGATTTGTAAGGTTTAGAAGTGTAGTTTACTAGGTTCAGTTATATTTCCTCATTGTTCAATTGCAACGGCACAACAATTATTTCTTCCTTCAAGAACAATTTGTCACTCAGAAGTCTTTTCTCGGCACATTCGGCTTCAAGATCTTTTCTAGCAAAATGGGCGATCTTAGTAGGGTGATATGGCCGGACTTCTTCATCGTGGAAGGGGGAAGCTGGATCTAGGGTTAGAGAAAGAGATGGAACACGAATGGCACCCAAGAAGGAGGTAGGTTTGTGGATGAGTGCATTAAAGATTAAAATAATTGCACAATTACTAATTTACCCTTCATTAATTACTAATTATTTCAAATTTCGGTAAGAGATATTAATAATAGGACGTCCCGGAATAGTATAAAGGACGTTAATATTGGGACATATTGAGTACATATCTATTGGATGTAAATAATAAAACTAATTAAAAAAGAACTAATTCTATTGGTCTGTCAGGATTCCTACGGTCACCGTGCGTCGCCCGATATCTCACCTTCCATTGCCGCATAGAATACGAAAAACTGAGTCTTCCAAACGACGACTTTCACTTCATGGTATAAATAAATTCTCACAATTTAACGAAAATTCGCAGAGAAAAACTGAATCCATAAAATCAAGGCCGATTATCGTCGGTCGAAGACTCAGGTCAGTAAGAATTCGTATATCATAAATGCCACGCAGATTTAATTCATTGTTGCTTGTTATCGTCAATTTTAGGCTGTTGATCATCTACGGATTTTGTGTATTCTTGTTTAACGCTCTCGGTTTGAATTGGCGTTGTTTTTGGTTCTTTTTCCAGGGTTTAAGGACATTATTTTTTGGTTAATTTCGATAGCAGTAATAGTTTAGGTAAATAAATCGGCGACGATGTTTACGCGGATTTTCGGAAAGCCTAAGCAAGAGACAAATGCTCTGGCAACATTAGATAAGTTGAACGAGGTATGGTATTTGATCTGTGCTTTATTGTTAGTTCATTGTGTTTCTATATGTTAAGATCTTTTTCGTGATGCTAAAAAAATTGATGTTTGTAGGTCATTTTTGTTATATGGAAATTGTGATATTATTATCCTTGTATTCCGTTGATTCATGTGTGATTTGCAAAAATCTCTTGGTTGGTTGTTAGCTGAGTCAAGAAATTATGGTTTAGTGCTTCAATTAGGGTATGGATAGGTTGTATAAGCTCACTATTTGAAGTACCTAGTTAATGTCAAACTATGGCTTGATTTTTTGAATTGGCTCTTTTTAGATCATGAATTTGTGAATGTGTGTAAAAGAGATTGTTCTTTAAATAGCGTGAGGTAACATAAGGTTAAATAACTAGGAGCCAGCTTGCAAAACAGTGAAACACCCACAAAACCGAATGAAAACATAAGTTTTCTGCACTTAGATTTATGTAGTTCAAAGAACTATGTTTGCCTCCATGATAGTCTCATCATTGGCCACTGAAAGAGGGTCATTGATGAATGTGTGCCCTTAGATTTTATAGTAAAGCTGGAAAATTGGGAAGTTTCTGCAAAATCACGATAAATACTTGTCGGTTCATTTCATATGCTCTATTGCAGTTTTCTGAATACATTGTTACCAGAGAGTAAAACAAGTATGGACTGCTAATCTCCATCCCATTTGACCACTTTGCTTAAGTTTCCACTTCCTGACAGGCTCACAATTTAACCATTATATGTGCTCGTTTAACCATCCTAATAGTTGAAAGAACAATTGCCCGATCACCTTGTACTGGCTGCCCCACATAGAACCCAGTCATCCAGAAGCATTCTCAGCACCTCTACCACTTTATGATCCATAAACTGCTTTTTCTAACTGTGCCTATGACTGTCCTTTATCTTTGTTCTTTCTTGGGGGTGAGGTTGTTAGGAGGTTGTTTGGAGAAAAATAAGCATTGTGGTAGGGGTGGAGATAGTTGGTACCTGTATCACAAAGTTGAACATTCTGCAAAATTGTTTGAAAGCATAAAAACTCTCTCTTTGGACGGTGTGAAGGGACTAGACAAAGTGAAGGGAACATGATAATCAACCAAGAACTTTTGAGAATAATAGTGTGAACTACGATTCTCATGGGTGTATGAGAATTTGTTGAACCGTGTAACCTTTGTCTGCATTTTAGCATTATGTCAAATATTTATTTTATTAGCTTATGTGTGTTTTTTGGTCAACTATTTGAAGTTTTATCTCAACCACGGTCCTATCTGCTTCCATTGCATGGAGATGACCCTAGGTGACTGTGTGTAATATTATAGGGTGACTTACCAATTTAAAAAATGCTCATGTTCACTATCTTTTAAAAAAATTATGATCTCCATATAATTCCCTGTTCCGAAATGTATTGCTTACGGTATCATGTATTATCACTTTGCTGGTTGAGTCCAGAATGCCTATATGATCTTCACACCCCTCTTTGTGTTGTATTGCCTAAGTTAGAAATTATAGTGATCTTTTTGTTTGTAAAGGTTGGTATGTGAATTCAAGATGCATCATTTTTCTACTTTTCTTTTAGCTCAAATGATTAGCTAATCATCCCACTAGGAGATTTGATCCAGGCAAGGTTTTAAAAAGCGTAAACGGGTTCGATGCGCTTTTCCATGGTTTCACGAGGCGTAAGCCTTGAAACCGAACGAGGCGTAAATTTAATTTTTCCCCCTAATAAATATATAATAACACATAAGTCCAAAATACTCTCAAATTCAAAATACATGGGATTCAATATTCTCCACAACTAGGATTTTAACTTTTTAGTGAAATACATGAGAATTGGTGGCCAAAATGTCTTTTCTGGAAGAAGAATACAATGAATCTTACTAGCTCATAGCTAACCTCTTCGTTTTATTAAGCTAAATTATTAATTATACTCAACTATCTAATAAAACTTTAGGCAACTAATCACACAAAAAAATGTCTAATTTAGTATAACCTCTTCGTTTCTGGAAGCAACACTAATAACGGGTGTCTGGAAGCAGCATTAATTTCAGGGAGGAGCAGCGGTTTTGGCGGCTACGGCAGGGAGGAGCAGCAGCTGCGGTTTCGGCGACGGCGGCAGGGAGGAGCGGTAGCGGTTTCGGCCACAGCGGTAGGAAGGAGCGGCGGCGGTTTCGGCGATGCCGGCAGGGAGGAGCGGCGCGAGAATGTAATTCACGATTTCACGTCGGCAGGGAGGAGCGGCGCGACAATGCAATTCACAATTCACGTTGTTTTCCACTCAATTTTGATTCCAATCTAAATATTTTGGGTTGGGCTGACTAAAATCTAATTAATGTAATTGGGTTTAAGCTCACTTACATTAATTTAATAAGAATTCGAATTATAGCCCGATAAAAAAAGGGACCGCCCAATGAAAAAATGTCTCAAAAGGCGCGCCTCGCCGGAATGAGGCGCTCAGAAGAAGCGCATGGACTGAGGCTTATGCCTCAAGGCGTTTTTTCGCCGTCTCGATTCGAGGCGCGCCTCGATGCAGGCCTCAGTTAAGTTTTTTAAAACCTTGGATCCAGGCATAAATTTCTGGATTATTCTAGCATCCTGCTATTCTTATGTTTGACAGCTAATTCCAGATGAATTCTCCCAATTATTTTGAATTTATATTTCAGTGTTATTCTATTCTGATTTTCTGAATACATGATTTCCGTGCAGACTCTTGAGATGCTCGAGAAGAAAGAGAAAGTTCTCTTGAAAAAGGCTGCTGCAGAAGTTGAGAAAGCCAAGGAATTCACTAGAGCTAAAAATAAAAGAGGTATGATATGTTCATTTTGTGTTTTATCTTAGAAGATTAATGATGGTAGTTAAAGTAAAAAGTTATTTTAATTATTGTAATTGTTTTTCAACTTTTTCTCGAGTCTTTAATCAGTATGTGTTAGTAGCATACTTTGTCACTGAGATGAGGACATTATTTGCCTTTATATGTCTTGTCAGTGAAGGGAATGAATCTCCTATGAGATGCCCTTTACGTCCTTATAGTGATTTTACTCTTGCTGTTAGATGGCAAAGGCTGGCCATGAGTTCAGTTGTTAGAGTTACTGTCTTGATGGTCAACCAAAGGTAGACTGGAAAATAACAGTAGTTAAGGATAATGTTTCTTTGTATGTTTTACCAACCTAACTGCATCATCTTTTTGTTTCTTTTGGAAATCTAGCAAATATTGTTGGGTACTGTTGGGCGTCATATTAATCTTTTAGTCGTAAATCTTAATGCTAATATATTCTACTTTTCTTAAATTTGAGTTTTTCTGTATTTATCACTTGTATCATAATTTTGTCTATAGCGGCAATACAATGTTTGAAAAGGAAAAGGCTGTACGAGCAACAAATAGAGCAACTTGGGAATTTCCAGTTACGCATTCATGATCAGGTGCTCTTAATATGGTTTCATGAATTCCCTCTTGCCTGCCACGATGGTGTTTAATGCTCGGTTACTTTCTTGCTGTTAAATAAAGCTAAAGCTTTGGTTTTACTGTAGATGATAATGCTAGAGGGAGCAAAAGCTACAACAGAAACTGTTGATGCCCTGAGAACTGGAGCAGCTGCAATGAAAGCCATGCAGAAGGCCACGTAAGTGTAGTGATTTCCGGTTCAGTTGGGACTATTTTGCATGGAAAAATTGTTAGTAGTTGGTACACCCGCATAATTTAAAAATAAGGCCTCGACAGTCAATGTAGGAGGGACTCGAAGGAAAGACCGACACAAACAAAAAATAAATGTTTGATTGGAATTAAGGAATAGCATTCTTGGCCAAATGCTTTCTATCATTCATTTATCGAATGTAGTGCAGATAATCTACTAGAATTGGCAAACCTCGACACACAAAACATCTTGGCCAGATGCATGTAGAGTTTTCCTTTTCTTTTAACATCTTGCTTTTGTTTCTGTAGTAATATTGATGATGTGGACAAAACGATGGATGAGATCAACGAGCAGACTGAAAACATGAAACAAATTCAAGAAGCACTATCAACGCCAATTGGTTCAGCTGCTGATTTTGATGAGGTATTCCCTAGTTAGCCTCTCTTCCTAGTTTCCCATTTTTGAAAGACCATATTCTCATTTTATTCTGCAGGATGAATTGGAGGCCGAGCTTGAAGAACTTGAAGGAGCTGAGCTGGAGGAACAGCTTCTTCAACCTGCAACAACAGCTCCTACTGCCCCTGTTCGTGTCCCTGCTGGGAGGCAACCGGCAAGCAAAGTCGAAGATGAAGATGATGAACTCGCTGAATTACAGAGGGAAATGGCCCTTTAACGAGGTCTCTATTCTGAACTTTATTATTAATTGTCTCTCATATGTTTTTTTTCTTAGCTACTGGCCTAACGAAACGATTGCAATTGCATGAGTATCTAAATGTGAGTAGTAAAGAATAAAGATGTGAAATAAGGAAGATTAAGGGTATGATAGAAGGCCATAAGAATAAATTGATTGTTTTCTATTGTTTTGTTTGTCAATCAACCTATATTGATTCTTAGGTGGTAGTAATACCAAGCATCAATAGAAAAGCATAAATAGAATGTTGTATCAAATATATTTTTTTGTCAAACTTCCTAAACACATAAAGAGTGAGTGACACGAGTCGTGACTTGTGAGTAGATTCCGATCTTGGTCTTTTAAGTGGTATTTTACGAACGCACAACGTTGGAACGCTTAATAGTCTGGTGGTTTTGCAGCTTTCGTTGGGTCTCAAGTCCAAAGACATTGTGATACGATGTCTTACGTATCGTGGTTCGAGCTGCTATTCGAGGGTGTGCATTTATTGGAACAGAGACGGATCTATTGATCAACTGGTTTGTATTCTACTACATTACTTGCATAGTTGTGATAATTATATAACCCAATCTATTATGTTTTGTCCATCCTCGAAGAATTCCTCTTTAGCTAATTCTTGTTTTCAAGCATTGCAATTTGCATTAGCATGTCGAACATCGTAGAATTGTAGAATGTTCTAGAATCTAAGAACTAGGAAAATGGTACGTTTTGTTAGAAGAGTAGTTGTGTAGAGAATGGTGAGGTAAATTTTCCCATTCTGAAGCATGCAAAATTACCCCTTTGACCCTATTTTGATAATTGACTATTATATAGTTAAACCTCGATAAAGTAATGAAAAAATATTCATTTAACGAGGTTATTACTTTATCGAACATTATTTTAGTGCATTGACCCATATCGGTATCGAAAGAAATTATTATCTTAGAAAGATTATTATTTTATCGAATATTACTTTATTAAGGTTTAACTGTATTACGTAAAGTATATTCTGTAATTGAATAATTAAGAATTTCGAGTAGGTAGATATTAGTGCATGATCAATGTTAAAGATATATATCATCTGAAATTGGGATTCCCAAACATGATGGCCCAGGCCCTCATCTGCAGAGAGCAGGTGGTTGCTATGTAATTTATCATATACTATTGTTTTAAATTCTTGCAATTCCACTTCTTTCCAAAGAAAAGTTGTTAATTGTTTGTAAATGAATAGGTTCTAAAGGTGGCAAAATGTGTGTGGGCTGGCCCATCGAATTTTTTGGCCCGCCCAAGCCCACCTGAAATCTTACTGGTCATGATTTATGAAGTCCAATTCGACCTTGGGCTTTCGAACGGACGGGCGTAGCCCCCTAATTTTTTTAATATTTCTTTAGTATTTTTAATTATATATTTATTATATAAATAAAATTAATATATAATTAAACTAAACATGTTAATATTGAATAAAGTATAAATTATAAAGTAACTAAATAAATTAAATTGTTCATATTATAGATTTATATACAAATAAATATCAAAATTCAAAGTCATACGTAAATAAACATCACAAAAATTTAAATTAAGAAAATAAACAACTTAAAACCATCGAGTTTCAATATATATTAATGGCATTTTGAATCTTTTTTGATAAATTTTTATCTCCCATCTTTTTTTCATTTATAATAATATTAATATTATCAAACAATTATGTTTTTTTACGGGCTTTTTAGCTAAAAAATCCCAAACTTAGGCTGGTTTTTTAGGCCCAATATATATTCGGATTTTTCATTTTAGATCCAAACCCAATCTTTCTTACCGATATCCCGAGCCGGCACATCGGGTCGGGTTCATTTTACCGGCTGTAGATGGGTAAGACCAATTTTGCCGACTCTAGGTTCTACATATGTTAATATAATGATTTATAGATAATTTAAAAAGAAAAAAGGAAACAATATTAATAGAATGGAAAGGACATTTTGTAAGATGGTTTTGACTAAAAAAAGAATGAAATGGTGGCTGAAATTTGAGAATCCTGAAAAGAGGAGATTTGGCACAATTTTACATGGAAAAAGAGGAACTCCCACTAAACTGAGTTAAACTATTTATACTTTTTAGGTTTTGTTTTTTGTGCAGATCATCAAATACTAGCAATTAATTATTCTTGAGTAATAACATCTTATTTACGGAAATCCGTAGTAGTTAAGTTTTGATCATGTGCAGCAAGAGCTTGTAAAACATACAACAATACAAATTGCAAGATAATAACTTCATCCGTCCCATTATTTATGGCTCACTTTCTCGAAATGAATGTCTCATTATTTGTAATTCACTTCCAAAAAAGGTAAAAATTGTGTGGGCTAAAATTAATTATTAAAAATCAAACAATCTACACCACATAATGTCACTTCCTAAATTATCGTACCGAAACCAATTGAGCCACAAATAATGAGACTGAGAGAGTAATTAGTTCTAACATATTTAATTCTAGAGTTCTAGAGAGATGGTGGAATTCGAATCATGTTTTTTTTAATTCATTTGTCGTTCAAAAATGAATAGTACTATTGTAATACTTAAATGGCACAATTATCCCTTACTTTATACATCAAAATAACTCAGAAGATGGTGCTGAACAGTTGTACTTTTCGCTCCAATTGTTAAGTTATTTATGATAATTAATCCTTATTTAAATACAAAAGTACTGAAATTAAGAGAGATAAATTTGTCACTTCCAACAAAAGTGTAGTTGAGCTTAATCAAAGTGAAGTATTCATGAACTTTAACAACTTTATGGAATGCCCAAAATTTGTTTGAGAGTTTAGTATACTTTAGAAATGAGATCATGCTAAAACATGATTGCACACAAAGTCTCAAAAAACAATGATGATTTATGTATAATTTTTAAAAATTTTATCTAACCTCCAAACTCTCTAAGTTGTAAATCCATTGCTTATTAATGAATTAATTAATAAGGAAAACAAAAAAAATAAAAAAAAGTAAAAATCCATGAGAATCTTGAGTTATAGTCTATGTTGCACGGACACTCCGAAAAAGTCCGACGTACTGTGTCGGACACGTGTCGGACACGGACACGCGCCCGACACGTGTCGGACACGGGAAAAACGTGTCCACAAAATTTAAAAAAAAAAATTTGGACACTTCCCGGACACGGGAATTTAAGTGTCCGACTCTTTCCGGACACGGGAATTTAAGTGTCCGACTCTTCCCGAAAACGGCCACAACAAAAAAAAAATTAGACTCTTAACAGATCAATAAACTGAAAGTTTTGAGTTGAATGGTGATGTTGGGATTTTAGATATTGCAAATCTCACCCTTGATGAGCCGGAAGTGGAAAAGAATTTGTTGGATGAAGTACCCTACACCGATTCATAAAACTTGAAAGATTAGACTTTTTATTTAGATTATTATGACTTATTATGACTTTTAAGACTAATGTTTATTGTTGTTATCTACTTATCTTAGTATTTCACATTTTTATGCTATGATTATAAATTATGAGTTATGACTTATGTGTTTTGAGTTGATCATGTGAACAATGAGTTTGATATTGAAAAACTTCACTTAATCATTTATATATATATATATATATATATATATAATTTAATATTATTTATATCAACGCCCGTGTCGTGTCCTTAAATTTTTCAAAAAATATCGTATCCCGTGTCGTACCGTGTCGTACTGTGTCCCGTGTCCGTGTCCGTGCAACCTAGGTTATAGTGGTCCAACAAAATCCAACATAAGTGCATAGGCAAATGATGGGAATCATAGTTTAGGCTGCCCAACTGCATGAAGTGCAGATATAAAAACTCAAATTTAATGGCCCACAACACAATCAACCTTAAAAAAAATCCAATTTCCATTACAAATCATTATTTTCTAAGTGTCTAAGTTGGACTTATTTGGAAAATCCCATGTATAATCAAAATTAGATATGTGATGTGGACCTTCAACTGATAAACATGTCCCCGTCGCCCTTATCCTTTACTTTCATTTAACATTAAAATAACTAGACATTATTACTTTCGCAACACACATTCTAATAATTTAACATGATATATACAATTCCATTCAACAACTTAAGTTACAAGGTTGTTCTTTTATTCGATTAGCTGGTCCACATACCCAACTTCGAATTCTAAAATAACCACTACGTACATATTCACGAATCATTATATTTTCAAATAACATATAAATTTTAATTTTATACTTTTACGTATGAAAATAATAAAAAAATTATATTATGACCAAATTCGAATCTCACTTTGTAACTCCAAGTTTACGTAATAGTTAATTTAGTAGCATTAAGTTCTAAGACTTGATGAATTCCAATAATTAATACTCCCAAATAGACTAATTTCAAATTAATTGTTCATAAATTAATCGAAGAGGATATATATGATTATGTGAAATGAAGAAAAGCGAGAAGCCTAATATATTAAGATTTCAATTTCTACAAAATTACAAACCGTCGAATTTACGTCTTGCTAAATATCAAAATAAACCAGAAAAAAATCATTAACTAACAATTACATCCCTTAGCCCGACCCATTTAACCCGACCCATATTAACAGCAAAAAAGAGGAAGCTTCTAGAGACAACATAAATATTCACACCGTCCCGCCCGACCCGTTTCGCGGCGAGTTCACCCGAAATCAGAACTTGCCCCACCCGCTGAGTTAGCTCGCCCACCTCGGTCCAGTGAGTTCTCCCTGACGAGTTTCGCGTAGATTCTCTCGCGCAGGTGTTGACCAGACTCGACTCGTTCCATCGCGGGCTCTTCCTCGCACGAAGCTCCCCATGCATCGAAAGCAGCGAGTCCCGACCGAGTTTGCCTTTGAATCGGCGTGGAAGGGAGACTCATAAATCCGGGCCTCGGGCTCCGCGGAGAGCCCAGCCCGAGCCCCCAAGAGGGCGGGCTCATGCTCAATCCCATCCCCATTTTCATCTTACTCAACTGCAGACACCGCATTGACTCGGCAACCTGGTTGACCGAGTTCAGGCTCACGAATCCGCTGGGTGAGATAGGAGGCGAATCGGCCGTCGGAGACGACGGGGGCGGAGGCGAATACAGCGCCGAGATCCCAGGACGACTCGGCGACGCGTCGGGGCTGGCGGAGGACGGCAGTACACGCAGCTGCTCCGGCGTGTGGGCGAAGAAGCAGACGCGGCGGCGGCAGTGGGTCCCGTCCTTGCAAGGCTGCGTCCGGTAGCGCGCCGGGTGGAGCCACGACTCGAACACGCCGTGGGCGTACTCGCAGGAGACGCCGCGCGCGCACTCGCCTCGGCGGAAATCAGGGCAGGCGCCGCCTGAGTAGTGGTGGCGGCGCGGGTCACGGCGGCGCGCCTTCTCGCCGGGGTGGGCGAAGGGGCACTCCGTCCAGTCGTGCGACCGCGGAATCGCGCATTTCTTCACCTTGAACTCGAACATGCGGAAATCGTCACAGGAGAACGCGTCGTCGAAATCGTCGAACCCCGGAACGACGTCGTCGTCGTCCTTGTTCGACGGCAGGTACCGCTGCAGCGCCGCCAGAGCGGCGTCGTATTGGCTGCTCAGAGAAGCGGACACAGGCGAGTGAATTTGGGCCGTCAGATCCTCCACGTTGTGGTGATCCCAAGGCGGGATTTCGACGGTTGGATTTGACCGATGATGATCTCCGGTCATCATCATCATCTTGTTTTTAATAAATTAAATTCTTTTGGTTATTTTTTTCTTTTCAACTTCACTCGAATGGCACTATCATGATCGCTAAGAATTCGGAAGCCGGGGCTCCAATATAAACTGACATATTTAACCATGGTTAAATTGTTTAACTCCCCCTAGTTAAAATAAAATATCTACCATTAGTTTATTTTTACTCTTTATTTTAGTTTTAATCTTTTAAATTGTTTAACTCCACCCTAGTTAAAATAAAATATCTACCATTAGTTTATTTTTACTCTTTATTTTTATTTTAATCTTTTAAATTGTTTAACTCCACCCTAGTTAAAATAAAATATCTACCATTAGTTTATTTTTACTTTATTTTAATTTTAATCTTTAACCTCTTCTCCACATTTATATCCTTAAGGCTGGCAAGTGGGCTCGAATAATGAAAGCCATAAATTTAATCTTTACCTTCGCATTTACTTCATACTTAACTTATTTATTTTTAAGTTTTATTTGGAAATAAATAAAATAAATCAAAGTTCTGTTTGTTGTATATACAAGTAAAGTAAATAGTACATCCGCACTGTGGTTTAAAATATTCCGATATAAATTAAGAAAGTTATATTTTATATAATAAAATAATATCAAAGTAGTATGATCATTGATAAATTTGATATATTATTATTTTAACATATGTATTATTTTAACGACGTGATTCACATAAAAATATATAAATCATTTATAATGGAATGAAATATATTATTTCCTAGATTTTTGTGACATTTAATTTTTAGGCATATTTCTGGTTCAGGTGCTTTTATTTCCAATAAGGTTCTTTCTTGTTTAGGAAATTTTCGTGCATTGCCCAAACCGGGGTATTTTTGGATTTATCCGAATTATACTTATTAATTTTATTTCTATGTAAGATGGTAATATTACTAATTATTATATTGTAGGGTAGCATTGTTATTATTACATTGACGATTGTATGATTATGGAAGTAGATACGACATGAAATGAAATACTAGTAATGTAATATCGTTTTCATCTAATCCTAAAATCTCGTGTGTTGCCAAATATGTTTGTCTTTCACTAATTTCAAAGCACAATCTTGTTCAAGTCATTATCGGAAAGTTTAGTTAAATTTCGTGGTCTTTGTCCTAACTAATGTCGAGATTGAATTTGTATTTGTGCTTAATTTTTTACAACTTAAGATTAAGATCATAAGAAGATGTTTAAATGTGAACATGTGAATACTGCACTTTAAAGACAAAATGTACTGCACTTTAAAGGCAAAGATACTGCATTTCAAAGTGCAGTACATTTGTCTTTAAGTGTAGTACGTAAAGTGCAGTATATTTACCTTGAAAGTACAATACGTTTGTCTTTAAAATACAGTGTTCACATATTCACACGATAAAGACTGTTCACACGGGAACCACTCCCTATAATCATATACTTAAATATGTAATTATAATTTTCTTTTTATATAGTAAATCAATTGAAAAAGGTAATGATCTCAAAAATTAGAAAGACATTATAGAATCGAAATTTATTTAACACGTTATAAAATGCTTCAACTGTATATACCATTAATAATATAAAAAACTTCAAATGTATATGCATCAATATCTAAGAATTAGCAACTTTATAATAAAAATACAAAAATAATCACCATTCATAATAACATTCACAAAAGTTTCAGCAAGTCCCGCTATGAAGTATTGATACCGAGTAAAATTTCTATAAAAGTGGTTGAAACTTGCTCGAAACTTCTATTAAAAATGCGATAATTAACCTTATTACTAACAAAAATTGTCTTTTTATTTTAGTGCATGTAAAATGATTGTATAAAATATTAAAAATGTCGATTTGTTGTTCATTTGTTACCCTAAATAACTACTTCATCTAACTTTTTGAATCTTTTGGACACGAATATTAAGAAAATAGTGATTTTTGGATAGTTAATTTTTGTCTACACATTTTTTATATTTTTAAAAAATAAAATATTTTTAATAGGGCACCCCATTTAAAAATGTAAAGTGTTACTAATGAAAGGAAGGGCAAATTTACTACTATAATAATGTAATAATATTCTTTTATCAGATTAAGACATCAAAAATAAAAATTACTCCACTTGTTAAAAATATCTCGAAACAACCATAAACAACTACGCATTGATATCGAAACAAACATCACTCTAAACCACATCAAATTATTTATGCAAGAGCATCATTCTCCCGCGGTTAATTTATATACTACAATTTATAATTTGTTGACTTTTATTTTCAGCATGTAAATTAAAAAAATAATAGAAGTATATTAAGGTAATAGGGTTTACTAAATTAAAGTGATTGTATCAACAGTTAATTTTTTTTTCATAGACAGAAGAATAATAATGGGACGTTCAAAAAAAAATATGCGAACAATTAAAAAACAATGAGATGTAGGGGGGAGTATATTATAAATTTCGATGACCTACCTCTTATTATATATGCGAACAATTAAAAAACAATGAGATGTAGGGGGGAGTATATTATAAATTTCGATGACCTACCTCTTATTATATAATAAAAACATTCCATTTGTCTTATTTCAATTATTCAGTATTTCTTTTTGAGCTACTCTATAAATTTAATAAATCTCACTACTTTATAACTTATTTATTCATTATCAATAATTTTCTTAATTTTTCGTATTGAAAAAAAATTGGACAATTGAATTGAGACAGGAATATCGAATTACAAAATAGAGAGAGCGGTTAAACATTACTGCCGTAAATTACTCACGTATTTGCACCAATTGAGTTTGGGCCACACGATTCAGATCTTACCGGTGGGCCCGCGGCGGGTTTCTACCTCAAACTTAATCACCAAGTGTTCACTTTAGACGTTCCCTTATAGTTGAGCTAATTTGCGCCAATGTTGATTTTGAGGTTCCCGTACTAAGACATGTACGGTGAAATATTTCCACTTTCTCCATTTTATTGTTTATTGTTTTTATTTTTTGCGGCGAGAAATCATACATTTTATTTTGTCTTTTAAACATAAATGCGATACTTTTTCGAAGTTTAAAAATAGAGCTTTATTATATATTTGAATTCATTAATGTTTAATATTTCATTAAATTTTTTATTTGATGATATTCGTAAAAAACCCATCAACATAAGAAGACTATTTCATATAAATAAATTTATTATTCAAGCAAAAATATATTTCTGCAAATATTGCACTAGAAAATACTTTTATTCTTCCAACCACCAAGAAGAAACAAAGTAAATGCTCTTTACTATAGTAGGTTTGCCTCCTTCAATCATAATATATGATTGAACATAGTATATTATTATTATTATTATTATTATTATTATTATTATTATTATTATTATTATTATTATTATTATTATTATTATTATTATTATTATTATTATTATTATTATCTTCGTCCAAGAATACCTACAAACTTTAATATAGTACTAGTTCACACTAATTGTGAATAATGTTTCCAATACAAGCAAATTCTTTTTATTCAATATATTGGGATATCATACTATATATAAATATTGTAAATACGTACAATGTCTCTTTCCTAAAATAAGCACTACAACAAAATTGGGATTTTGCAGCATAAATAGTAACAGGAGTTTACATCTCATAAATGTTACTCCTTCCGTCCCGCTTGATTTGTCTTGTATTCCTTTCCGGATCGTCTCATCCGCCTTGTCTTGTTTCCTAAAAAGTAAAATAATTAATACACAAACTCCACTTTCTACACACAATTACTTATTCTTCTACATACAACCACTCACTCATCAAAATATCCGTACCGAAACCAAACAAGAAAAGTCGGCTGGGACGGAGGGAGTAATAGGTTTCGAATTATATTTTATAAAAAGCATTCGTAAATATAAATCGGCTCAGTAAGTATAGAGAGACTCTAACGGATGATATTTCCTTCAAAATACTTGTAACATTGTATATATAATTTCACTAATGTTTAGCAAAGGCATTTCATAATTTTCAATAAATTACGTTTAATTAGAAGTTAAAGTGACACCATTTTATCTCATAAAATACTAGGAAACAAGAAACCAAATGCTTACATGATTTAACTGTCTTAGTGCATTATTGTTAAATAGGGCCGGCTCTAGGGTAAAACCGGTGAAGCCACCGCTTTAGGCGTTCGGCTGAGAGTAAGGCCCCGTCGAGCATGTGTTTTGAGGGTAAAGACCTAATTAAATGATAGAACACTATTTTTTTTTTTGCATTTTAGAAGTCTTGAGTTTGAATTCCTATTTCTAATAATAGATATGAGAGCTTAAGATTTAAATAAAAATCATTAGTATTCTTCCACTAAAATAAAACAGCTCATTGTACTTTTTATATAAAAAAATATATTTTAATATTGCGCTTTAGCCCCTGAAAACTTTGAGCCGATCCTGTTGTTAAATTAAATTTATAATAATAAAAAATTTAATGAACATATACGAAACCGTAGATAGAAAAAGTAAAAACGTAACTACATTTATATAATAATAAGAAAGAAATTAGGCCATGTATACTTTATTATGGAAATAATTTATTTTAAAGCATATGGATGACAAATTATAGTCAATATAAATACTGCCAGACTACCTCTAGGCTCTAGCTAGTTAGTAGTTACGATTTACGAGTTGATAGTTTTCATGAGATCGATCGTGGCACAAATAATAAACAATTATCCAACTATTTATTACGCTAAACAAATAAATACTAGTACCATTTTTTGTGGGATTTTAGTTTACTCGGATAAGCATGTGAGTTTTAATTGGATAAATTTGTGGGTTTACCTTTTTAACCACCATTCCAAGTATGTATTTTATAGCACATTACTAATCATATACACGATTAATATTATCAATATGGGGTATGATTTAACATTACACCATAATTGAACTTTATTTTAATGACAATCTACATTTACGGCTAAGAACTCGAAAACGGGTAAGAAGCTTTCTATCATAATTGGAGTTTCATTACATGTCTCATTAATTATATGTGTTTTTAATTTCTTTTATCATTAAAATAAATATTAATATTATTTAAAATTAAATATATTTAAATTAAAATATACATGTCACTACCTGATTAATGAGACATATAATAGGACTCTAATTGTGAGAGATAAGATCCTCACCACTCAATACCCTATCCAAAATGATTAATTTTTATATATGTATATGAGCCCTTAACAATCTAATATCAATTCGTTAAGGAATATTATAATACTCTATCTCTCTCATCAGTAATCTTATTTTTATAAAACACAAAGAAATAAATTAAGTAATAAAAAGTCAAATATAAATATATAATACTCCCTCCGTTTCTTTATTGATGTCTACCTTACCATTTTAGGCTGTTTCATTATTAATGTCTACTTTCCTAAAATGGCAAATTCTCACTATCAACCCAATATGAGGTGGGCCCCTCATTATTTATTATCCATCTAATTTTCTTATACACTTTCTCTCTCCAAAAGTTTCTCTTTTGCACGATTTCGCTCCGCTCCGAACGTAGAAAATTTTGATTTTTAACTTTTTAAAAACTTTAGATTGTTTCTTTTATTACAACATAAAAAAAATACTCCCTCCGTTTCTTTATTAATGTCTAGTTGAGAATCGGCACGGAGATTAAGGTAGTGGGTGTATTAATGAGTTTAAATTGTATTAATAAATTGGCACGGTTTTCGATGAATGATTTGTGTGAATTTATCTAAATGTTATAAGGCATAGTTTAAGCATTTGATTTATTTTTTTTATTATTTTTTTTATGTTGTAATAAAAGAAATAATCTAAAGTTTTTAAAAAGTTAAAAATCAAAATTTTCTAGACTTTCGGAATCGTGCAAAAGCAGAAAACTTTTGGAGGAGAAAAGTATATAAGAAAATTAGATGGATAATTAATAATGAGGGGTCCACCTCATATTGGGTTGATAGTGAGAATTTGTCATTTTAGGAAAGTAGACATTAATAATGAAACAGCCTAAAATGGTAAGGTAGACATCAATAAACAAACGGAGGGAGTAATAAAAAAAATAAATCAAATGCTTAAACTATGCCTTAATAACATTTAGATAAATTCACACCAATCATTCATCGAAAACCGTGCCAATTTATTAATACAATTTAAACTCATTAATACACCCACTATCTTAATCTCCGTGCCGATTCTCAACTAGACATTAATAAAGAAACGGAGGGAGTACATATCATACAATAATTTTTTTTTTTAATTTATGTGTCTACAAAAAACCAAATACCACTAATGGAATTGAAAGAGTATATGTAAGTTATTGAATCTTCATACATACTACTTTCTCCGTCCTATTAATATTGTTTTGTATTCCTTTCAGACCATCCCAATAATATTGTCGTATTTCCTTTAAAGGCAAAAAACAATCTACTTTTAAAAATGAGGTGGACCCCTCATTATTTACTACCCATCCTGCGTTCTTATACACTCTCTCTCCAAAAGTTTCTCTCTAATACGATTCCGTTCCATTACAAACTCCGGAATGCTTTTTAACTTTTTTGAAAACTTTAAATTATTTTTTTAATTACAACATGAAACAAAAAAAACTGAAAAGATAAATTAATTGCATCAATTATACCTTAATAAAATTTGGATGAATTCTCATTCCTATCCACCAATCATTTTCTCAAAAAATGTGTTAATTTCTTAATATAATTAAAATACTATATAATTAAAAATCAATTTTTTTAATCTCCGTACTGAAAAGAATCATGAATGACATGAGGGAATAGTACTTTATTTCCAACGGAATAACGAAATTAGAATAAACCAAAAAAAGTTATAAATAAATTAAAGTACTAAGGCCCCGTTTGGTTGGCAAGGATTCTGCCTCAGGAAAGTAATCTGATTCCAAATTATTAAAATCCTGTGTTTTGTAGTACACGGAAAGTAATTTGATTCCAAGATTTTAAAATTCTGTGTTTGGTTCAATTTTAACAAAATATTAGGAAAGTAATCAGAATCCTAGAAATAAGGAAAATAGTGTAATAATTGTGGATTCTTTTTCCTTGTTCCGAATAGGTATTCTTTTTCCTTGGTTCAAGGAAAGTATTTATTTATTTATTATTATTATTATTATTATTATTATTAAAAATAGAATAATAATTAGTTAATAATATTATTAATTTGTAGTTAATATATTTTTATAAATTAATTGAATATTTTAATTTATTTGTCTTTTTATTATTTTTTATTTATGAAAAATAATAGCAATATAATAATTATTATTTTTCTTAAATAATCATGTTATTATTCTAAAAAATATTATTATTAAAATAAGTGAGTACTTTAATAGGTTTATTATTATTATTATTATTATTATTATTATTATTAAAGATGTTAATAATATTAAAAAATATATTTTTAACTAATTATTTTGAATATTTTATTATAAATTATATAATAAAAAAATATCAATAGTAATATTTTTTAGTGATTTTATATATTTATGAAATAATTATATAATAATTAACCAATAATTGATGAGAAATATATTTTATTCATATTATTGATAATATAATTTTACATTTCCTAATATCAACCAAACAAGTGCAAGTATTCTGTTTTCTGTAGAATCATATTCCTAGGAATTAAATTTCTCAGTAATTTTACTTTCCTTAAGCATTTTCCTCGCAATCATATTCCACAGAATCAGATTTCCTAACAACATTATTTTCCTGACAACCAAACGGGGCCTAAAAGACTTATTGCTCACCGGAAGCGTGGCGCAAATTGACCACGTGAGGTAAAAGGGAGCAGTAGAAAGTAGGTGCACGTGTCTGGTGGCTTGTAAGCCGGCGAAAGCGACATGTGATGACGTGGTTTATTATTTTCTTTTTAAATAATAGAAATATGTTTTGTATTAATTTTCAAGTTTCCACATCCCCAAACTTATCCTAACGGGTGTGAAATAGCTCCTACATTAAGGTAGCTATTGTTTATATTTGTGATATTTAATAGGGGCTAAATATACTACACAAGCGTAGATATGTTACGTTTGACTAGAATAAAATGACTCATTTTCTCTTTAAATTGTTACATATAATATCATTTTTTTAATTCTTGTCAGAGAAAATATGTATTGCTATGTTTGTTGGGACACAAGGATTAAAATTTGGAATCTGGGTTTAATTTGTAATTATATAACATAAATGTCATGTATTCTGTATTTCGATTGGGTCGTCTTAATGTTTAGAAAATATTCATCTGTTCTATAAATTTAGTCCAATATAACTTTTCAGATTGTCCCATTGAAATAGTCCAATTTTATTTTTCTAGCAAGTTACTACAACACTTAAAATTAAACAATTGTACACACATCAACTACACTCCTTAAAAACCGTACCAAAAAGAAACTAGGCTAAATCTATGGGAGGGAGGAAGTAGAAAATAGTTACCTTCCATTCTATTACTAATATTCAGTATTTCTAATTGAATCGTCCTAATAAAAATGGCATGCTTTTCGAAATTGAAAGAAAATAATACTCACTATGTCCCACTCATCTTGCAATATTTGGGATTGAGCGCTGAGTTTAAGATAGTGGTATAAAGGTGTAAAATAAAAGATAATGGGGTCACTTGTTTAAGATGATTGTGGTTCACTCATTTTTTTCTATTTTAGGAAATGTTGCAAGATGAGTGAGACAACCCGAAAAGGAAAATATTGCAAGATGAGTGAGACAAAAGGAGCATTAAAGTTAAGCGAACTAACATCATTTATTTATATATAAAAATTAATTTTTTTAATAATTATAATTAAAGAAAACATGACAGTATTAATGAAACTGATGTCAAACAATTTAGAGTGTGATAGTCCTCGTGCTTCCTTGGATGGACCATTGACCATGTGCTATTCGTGTATGCTTTGAAGAAGCTCAACTAAAATTGTAGAAGCCCAAGAAGAATCTTCTTTAAGCCCATAATCTCTACAAGCCCATATCACAAATTGAAGTGATTACGTCATATCGGAAGAAATAAAGTCCACTACAATAAAATCATGGAATAAATCGGACTGATTTTACTAGTATAAGAGATGGACGGATTTTATTTAAAAGGGTGTTGTGTTTTGGTTCTTATTATTTTATTGTTTATTATGTCAATGAATGGGCCTTGCTAATTAATAAAATGATGGTGGCCGAGAGTTGGAAAAATAACTTGAGAATGTGTTTTGTTTACTGTTCATGCACTAATCAAGATTACTATCTAAATAGTCATTAACCATATGTTGGATTTTCCCAAATAGTTATACTAGTTGAATTAGTAAATTATATCTAAATATAATGAATTAATTTCTGGGAGATATCATGTAAAACACAGATAATTATAGTCGTTCGGATTCATAAGATACTACGTCACTTTTCTGCATCATCAAGTATCCACTAAGGATACTCGAAGAGTGTCGAAAATAGATCAATACAAAAAGCTATCTAACTATCAAACTATCAAATTAACAATCAATGTTATTAGGATGGCTTAAGACTATTCAACTTAACAAGAGTTTTAGACACTCTTAATTCTAAGCTTGTGATATGAAAAAGAATCATTTGAAATATGAACCGAAGAGAATTTCAAGCAATGAAATACTAAGATACAAAGGCTATTAGCTTGTTCTTGATTTTCAATTTTGATGATTTTAAGCTCTTTGAAATCCGTAGCCCCTCAAGGATGAGAAGCTTTATGTATTTATAGACGAGCTAGGAAGAGATCCGTTGAACAAAGACTGACTTCCTATTAGCTCCGGGCTTGCAACGGTCTTCTGCGTTGAATACATGGACACATGGCAGAGGTTAGTTTGTTTCCCGATCTTCGGTACGGGTTTTGCTTCTCTGAATATAAATAGAATTTAATGTATAAAGTTATCTTCCTAAATTTAATTATAAGTAGAACATATGATAATTTAGTTATCTTATATAAATAAAACATCAATTATTCCAAACATAAAACATCAATTATTCCAAGCATAAAATATTATTTTTCTTAACTTATTAATATTTAATTTTAGATACTTCTTAATGAATTCATGTATTATTTTTATTTTGTACAACAACCCCATTGTAAGAGGTTACATGTTCTGGTATTATCTCCAAAAACTAATTTATATTATAAGCTGAATGTGTTGAAAACCATTGCAAAAACTTTACGTGATGTAGGGGGTGATAATCTTGTAAACTAGTTTAAACTTGGGTGTTTCAGATACTTAATTGAAGAAAGGGAGGAGCGCATCTAAAGCTCTTCATGAGCTGATAAGCTACGAAATAGAATATGAGGATGTTGCCTAGCGAAACCATTGGTTTCATATTTCCGAATGTAATATATGGTGGGGGGGGGGGGGGGGGGGGGGGGGGGGGGGGGGGGGGGGGGGGGGGGGGGGGGGGGGGGGGGGGGGGGGGGGGGGGGGGGGGGGGGGGGGGGGGGGGGGGGGGGGGGGGGGGGGGGGGGGGGGGGGGGGGGGGGGGGGGGGGGGGGGGGGGGGGGGGGGGGGGGGGGGGGGGGGGGGGGGGGGGGGGGGGGGGGGGGGGGGGGGGGGGGGGGGGGGGGGGGGGGGGGGGGGGTTTCACACTATATATGTGTATGCTCTAGTGATGCAATTTAAGTTCGGTACATGCTACTTTGATTCGACTGCGCATAGTGACCAATATGAGTATGATATTTATATGTAAATTAAAGAGGATAAGCCCACCAAAAAGCTTCTTTTGTATTTATTTGGGAAAAAATTTTGCCTTTGAACAACATGATTTACTGAAAAGTGGCATATATTCTAGCATTATATTTCTTCCCCCTATGTTATGCAGACTCGAGGAAGATTGAGCCATGCTGGCTCAAGGAATATTTCTTCATTCTATGTTATCCTAGCAGCAACAAATAATACTCCATTTTTTCGCCCCTTCAGGTGTGTCCCATCAACAACAATCACATCACGAAGATAGTATAATCATGGAACTCGGGAAACACCAAACGCAAAGAATAAATGTTGCAAACGACCATCAGTATCAACTTTGAGATTAGTGATAGTACATGAATTTTGGCTTTTCATAGCATGGAGGTAACTGGGAAACATGTTGTAGGAGTCTGCAAGTCCGCCATAGATCAACGATATAGTGACATTGCGAGATCGCAACGTTACACTATAGCTTGCCTTAATTAAGATTCTTTTCAAGAGATCATCCATAATTTCCCTCGGTTTCAATATCAAGCTGGAACACCGCATTCTACGCGCAACATAAGTTGAGGCAGCCTTTGCACGAATACTTCTTGAACCAGTGCATGACAGATCCTGATTAAATGTGTGCTCACGTCAATTTGTGCACATACTAGTAGGTACTTTGTCTATATAATGCTCGGAGTCGAAAAGGGCAGTGGTCACTACGTTTTGCAAAGATACTCTATCCGTTCCGCATTTGAATGCGACACTTTAAAATCAGCTCGTTGTTTCATACAGCAGCGTACAACTCATCTTTAGTCTGAACCATCAATCTTATACAGAGTTGGCCATCAACAATATGATCAACATTTCTAACGAGTGAATCAGATAGATCCAAAGATATAATTGAAAGCAACCAATTACTTGATTGTTCGTCTTTGTTCTCAATTCTTTCATCAATACTGGTGGGATGATTTCTCGGAACAATCATAGAGATTAGCTGGTTCAAGCTGCCTTCTTGTCGGATTCATGCAGCAAAGTCGCCCATTGTACACTCAATTAATGTCAATGGAACCTCGTGCTCTCCGCCTTCTTCGGATGAAGTGTCAAGATTACCTTCTGCATCCGAGTTTGTCTCAACATGGGTCTCGTGTACTATCTCGACATGGGGCTCGTATTTGGGCGCAATCTTTCAATGATTGGTTCCACTGTGGCGATGTGGAAACCTGGCGCCTGATCTGAAATTCTCAATATCATCGTCAGACATCTGATAGGATTGAAGAAATCCTGGATTTTGGACTTTAGGGATTCTTCTAGATGCATTATTATTGACGTGTACTAGAAATAAAGTCGGTTGTAATTAGATAGAGTACAAACGAGCCAGATCTATATCGCTGCCGAGAATGGACCTCATTATTCTACCAGTACAAGAAACTAATAGGTAATATATTTCATAGTCGGCCGAAAGTGAAAAAGGATCAAGATTGCGTTGAATGTACTGTCGTAAAATTGGTACGTAAATACTATTTTTCAGAATGTAAATGATCAACAAATTATAATTCTCGCAAGTGCACGAATCGGTATAATACTTAATCTAGCAACTCCCGAGGTCAATCTCATATGGACTCAGCTCAATTCTAATTATCATACTTATTTCACTATCTGCTAGGTCCTAAACTGGGTCTGGTTTACTTATAACTACGAAATTTAAATAGCAGAAAGAGTAAAGAAAGTAAAAAGATAGCGAAGTGGATTAACGAGTGTTGTTTCAAGTTTGATGAAGAGTGCGGATGTTTAACAATCATTATGCCTGAGATGATTAATTCATCCTCATTCTCTAGCTAACATTTATGAATTTCTTTTGTTGGTTCATCTACTAAGGCTCTCGGGATTCCGTATGATGGCGGAAGATCTCTAATTTATAATCTTAAGGGTGAAGCAGATGATCAAATCACGAACCTAATGATCGTATCATGCTCAAAGACTTAAGAATCGTCTAAACTATCACAAACCAATGGTGACAATCTAAATATTTAATTGCAAGGCTAAACAAATAACCGGGTATGATCCGTTGTATTACCTATTCCCGAGAAATTAAAAGCATGCTCAACAATTAAGAAGCAAAATAGTTCATCCATTCAAAATAAGAGTATGAATCAATTCATCACAAAAACATAGGTCATGCTAAGTCCCCACACAAAGAGATTTAGCTACTCATATCCATAGGAAAATAGTCACAAAAGATGCGAAAACCCTAGACAAACTGAGAAGGAATAATACAACCTAGAATCTAGCAGATTGATCCTCATACTTGATTCTCTGGTTGTGGACTTCAATCTTCGTCTTGAATCTTCAACGAAAGATATCTTGGATGTTTCTATGCTATGGAGGGTGGAATATCTAAATAATATGATTTGTGGTGCGTAAGAATGAACTCCGAAGGGGTTTATCTAAGTTTCGGGCCGAAAAATCACGAATCTGGGCCTCTACAGACGTGGACTGCGGTCCAATGCAAAATGGGGACCGCGGTCTAGACCCCTTGAGATAAAACTGCTTGGAGGCCGAGAGCATGAGACCGCGGTCCAGTATAAAACGTGGACCATGGTTCGAGGGGTTCGGCCAAGGCTCAATTCAGCTAAAATTTTCTACACTGACCAGTTTTGGGAAAATCGCGATGTCTCGCTCGATAACTGTTGGATCGTGACAAAACTTTGCCACACTGTTCCCAACACATAGAAGTACGTTTTGGATGGTGGCAATCGGATTATATGATCTTTAGAAATGTCTGCTACGCGATTTTCCAACTGCCTTATTTCAAGACCTTCAAAATTAAACTCTTTCAATATCCAACTTTGAATCTTCTTCATCCTTCATCCAAACAATTCCATCTTTGCTCATAATTTATCAATGGTCATGGTTTTCTTCCTTTAGGTACCAAATACCTCCAAATATGCTCAAAATGCGTAGATAACCTACAAAACCAAAAATCATCGAAAGTATACGATTCTAAACAAAACAAAAGTTAAAAAAGATGGAAATGATAGAAATAGACTTAAAAAGTACATGATGAGATGGTACAAAACCACTCATCAGTAGACAAGTCTCTCAATGCCACCTACACAACTCGATTGATGGTCGAATTGGCCGTTGAATTTGATGATTATACTTCGCCAGCTATCTATGAACTTTTGTTTTTCGTAATGAACTGATTGAGAAATTTTGATGGAGGAATTGAGTGAATGAGAATTGTTTATCTATCCTCAATGGAAACACACTCTTTACACTGCAGAGAATTGATTTCATGCAATGATTAAATTTGAATAATCTCTTTCAAAAGCCTGAGTAAGTCTCGCTTTTCGATAAGCATGACCGATGGGGACGCAATATGGACTTCTGTTTTGAATGTGACATAATTCTAGTTACAATTACTTTTTACATGACATGAGCGAGACGTTGAGTGGGACTCGAGTACATAAAATGGTATAAAAGTGGAGAGTGACTTATCAATGTGAGCAGGACACGAGGGGTACACCAAGGGGAATGCGAAATTCTCGAGACCTCCATTATTTATATCATTGCCGAATGATTGTTGCACACACATATCCGTGAAAATCATTGACTTAATAATTCAAAATGCTTTTACACGTTATGAAAAGTAAGTAAAAGTTGTACTTCTTGTCCCCTAGGGGATGGCGGAGTGGTGAAGGTGGGTGGTCCGGGACCGAAAGGTCATGTGTTCAATTCCCACTGAAGCCATTCCGTGTGAGCCTGTCATCTTAGGGTGGTTGAACCTCCTGTGTGGTTTGCAGGCTACTCGCACGGGAGTTGAGGTTTAAAACCTCCAGTCTGAAAGTAAGCGGCGACGGGTTCCTCAAATTAAAAAAAAAAAAAAAAGTTGTACTTCTTGCTATATTTTGTAGCAAAATGTAAAGGTGGCTAAAATTGTTCTTATTATAAGGGAGGTGGCTAAAACAGAAAACGCCCTAAAATAAATTCATATTAGGTATCTACACTTCAAATTTCAAAATGCACCGCAGGTACTTTTTTTATGATTAAGCATATTAGCATAGAACAATAATGAGAGTAGAATATGATTAAGTGCTTAGACGATCTTGAATTGAAAATCATAATCTAATTAAATATTTATTATCCATTCGAGAGTTTAATCAACACATATTTCGACTTTTGTATTTGCAGAGGAAAAAAAAAAAAAAAGAAAGTCAGCCTATTCATTTATGCCTCATTTTATGATCCACCAAAATATTCACATAACACAATCTAATTGGCGGGTGTTATCTTACGGTTGGTAAGTTGAAATGTTGACGGTTGAGTTTGACAGCCCACCACACCAACCCAACTTCACAATGTTTAATAAATCCACCTCACCACCTGAACCCCGCCCCCACCTACCCGTACTCACACTCCCTTTTCCTCTCCACTTCAAGAATCACGCCCATTTGGAGAGAAGAGATCTTCTATTCGGTTCTTCTTTATTTTTATTTTCTTCATTTGATTGAGCCTCTTTATTGATGGCTAAGGTGTTCACTCTTGCTGAGGTTTCTGAGCACAGCACTAGCAAGGATTGCTGGCTTGTGATTGGTGGAAAGGTAAGGATGTTTGCGACGAACCCTTTTCGGTATAACGTAGTGGGTCGAATTAGTTTTGTGTGGATGATTTGTGGAGTTGTCAAAGATTCAATTTTTGATAGTTTCTTAAATATGGATTTTGAGCTTTACTTGGATTGTCTGTTTACCAGCTTCTTGTGTTATGTGTGGAAGTTTAGGTCCAATTCTTGGATGGCGGCGCAAGATTTTATTACATTCTCATTCCTTATTCTCCTTTTTCTTCGACCAAACCAAGGAATCTTGTTTGCTTCATTTTTATAAGAGTTAAGATTCAAGCCTTTTTTTTTTATTCAAGCCTCTTCTTTCTCTTCATTTCCTTTTAATTTTCTATATTTGAGTGATTGTGGATTTTCATAAGAATGTTAGTGGAATAGGAATTATTTTATTCCTTGCTATTTAAGTCCTTAATAGGCTCTTTTGATTCCTTGATATTTATGTCCTTATAGGACTATTTTGATTATGGATCATAGATTTAATAAAATGATTGAGGTACTCAGGAATGCCTTACAATTTCTTGGTGTTTCTGCATAAATGAAGAAGCTGTTGGTTGTGTTTCTCAATTATTTCTTGGCACGAACATTAAAAAAGTAATATTGTGTGATATATAATTTGACTTTTGGGTAATTAATTTATTGCTACAAAAACAAGATACTGCATCTGTTCCATTAGTATTGTCTTGTATTCTCTAAATAGATATTTCATTAATAATGTTTTGTTTTTAAAAATAGTAAAGAATTTGCGGTGACAAATTAATAAATGAAAACTCAAACAATATACACCACACAATACCACTTTCTTAATATCTGTGTTCAAAAGAAACAAGACACTACTAATAGAACGGAGGGAGTATTCGGTATTTCTTGAAAATCAATGAGTTGTTGATATGGAGTTTTCATCTTTGTCCACACACGCTGCATCACTCGCATTGCACATTGCTTTTCTCCGACTCAAATTCTCGGATCCCTCCTCATTTCGAGCAAATCTTGAGCAGGTCTACGACGTGACTAAGTTCTTGGAAGATCACCCGGGTGGGGACGATGTTTTGTTATCTTCAACGGGGAAGGATGCTACCGATGATTTCGAGGACGTGGGGCACAGCGAGAGTGCTAAGGCGATGATGGAAGAGATGTACGTGGGCGAGATTGACGCGGCCACCATTCCGTCGAAGAAGAAGTACTCCCCTCCGAAGCAGCCGCATTACAACCAGGACAAAACATCGGAATTTGTCATCAGACTTCTCCAGTTCTTAGTCCCGTTGGTCATATTGGGCGTGGCCGTTGGCCTCCGTTTCTACGCGAAATCGGAGGCCTGAGTATTCTTGAGGCTGGGAAACATGTTTGTTCTTTACCCTTCAGCAAATTCTGAAATCTTGAAAGAGAGGGAGAGTGAATTGAAGTTGTGGAAAGTGGGGGAAGTTTTGTATTTTGTCAAGTTTATTCGTGAAGAAACTTCATGTTTTATATTTATAGATAAACTAGCCATGTGAAAGATTTCTATATTTCTAACATTATGTTATTGTGCGCGATTATTTGCGTATAATGTGGCTTTGATGAGATTCGAACATACATTAATGTATATATATTTTCATTGTTTAAGACACAATAATCATG
This sequence comes from Lavandula angustifolia, assembly GCA_028984105.1. NCBI lineage: Eukaryota > Viridiplantae > Streptophyta > Magnoliopsida > Lamiales > Lamiaceae > Lavandula > Lavandula angustifolia. The sequence continues at coordinate 25,078,886 of CM054820.1, forward strand.
ACTTAAAAAAAGGGTAATAATCCTTGGATATATAACATTTTCAACTACATCCCTAGATGTCTATCAAACAAATTATTAATTAAATTACCTGGTTCTTAGGGACGGAACTAGGGGGAGGGAGGGTCGGCCGATCCCCGGCTGCCGGAATTTCTTTTTTATAGGGATTGAAATTATTTGTTCCGCCTTTGTTTTTTCACTTCGTTCAACCCTTCGATCGACACGATTTTTTTCTTATGTCTATTTCGACCCTCCAATTAAAAAGTTCTAGTTCCGTCACTGGTTCTAGACAATTGAAATTTAAAAAAATACAAATTTCTTTAAGATCTTGGCTTAACAACCAAATTTATGTCTAAAACTTTTATTTATTTGTTTTTATGTATATATTTTTAGTTCAAATTCATATTTTTCATGAGCATCCCACGTATCATTTCATGATGTAACACAATAAAAGTTTGAGAATTCAATAAAATAGACCGTAGTAGTAAAGTGACCAAAATATGAATTTTCATTGGTCTCATCTCGAATGCATTGATATAATAAAAATTCCAAGAGGGTGGATTTTGAGGCACATAGAATGATAAAAGCAATGCTCACATGTTTCACATTCAAATAACTCACCCCCCTTTTAACTTAATTCCGAACCATCCAAAGCAAATAATTTGTATTAACCAATCACCAATTTTCATAAAGACAACAATCCCACCTTTCCCAAAGCAAATTTCCTAGCCCTAGTCCACTACTAGATCAAGAAACCTACTATAAAAGGAAACTTCAGAGTGTGTCATTTTCCCTCCCCCTTGGTTATTCTCCACACAAAGAAATGGTAGTTATGGCAAGGGCAGATGACGTGCTAACGCTGGTGCACCCGGGCCGACACGTGGAGGTCTTCCGGGAGCCGATCCGAGCCGGTGAGCTGATGAGGAGGTACCCTAGACACTGCATTGCTCGGCCTGACGTGTTCGAGTTCCCATGGATAGCCGTCCACCCTCAGGCCGTCCTGCCTCGCGGGCGCGTGTTTTTCCTCGTACCGTACCACACCATCCACGCGCTTCTCACGAGCACACAACAACGACAACAACAACAACAGGGACACGCCGTACCATCAAACCCTAATGGTGGGAGTTTGTATAGTATTATTAGGAGACTATTGATGAGAAGAAATGTGAATGAGGGAGAAGAGGAGAGTAGCTACTACCGAGACGAATCGACGGTCGGGAACTCGAGCCCGAGGCCTCAAGTTTCGAGTGGTGAAGTGACTGAGCTGTTGAGGATCAAGCCTTGCTTGAGGCGGCCGGATAGTGAGCGGAGAAGGCTCGGCCTTCGGGTGAGTTTTTGCTGATCCGACAGCGTTTTGGAGAGGCATTGGTGACTTCTTTGGACTCTTATTGTCTTTCTTTTCTGATTGGGGTTGGAGGGAAATGGAACTTCAAGGTTGATGAAATATTTGAGATTTATGAAAAATTAATAAAGGCAAATGGAAAGTCAAATTCTTACAGCAATATTAATTTAATTATAATGACGTGATCTCATTTAGATCATGTACTTAGTTTTCTCTTTGAATGATTTACAAGGGGAAGAAGAAATACGTACATTTCCATGTTCGAGTTGAAGCGAGAGTGGAAGACCGAGAAGCTCTGCATATTGCATGTTTAGAGACAGACTGATACTTCAAAATTCATACAAAAAAAACTTTTTGGCTCTTGAAATGTTATACTCCATCCGTCCCTGTTTTATATGCTCGTTTGTTTTTTCACATAGAGTAAGAAAAAATATAATGATATAAAAGTTAATAAATGTTGGTATTAGAATTTGAGTGAATTAAAGTAAATTCCTAAAAAGCTAATGACATAATTATATTTACTATTATAAAAATTGGATAAAATAATCTTCTTCAATGTTATCATACTCCATCCCAATTATCTTGTCTACTTTGCTTTTTGCACGGTTTTTAATGACAGTTGTTAGTTGTGTGTAAAGTGTGGGTTCTACATAAAAGTTGTGTTTAAATAATTTGCCATTTTTGGAAAGTGGACAATATATTTGAGACATCCAAAAATGGAAAAGTGGACAAGATAATTGGAACGGATGGAATATTAATTATACATTAAAATTGGTGAAACATTTAGTACGGCACAAAAAATTGCTAACAGGCATATAAATTTTAGACAAACGGAAAATGAAAGTAAGCATATATATTTGGGACGGAGGGAGTAACTTTTTACAATATATTCAGTTCCAAATTCCAATCATAAGTATTATTTTAAGAAGAACACAATACACTAGACTGCATTTATCAACATACAATTTGAATGTTCGGTATTCAAACAATATTTCAACATGAATAATGCCCTGTTTGGTAGAGCTTATAAACAACTTATTTTAATTTATTCTAAATATTAAATTCTTGTTACGCGTGTTTGAGAGAACTTATTGAAATAACTTATTCTAAATAATAAGTTATTTTTAACTTATTTCATAAGTTAATAATTAACTTATGACAACTTATGAGTAACTTTTAAGGAGGTTCACATATCAAATCTTAATAACTAAATATTTTTAATTTTATTTTTTCCCTATATAAATCATTTATTATTAAATGTATCCAAACGCAAGTAATTTATTACATTTAAACCTCGATAAAGTAATAACCTTGGAATCGAGAAAAAAAATTTATTTAACGAGATTATTATTTTATCGAACATTATTTTAGTATATTGACTCACATCGAGATCGGAAGAAATTATTATCTTAACGAGATTATTACTTTATCGAATATTACTTTATCGAGGTTTAACTGTAAATTTAAGTACTCAAGCCATAAGCTAAAAAAAATACAAAAGAAGAGAGAAAGAATGCCAAGTGCGTTTGCAAACCGCTTCAAACAAAAGAAGAAATACAAAGAGGAGAGTGAAGGAATATCAAATGCGTTTGGCAAACCGCTTCAAGCAGGGCGCTCGCTCTCTCCACTTTGGCCATTGGCCGTCAGATATTAATTGTGTATTATAAAATAGCTATATCTTATATATATATATATATTATATAATATAAGAAAATAAAAAATATATCAAAATTTATAATATTTCATCTTATATAAATAGAGACCAATATTGAAATTCTCTCATTCTCAATCATACATCTTGAATTGTCAGATCAAAAATTCGTAGAGCTAAGTGTGTTCAATAATTCAATGTAGATGAGTGGGTCTCAAAAGCGATAAATGTGTCGGTGAAATAAATTGAGAGATTGACGTCTCAAGAGCAATAATTTTGAAGGTACAGAGCATTATTTCTCAAGAATACTAAAAAATAATAAACGTGTCAGAGAAATAAATTGAGACATTGACGTCTTAAGATCAATAATTTTGTATACTCTACGAACTATAAGCCTAGGTGAACTAGGTCACAACTTCGGAATAGAGAAGCGTAAAAAGCTCTTCAAAACGACTTGATCAAGCATATATAACAAAAACTTGGCGATGATAGCTAAATAAATTGTGTCCAAGTTTCGCATGGAACGTAGAGTTTGAAAGAGGTAAGAATTACCTCTAAACTAAGAGGTGGAGTCTTCCGAACCGGCGAATGGAAAACAGTTGAAGATCAATTCTGCAACCTCGAGATCTTAGCAAGAAGCTCTGCAAGAATGGCGGGTCCCAACTTTGAAGTTATCTTCGTCTACTCCGGTTTCCACTTTTGATTCATATTCTCGTTTGATACTTGGGCTTGCCATTTTTTAATTGAATTAATGGCGAGTTCATACTCCGCCGTTCTTTCCAATTTCCCTCCACGATTCCAACTGAAATTCTTCACACTATTTAACCAACAAATCCCTAATCACACGGTTGAAAACACTCAAATAGTAGAAAATTGTTGTTTTTCCTCGATCTTTTGGAGGCGATGGATCTAGTCTTGGTGCAAAGATTTTAGGTTATTGCTCCACTCTCCTTGTTGAGTTCGAGGTAAGCCCAAGACGAAATCCGTACTAACAATGCTGCGCAAACATGTCTTCGTCTGCTTCTTCATCTTCTTCCATGGTGGGTTGATGATGCGGTAAATGAAGTCTTGGAAAACCTCATGGAAGCAAACCCGGTCTCCAAATCATCCTGATCACGGGGATGGGCGGAATTGTAAGAAGACCACTTTTGCTCGGAATCTATTCTCCAAACTGTGTTTCGTGAAGAAAGTTTTCCTCTTGAATCGAAGGATATTGGAGAGAAGATCGCTCAAAATTGTAGGGGACTTCCGTTGTCAATTGTTACCACATGAGGTCTTTTGACAAAGTCCGAGAAAACACGAGATTATTGGGAATATATAGAGCGAAACTTAAACTCAATAGTGAATTAATTCGGAGGGTGACGAGTACTGCTAGAGAATATTGAAGATGGACTACAACCATTTGTCGTTCCATCTAAAATCATGCTTTTTGTAAATGGGCGTGTTTAAGGAGGGCCTCGAATTCGTGACTCAAAACTCATCAAGCAATGGGTTTCGGATGGATTTTTACAATCCACAAGTTAAAAAACTTAAAGGGGTTGATTGACATGAATCTTGTCGAAATCTAGTGGGAACATAAAGTACTGCAAAATTCATGATTAGTTGAGGGATGTTTGTCATAGAGAAGCGGTATTTCTCGCAAAATTGCATTTAGAGAGAGTGTGAATCCGTGTGAGTTTTGACAGTAGGGTATTTCTTGCAACTTTCAAAAAACACAGGAGAGTTTTTGCAGAAAAACAAACATATGGTCGTTTTGTATCATTTTATATAAACACATGGTACTTTTTTGCCATTTTCGCATTTTTAAAGATCTTAAATATCTATTATTTACTAGGAACTAGATATATGTCCAATTTTTCATGTTCAATTTGTGTTCGTTTGTGCTCACTAAAGGAATGTCACATGTTCTCATTTACAAAAATGGACTCTAATATGAATTTGTTAGTCCTTAGGGAATGAGTTATTTTATTTTAAGTAATTTGAGTATGAACATGTGTAACTGTTCGATTGAGAGCTAGGTGAATTTTACCCCCTTTTGGTTTCGGTTAGGTGCATTTATCTTCCTTGTGGTTTATAAAGGTGCAATAGACCTTGTGGTTTCTATTTTGTTGAGTGTGTATTTTATTCGATTTTCGACTTATAAATATTGAAACACCCTTAAACCACAAAGGGACTCGATACGTGTATTTTATTACATTTGAGTGGAGGGGGTGAATTGCATCTCTTTGCAAACATTAAAGGGGCTTTGTTCATTTGCGTGAAACCACAAAGGAGAATTTGCATCTGCGTAAAACCACAATGAGATAAATTTACACTTGTTTGAAATCATAAGAGTGCTAGTCATTCAGCTGATAATCCAAATTGAACATAGAAAAGTCGGACTACGAATCATCTTCCCAATTATTATTATTATTACAATTTGAATATGAAGTAGTACTCCCTCTATCCCATTCATTTTGTCTTACTTTTTTTTCGAATTGTTCTATTCATCTTGTTCTCTTTCAAAAATAATAATTTATTTACACAGAACAATCCACTTTTTTTTTTGGACCTACTATTTTACTCACAACTTTTAACTCTCCTTAATAACCATTTCGAAAATAAATTAGACGAGATCAATCGAACGGAGAGAGGAGTGTAATATTTTAAAACGACTCATATTATAAAATATTGTCACTACAATTAATTCTTACATATTACAGCCCTCTTGAGTGGCTTCAACGGTAGGGAGACATAAAATAAAAGACAATCGGTGTGCATACATTTATGAGCGTGTATTGTATTCGTATTGAAGTTGGAGAGTGTGGTAAATAAATCCAACCTAGACTCGTAAATTAAGGCTGCAAAACGGGCTTCAAGGATTGAGCTCCACCTCAACACAAAATTCCCCCCATTTGCTTTGTCCCGTTGAAGTAATTTCGTCTCGCGAATCTCCAACATGGGCTGATTTTGATTTCAAGCGATTTCTTGATTTGTTGATGCAGAATCCCTTGTTGGGTCTTTTTTGCTTTTCCCGGTTAGTCTCTTCTCGACGTTTTGATCTTTAAAGGTTCCGTCTTTTTTCTGGGTTTTCTTAAATTTATTTATTTATTTGCTTTTGCGAAAGAGGCGTAACGAATCCGATCTTTACTTTGTTCTGAGGTTTAGTCCGATTCCCAATCGGGGGAAGAGCGAAAAAAATTGAACCAATTTTGTGTTTATGTTGACTGATACTTTCTGGTGTTGAGTGATGGATGGGATGAAAAAATGAAATGATAGTTTGCTAGGATCGCTGGGTTTGAATGGAGACTTACTGATCTGTTTATGGCAATTTTACTTATCTGTTTATGGCAATTGTATGAGCAATGTTAGTTTAAATCGTTGTAAAAATAGAAATTCCCGATTCTCAGGAAATGGTATTTAATTCTGGTTTTTAATTTTGCGATGGGGTTGAGAAAGCCTCGTGCTCGGCATCACTCGTCAATGGGGTTAGGAATCCTTTGTTTTTTGCCTTCTATGGTAGCATTTTTGTTTGATGCTGTTGACCGAAATCTTGTAAACAAATCTTTATTGTGGATCTTTTACCTAAAAAGTGTGGCATTTGCTTTATGTCATTGGCCTAGAAAGGAAGTATTTTACTGGTTCGTAGTTTCCGGCATTTTCGCCCAAAATCGGTTTCCCTTATTTCATTCTGTGTTTCGATCTTTTAATGTCAAAAGATTAAAGAACATCTCGCTTGTTAATGTATAGTTTTAGTCGGTAATAATCCTCGCTTGTTAGAAATTGAATGGAGTCTATCTTGTTTTACAATTTGTCTGCAGAAAATGATTCATCTCAATCCCTCTATCATAATATGTTAAGCGCAGGTCCACTTGTTTATGTTGGACGGAATTTTACGTTGATTTGGTTCGTCGTTTGAAATTTATATTTATAACTGCTCTCTGTTCTGTTTGTGGATTATTTAGCTGTAATCATGGTTGCAAGATTCAAAATTTGTCATTGTGTTTTAATTCCACATAACTAGGCTACGTTAAGGCCCACTCGTCCCAATGCTTACCAAGATAAGAGTGATTAATTTTTTCATAATCGATTTTACGGTATAGAAGCTTATGACCTCCCCCTCTATGCCTTAAAGTAATGATTCCTCTGGCATTACGACCTTTTCCACAATGATGCTGTCCATATATCAAATTATTTAGTGGATTGGATTTCACTTGACTGTTTACGGTTCCATTGCAATTAGTTAGATAAGAATCACCATTCCTTTGTTAGTATTCAGGTGGAAGATAATTTGCAGTTGGCAATTAGTTTAAATATGCATACTCGTGACTGATATTTACATGCAAGTGTCTAATGGAGTAATTTTCGTGTCTGGTGCAGCTCAGAATAACTAAATCAACCCGTGCCACTCCGGTCGAGTTCTGATGCCTTTTGGGCTTGAAATAGTAGAGCTGCAAAGTATGTCTATCTTAGGGTTTTGATGTTTCCGTACAAGAAAACTTGCAATGATACTAAAAATTAGCAGCATGTAATAGTATGTTGATGCTCGTAAGATTTTCACATCATAGTAACTTGTATCTGCAGTGCTGCTTGGACAAAAGGACTACTACTTTAGCTAATTTGTTCACTTTCTTTTGCTCGTTCTACTCCCTTCGTCACATAAAATAAGATGTTTATCGTGCATGGTGAAGTTTCCAACTCAAAATTTCAACTTGGCTTAAAGTATTGATTGTGTTGGAAACTTGTATTCTCTTTGGTTGGCCTATTTCTCTAGTCGCCCTTCAGTTTTTGCATGACTATCCTGTCCTGGCTAGATTCACATGTAAGTATTTCATTTTGAAGTTAAAATAACGATTGCCGGAACAATTGTGCCTTTAAAGTTGACATTTCCTTATTGAGTTTGACGTATTCTTTCCAGTTATGAACATTTTATATGGAAGTTCTAATATTTCTAGTACGAGATAAGAGTGTTTAGGGTTAAAGTTCTTTCAGCTTCTAATTATTGCTTTGGTCGTATTCAGCTTGTAATTAGTGATTTGGTGCTAATGTTGTTGTTCCTTTTTAATGGATGTTTAGTCCCATTTAACAAGATCTCTTGATTTAGAAACAGTCGATTAGCCAGAATTTTGTTTGCCAATTAATGTGTTGGCCGATGAAATTTGTGTAACAAATTACTACTACTTATTGGGTTTTTTTTGCTTAGCATTAGACGAAATTACTGGTCGATTAACTCCACATTGGGTCTTGCCAGGAATCCAGTAAACGGCATTCTTGGAAAAATCATGGTTCCTGGATGTGGCGCCTATGAGGGGATAATCGAGGGCTGCAGTGCCGATAACGATGCTTCTGCCGAGACTATTGAATTCAGAGCCTCTCCTCATAGGAAGATCGTACCTTTCAACAGTGCGAAACGTGGCATATCAAATACGGCTGTGCACGAGCTGCTTGAGTGCCCCATTTGTATGAATATTATGTACCCCCCAATTCACCAGGTAAATATTTCTGCGATTATTTATGTAGTTTACGCTTTTTTCAATACTCGGTATCTGGAAATTAAAGTGATTTTTCCGTTTAGCTTCCACGTGTTTCTTTATCCCGTGGATTAGTGCATAACGTGTCATGCTTGTAACTGTAGCATGTAAAAACAAAAAGGTGAAGTTTGTCGCTTATATTTTGCTACATGCATGCACGCGTATTTCAGAATGCTAGAGTAGTACTCCCTCCGTCCCGTTTGAAATGACCCGTTTCTTTTCGGCGCAGGAATTAAGAAAGTAGATGATAAAGTATGATAGAGTAGTAGATGATAATGTAAGAGAGAAGATGAGTGAGATAGTGAGAGATTAGATAAAAAAAGTAGGAGAGAAAATAAGTAATATTATGGGAGTAGATGATAAAGTATGAGAGAAGATTGTAATTTTTTTGGAAAGTTATTTCTTTTTTCGGAAACGGATTGTTTCAAATGGGATATTAGAAGTAGCTGCTGCTGCGGTGATGATATTGGCTCTGTTCTAAGTATTTTACTTGCTCTGTTCGAACAAAATTTTGGCTATGCTATTTTTGCTTTCGACCTTAAGATTACTTTTTTATGCCGGTAAAGTATGTAATGATTTTTCCAATTCCAGTGTCCGAATGGCCATACTTTGTGCTCGAAGTGCCAATCAAAGGTGCGGTGTTGCCCAATTTGTCGACACGAACTTGGCAACATCCGATGCCTAGCATTGGAACGAGTTGCGGAATCACTCGATATGCCGTGCAAGTACCAGATTCATGGGTGTCAAGAAATTTTCCCCTATCATGGCAAATTGAGGCACGAACAGAATTGCAGGTTTCGTTTCTACAAGTGCCCGTACGCTGGAGCAGACTGCCCTGTCACGGGCAGCATTCCGTTCCTCGTAGACCATCTCAAGAAAGATCACAACGTCGATATGCATGACGGGTGCACTTTCAACCACAGATACGTGAAGTCCAACCCCCAAGACGTCGAAAACGCCACCTGGATGCTCACCGTAAGTCCCTTTTTCTCGTCCCCATCTCTATATCTTTTGCACGTCTATGAATTCGCCCCAATTTTTTGATTATTTCAAGTTGTGTGTTACTCCCTCCGTCCCGCTACAAGTGGCCACCTTTTCCGATTGGATTGTCCCATTAAAAGTGTCCACTTTTCGAATTTGACAAATAATTATTATCATATCTCCTACTTTATCATTTTCGTTCTCTTACTTTATCATCTTCTCTCTCCTACTTTCTCATTATCTCACTTGTTTTCTCTCTCATACTTTATCATCTACCTCACTTTCTCATACTTTATCATCTATTTTCTTAATTCTCGTGCCGAAAAGAATGTGGCTACAAATAATGGGACGGAGGGAGTACATTTTTTTGAATTTTGCTATTTTGCCCTCCCTAAATTGTGGAGAATTCCGAATTTCGCTTATATTTATGGAAATTTTCAATTTTGACTCCTTAATTTCAAATCTTGGATCCGCCCGTGTCCAGGTTTTCAACTGTTACGGCTACCAGTTCTGCTTGCACTTCGAGGCGTTCAATCTAGGAATGGCACCCATGTACATGGCGTTTATCCGTTTCATGGGAGACGATCACGATGCCCGAAAGTTCTGCTACAGCTTGGAAGTCGGCGGAAGTGGCCGGATGATGACGTGGCAAGGGATTCCGAGGAGCATCCGGGACAGTCACACGAAAGTTCGTGACAGCATGGACGGACTGGTTATCCAGCGGAGCATGGCGCTGTTTTTCTCCGGTGGTAGCCGGCAGGAGCTGAAGCTCAAAGTGGCGGGACGGATATGGAAAGAAGAATCGTAGGGAGATCGAACCGATGGCCACGATCTCTTCGCTTTTTTTTCGAGGTATTCGGATGAGAGAAAAGTTCTCATGATTGGTGGCAAAGGGTTTACTTATTTATGTGTACATGAAAACTACAGAATCCTTGTACTTGTTTAATCACAAATGACTAAATTAACCTCAAAATCTGTTGTAGAATGTTGTTGATCAGATTGAATCTTATCCACGTCTCTTAAGTCGTAATAACTATTGAACACAATATGACAATATTATCGAAGATTTTATTTATAATCATTCTAGTACAAGGTTCTTCTGAGTTCTGATATTACATATCTCGGCTTCAATACGATCGCGTTATAGTACATAAAACGCGACATAGAATACCTTGCTCCGTCGTGTAAACGTGGAACCACTACATATCCTAGATTAGGCACAACTTGAAATACTTGCTGCATTACTATCTTCAGAGCTCAGCATCCTCGGATTCAGACTTCATCGCTATTCGGTTACAAGCATCGGAACATCGTTGAGTGGAGTTGGGAGCTGCAGGCAAAAAGGGATCACAAGAAACTAAGTAGATAACAACAGAGACAGTCTATAACTTATGTTGAACTTGAACCAGCAATACAATCATAGACCACTTTGAACCAAGCAAACACGGGAAATGACAAAAAAACACCATGTGTTTAGGTGAAAATACGTAAAACTACACTGTATTTGTTTTATTGCAAAAAACATCCTCGTGTTCTTCAAAATGTTGCAGCAAAACCCCTCCCATAAAAATTAACAGTGCGTTTATCTCAATCACCGTTAAATCTTTAACATTGTTAGTATCTATATAAAACTACTAAACTAGACAAGATAAAAATTGGAAGAAAACGTGAAGTTTGAAAAACTGAGAAGTGATCGATTCCATATGCATATGCTTGTGAATTTATCAAAATTAAACATTGTATGCACACTATAAGAGTATTTCGAACGTTGTATATCAGCATAATGTAAAATCTTGCATATATACACTCATGCCGAATGAAATACACGTGTTTAATGTTAGGAGTTTTCTTGCAGCAAGTTTAAAAACACATAGCAGTAAAACGAACACAATGTAGTTTTACGGATTTTCACCTAAACACACGATGTTTCTTTTTTTCATTTATCCCCAAACGAACAGATATATCCTGTCTAAACAACAAGAATCGACCCACTTTCCACTTCTCATAAACTTGGAGCTCTACATGTTCCACTAAGTCAAGTTTCATGATGTTCTACATCTGAAACCCCTCATATACTAGTTTCTTATCATGAAAAGATCGATTCACACTACCGAATCCTCTACACTAACATATTGAATGTAAAAAACAACGATGGAGAGGAAAAGTTCCAAATCAATTCGGAGTAACAAATAAAGCAACACCATCAAAGTTCAGCAAAATAGGAATTGCATATGTAATTAGCAAACACTAAAGCTTCCCAAGATTTTAGAAACTGCAATTTCTACTCATATTGCTTCCAAATACCAATTTTCCCAACAAATTGAAGTCAAAAGAAACTCCAGAAAACCACTTCAGTTCAACCCCTACATCTCTACATACTTCTGGTGCATTGTTAATTCTAAAGCATGAGATGTAACACGAAAATGTGACGAGAAATCGCATACCCTTCACCCTACATGCTCAAAATTCCACAGTTCCTTCACATGATTCTTGCAAATCAGTAAATTCACAAGAGACACAAACTCCTAAAGATGAACTGCGCATCAGCTTAATTAACCCCTGGCATTTCTACAAACACTTTCCGTGCAATAGTGATTTCAACACACTAGATTTCAAAACCTCCAAAATCTTTCCGAAATCAGACTACAATATCCAATTAATAATCGATTATTAGAGGAAAAACGCAAATCCAACCAAGAACACTCCTCCAAACCGTGAGATTAAGAAAAACTCAAAGTGACATTGTACCTCAACAAGCGGCCTCAGAGACAGAGCATTATCATTGCAAGATCGAACGGTCAAGAACTGGTCAATATCGAGCTCCTTGTTGATGATCCCCACAGTGAAGTAGATGCTACCGGAAGGCGGCAAGTCAACCTTAATCTCATCGACGTTGAACCATAAAAAGTAGAACCTCTGCACCTGAATTCCCTTCAAATTGGTGATCGAGCCCATACTCAGCTTACCAGTGATCTTCTTCTCGTAGTAGACCAAGTAATCGAACTGTATGTAGCAGGCTTTCTTCAAATTGACCTCGAAGGTTCCATCGTCGGAAAGAGTGTAGCTCACGACGGAGTCCGGCAAGAGGCCGCTCGGGAGGCCGAATTTCGGGAGGATGTTGTAGACTGTTGGAGCTGGAGGGTCGGTGGCGGCCGATGATGTGCAGAGATTTAGGAGAGAGAAGAGGAGGAGGAGAGAGAGGAAGTTGATTTTGGAAGCCATGGATTTTCTTAAGGTGCGTTGAATGCAAGAAACTGTTTTGGTTCTCTAGGAAACTTCAGTGATTATATATTCACACAATTCAACAACGTAAAACAAAAAACGTGTATTATTAAATTAATTATTAATTACCCGTAATAAAATATTAGAGTAAAATTCTTTTCCTATAATTTTAGTAATAAAATATTACAATTATACAAATTAATAATTTCTCTAAAATAATTTACTTGGGTGTTATCAAAACTACAAAGCGTTATATTAAAACAACGTAATTGTTACTAGGACATAAAATTTTTGGGACAGCAATCTCAACCCTCAACTTATTAACAAGCATCTATTAAAAAAGCAAATGTATTATTCAATATTTTTCAGTAATTAAATACATAAAAATATTAATATTTTTATAAAATAATAAAATCTCATGTCTAATACCTCTAATGAAAAACGTGATACACGTTGGTTCATTTTTAGCTTACAATGAACCGACATTGTACAAGTCGCTGAAATTATATTTTTTTATTTTTTAAGGGATTTTTTTAATTAGTTCTTGGAAATTGTTCTAACAAATTGGATTCTGGTTTGGAAATTGCATTTGGGTTGGAATAACTTTTGGAGTTGTTGAGGTTTGTTTATTGGATTCACCATTTCGTAGTTTTGGGATCAGATCACATGTCCCAAAAACTCTATCTCAATGTTGTCCCATAAAGTAAGCATTTAAATGTCTACTATACAAATCGTAAAATTATATCGTAACCATTTAGATGCTTACCCTTATGGGACAGCATTGAGACAGGGTTTCTGGGACAGGTGATCTTGTGCCCGTAGTTTTCTTCTTTCTTATTCCTAAAAAGTAAACGCAGGAAAAAGAGTAGCATCAAATACCCCATCCCATTGAGCGTGTCTTATTTCTTTTCGACACGATTATTAAGGAGAGTTAAAAGTTGTATGTAAATTAGTGGATCTCACAAAAAAAAAGTGGATAATTGTGTGTAAATAAATTGCTATTTTTAAAAGAGGACAACATGAATAAAACAATTCAAAAAAAAAAGTAAGACAAAATGAATGGAACAGATGGAGTATATAAGAAGAGGGGTGATTCCGTAATTGTATCAAACTCCTGCACAAATGCAATTGCGAAGATAATCAATGTTCACTTCATAGATTTTAATTACTTTGACATATATGAAAAGCATAAGCAATTTACTAAAAAAAATTATATGGTCAAAAGCTAGAAAGCATAAAGAATTATTATTAATTATAAATCTATCACAATGAAAATTGAGCTCCGATCAATCACCGATGTAGAAGTAATAGCAACGGTAAAGAGCACGTGTCGTCAAGTCTTGCTCGCAGAGTCTCGCTCGAATCCCGCTAAAAGGTGTGAGCTTACCAGTTAAATCCCAACTTGTTGAGTATATACTATGATTTATGTTGTTTAATTTTTGCGAAATCATGACTCTCCGTCTTGAATCTTTCATGTAGAATATAGCATGTAATTTATGTTTTTTAATTTTTCGGCGAAAGTAAATTTCCGTTTTCCGGCATAAGTTTCTCATTTCCATTGTTAATTGTATTTTTCGGGCACTTTAGTGGACAAAACTATCCAGAATCAAATCCTGCTCGCCGAGCGGGATTCCCATCTAAAACGAGATGGATTTAATTATGGCCGAGCGGGATTTCACGTTTAATTTTTTTCTTTCTTTTAATAACCCTTTAAATTTATTTGCAGCCTCTTTTTAAAAGAATTGACTGTCTCAATGCGAATCCGAAGATCGATGTTGAATATAGGCCTAAGGTTTTTGAGACAATTAAAAAAATCTTAGAAGCTATCGGTGGTGATGGGTTAGTGAAACAGTTTAAGATTGACTGCTTTGGTGATTTTCTGAATTGGATGGTGGGTAGAATTGCGGCTAGATCTCTTCACATGTTGATTCGTCATGAGATTCAACCCGTCGGCAGTAATGATGATTTTATTTGGTTTTCCGTGTCGGGGAAAACAATGCGATTTTCATATTTCGATTATGCACTTGTTACGGGTTTTATGTTTGGACCCAACATTTTTGATCTGCATGCTCAGCATGATCCCCGTAGGTTGACAATATACACCATGTTAAATGATTGTACACCAATAACGTGCAAATAATTATTGACTAAGTTCGAGACTGGAGATTTGGAGTTGGACGAGTTTGGGTATTTGAAGGTGGCTAATGTTCTAGCCTTATTTTTCTTCGCTCTCGGTTACAGGGACATGAGAGCGGTGGACACGTGGATCTGGGTGTTAGTGGATGACCTACCGGCTTTTTACCAATTCTCTATTGGGCTACTACCTTATGATGCTCTTAAGCACTATTGTGGTTTTATTCTGAGGACGCATGAACAAATTTCAAAAAAATATCATTTCTATGGACCCTTCTGGGCACTTCAGGTGTGTATTATGAATTATTTATTTATTTATTTTAATTTTCGAAACATTTCGTATACTAGTCAATTTTGCTTTCCAATAATTGTAGATTTGGTCTTACGAGGCTATCTCAGATTTGAGAGAGATATCTGCAGAAATGTTGCCAACAACTTTCTTTCATCGTTGGAAGAATTGGTTCTTCGGTGGAGGCCAATTGCGCAGGCTTAATAATTTTTTGCGACGTTAGGTAAATATTTAATTTAATGTTGTTTTATAATTTTTTATAAGTATAATATATGTTAAATATGTAATATATAATATTTAATTTAATGTTGTTTAATAATGTAATTACAACATGTAGTCCATTTCAGTCTCATACCGTTAGAAATGGGACTGGAACCATGTATTGGCGTAGTGTAAATGGAGCCGATCCATTACATGTGGCATACATTCCGGTTGAGAATCCGTTACAGCGCACGATTAAAGGGAAGCATGGGGAGCATGTGTTGGAATTTTGTATACTGGAAGTAATTTTTATGTTTGTACATAATATGTTTTGTCCTTAACACTATTTTATTATCATATCAGATATATATATATATATATATATATATATATATATATATATAAGTCTGAGCTTCGTGATACTCTTGCTGAGTAACATATCAGATCCAGGGCATCCCAATTGGATTGACTGGGATGACAGTTCCTCATTCCGAATCTGTAAAATTAGAATTTTGATCAAATCACACATCGCAATATACTAGGCCTTCTAATTCTTTAAGAGGTTTATATATATATCTATATATATATATATATATATATATATATTTGCACATGCAATCCTTTATATTGTATAGCTTGTTGTAGATCACAGAAGACTACTCAATTGGTTGACTTGACAAGATATAAACAGTTATCACAGCTGAGACAACTTTATGATAAGTTGTCGGTATAAACTGCAGTTTAGATAAGAAGAAGTTTGTCTTGACTGCTTGTCTATACTGGTACACTGAAGGTGGTGTATTAATGGATCACAGTGAGATGTGTTCTCCTGACTGACCTAAGTGGAGAATCACTAGCGAAGAACCAAGATCTCGATGATTTAGCTAGTCTTAACCTTGGTAAGACTTCAGCTGTGTGCATTTGGCTATTTATCATTTTGACCTACTATGGTGAACGTCATCGCGACCAGATCTACGTATCTTAGGTGCTAGTTATCATTTGTGGCTTAGGTTGGTTGTCTGTATCTTGCAACGGTATCCTAGTAAAAAGGGTTGATAATATTCTCTGAGGAACTCGTAAGGATTATCACACTAAACTTGGTCGCTTGATTAAGTTCAGATGTGTTAATAAGGTCGAGTGATACTACTCAAGAATATAATATGATGTTAATTAATTTAAGCTGTCAGTGGACTTAATTAATTAACGAATATTTCTATCTTAAATACGGGGATCGATTAAATCTAAAATACAAGTTCATGCTCAAGTTGGGATAAAGCGGTAAGTCGGCACGCATTCTCTAGTGGAATCAATCTGTATTTATTAATAGATTTTGCTATGGGTTGAATATAGATAATTAATTGATTTGAGGCCCAACTTTATTTCTTGTATTGGATTCCTGGTCTGACCCAATTATTTGCCCAGTTATTTATTGTCTCTCATAAATTATTATTAATATATTAATGTAGTTTGTATTATTTAATAATATTATTTATCTAAAATTAATTGGTCGGACTAATTAATTGATAAATAAAGGGAGCCCAGCAGATTAATTTATTTTATTATGGGCTAATTGATTTGGAAACTCATTAGAAGTGTAATTAAATTAATGGGCTACAAATATTAATATAATATAAGCTTTTGAAGCATGTATATATTAGTATTTCGTCTCACATACGGATACAGATTCACATACGCATAAACTCGTGAGTGAGATAGAGAGAGACAATTTATTTTATTTTTTCTTTAGTTCTCTGACCACGCGGAGGAAGAAAATGGTCGGGACACAGATCTAAAGACCTGAACAAGAGCAAAAATTAGAGCGACTACAACATACGAAGGAGGTAGGTAAATTTCATTCCTTCAGCGTGAGCTATATCGATTCGGACAGCAGACACAACGTCCCTCCAGTTCTAGAGGAACCAAACAGATGCAACATCGTTCGACTAAAGGTGGTAAGCAGGTCCGAACAGAGCAGGCACCGAGGGAGTCGGGTCACGAGCAGTTCTTGACTGTGGAAGACGTCCGGACAGTTGTCATGGAAGAATACCGGAGCTTGAGGCAGGAATTAATTTAATACGCGAAAAATCTATTTCAAGGGGTGTTTGGTCGATCTAGGAGCCGAGGATTGGCTACTATGTCCTCTCACGGGGTAGGTAGCCATCGGAACAACACACCACGTAGCCTTATGAGGAGTGAATCTATGTTAATGGGACACCGTCGTGAGCGGTTAGTTCGTGAGGAGATGGGCAATAATTTTCCCCGGGCTGAGGATAAAGCCGACTTGGTGTACCACCCTGAGATTATGATAGAGGACATAGCTTACTCGGTGTACCGTCCCGAGATTATGATGGAGAGTAAAGCTGAGGCGGAGCAAGAGGGTATAGATATGGACGAGTCGGATAACGATGAGGAGCTATCGGTTATTCTACCGACGCAGGGTCGACACAACGTCTAAGAATAATGAACACTCCCTTATTCCTTTATTTCAAGTGAGTCGCGTCAGCCACAATCAGTTCTTGGAGATTAATGACCCACGGGCTATGAGAAATATTAAAAGCAACAAATAATTATTGGAAACTGACTTCTCCACGTCTATCTCAATCTAGTAATCGCAAACAAATTTCTTGGCCAAAAATAGGAGCTCATACATATCTATACAATCAATATCAAGTTATGGCTAAATTGATTGGTTTTCTGATTTGTCTTATGACATTTAGGGGTATATAGCCATTTTGCTATGTATAAGTATCATCTCACGAATTTGAAGTGAACATACAAACTTACTTACTCAAACATATACTAGAAATTGAGTCAATGGAGTTGATATAAACTTGATCAATATTATGGTTTGTACAACAATTGATCTAAAAAATGAATCAGATACTAAAACAAATCAAATCATCAACAAATTGAAGGGGAAAGAATCAGCATAGACTTCATGGAAACCATAAAATCTCAGCACCCATTTCAACTACTTACCCGAGTGTTGACAGGATAACAAGCTCCAAAAAGGACAAGGTCACGGCGGATTTTGATATATCCGCGAAATCCCCAAGTTGGGCCGTAGGAATTCTGACAAACAAAAAAATCATCCTTCCCCTCCATATCCAATAATTGTTAATGCGTGGTATTGTCGCCCTACCTTTCGCATTATCTCCTCATCATATAGGGTAGGTCCCGAATAGATCCCATCCTGCAACAAAAAGTAATTATATCACATAAATTTTAAAAATACATTTTTTGAGTTTTATTACTCACCCCACTCCAATTGGCAAAACTTAGAGTTGCCAATCACACATGCAAGGGGTTGTTTGTGTAGTTCAACCACAATCTTATCTAGTGGCACAAATATATGTCCATCACAATAAACCTTGCCATCCTGTCACAAGCAAATAAAACAAATAAACCAAAAGTTCATAAAATAAATAAATAACATAATTAATACTAAACAATTATCACAGTATATACACTCACATAGTTAGGAGGATTCTTGAATGCTTCGTATCTTCCTTTGAACGGGTAATCCTTCTCTTTTAGCAACTCAAACAACATGGTGCAGCTGAATGCGTTCTCTATTGTGTTTGGAAGTCCTCGTTGTCCGATGTTGTACACCGGTGGTAGGAATGGTGGTAGAAATACAGTATGTAAGTTGGCAAGGAGCTCTTGTACTCCGGGTTCAGCCGCTTCTTCTTTGTTTAGTACCATATCCACATAGAGAGTGGCCGTTGCAGCAAAATCGTAGCACGAAGCTGAAAAAAATGAGTGAAGAAAAGCCATAACAAAGAACTAATTACTATAAATCTCTTACTCGTATTGCCCTGAGAACGTACGTGTAGAATTGCGTCGGGATTAACATTCAGCTAACAAAAAATTGTCTGTGTAAGAAATAGAAGAAGAAGAAACTCATTAATCTGTCTATAAGAAACAGAAGAAAAAACTCATTAATCTTTAAAATTAAGGTAGAAGGTTGTACATACATCTCTCAAGTAGAACTCCATTGTATTCACATCTCTCAAGTGGAACTCCATTGTATTCATTTAAGGATTCTACATTTAAAACAAATGTATAGGATGAATCAAGTTTTAATAAAAAACAAGAATCGCATAATTAAAAATCGGTATACCGCACGTACCGTACCGAAAAAATATCGAAGATACCGAATTTTTGGTATACCGTACTTTTCGGTACAGTATCATACCGTACCGAAGTTTTTCGGTACGGTAACGGTATGAAATTTTCCATATCGAGGCATACCGCATACCGAAGTTTATACCGCATATATTTAGTGTAAAAAAGTGCAAAAATATTGGTTACATGGTTTGAACATGGGTTGTTACAAATTATTACAAATATGTTATTCATATCAAACAATCTTAATGTTATATCATAGATTCACTTAAATAACATAACTTTATTTGACAAAAAACCACATTAATTATCTATTAAATTATTAAATGGATAAAGAATTTATATTCTTCAACATTGTAAATATTAAATCGTAATACTAACAAATTCATACAAAGTATATAGATTAATTAATTTGATAAACAATATTAATAACCTTCTTGCCTACTTTCTTGCCTTTTTTATAAAGAAAAATAAACTAAGTTTACGGTATACCGTTAAATATTCGGTATACTTTGATTTTTCGATATACCGAAGTGCGGTACGACATACCGTAAGAGCGGTATGACAACGATATGGAGATTTGCTATACCGAAATGATCGGTACGGTAACGGTATGTCTTTTTCCATACCAAATATTATCGGTACGGTATGCGGTATGGAAAAAATAGTACGGTATACCGTACCGAACACCCCTAGTGAAGATTGCATAATTTCACAAGAAAAAACTAAAATCGACCGCGGCTAATTTAGAAAATTACAAAGTTAACCTGAAGAAGAGAGAGAGTTTGTATTGTTGAATTTCATTTAATTAGAATCACATGTCTAATCTTATCTTATCTTATATATATATATATAAAGCGAATATAAAATTCCAAATCAATTCCAATTCAATTTCAATTTAATTGAATTTAATTGTAATTTTCATTTAATTTAAGGTTAAACCTATTATTACTATTTTTATTAATATAAATATACATACATATACATGCATCTATAGAAACACAATTCAATCAATATAAATTAATATAATTCAATTTCAATCCACTCAATTTATGTTCAATTTATATTGAATTTCCATTTTCAATCGAATTGAAAACATTCCCAATTCAATTGGATATTCAATTGCAATTTTAATAAAATTTTTTTTACCACGTATAGATATAAATAGTCTAATTTATACTCAGTCATATGTTAGCATTTCAATTTTAAAATAGTATTTTTGAAAATAACATGAGTGAATTTAAATCAAAATTTCATAGTGTGACAAATCGCACGATAAAATTTCAATCTAATTCAATCTATTTTTTCAAATTCGAATCCAATTTCTACTCAATTCAATTTAAATTGTAATTTTAGTATTTGTAAATTACAATATAGATTTAATTAATTTAAATAAATTTCAAATCATACATTGCATCCAAACGTTAAACTAATATTTTTAAAATAATATAATTAAATTTAAAATTAAAGCTTTATAGGTGCCGCAAATCATATTAACTAATTAAATTTCTCACAATTTATTTCCAAGGTTATCACTTTCTCATTTAGCAAATGTTTCCTATTATTTTATAGAGATATTCAACCATTGATTTTAATTAATTTTGCAATTCAATACAACTTTACATAAAATCGGTCATTTTGCCCTTATAATTTTCAATCCAATTTAATGATATTATTTTTCCTCCTTTCCCTTTAATTTTTTTCGGCTTAATTATTTGCTCCTATGTTTCCTTTTTTCTTTACCCCAAACCCTATGTAAATCGCAAAATCATGTCAAGATTCTTCTCTCCCTCCACCCTTCCCCTTCATCTTCTACGTTAAATTGCAGAATATCCAATTAAATAGGTCAATGACTATTAGAGATTATCGATTTATGGATGCATTATTCTGCATAAATCTCCAATGGCTACTTTTTACGATCTTAGTTTTAGTATTCAAGTTTCTTTGAACATGAGAGATGTTCTATTGTGCAACGCACGAGAACTCCTACATTCACATGACTTGGAGTAATTGATAATCTATATCTCTCGAGGTATGCTCGATTAAGTTAATTCATAATGGAACTCCTTTATTCAATAAACATAATATGGTTTCTTTTAGGAAATTGGGCAGCCTTGATAAAATTTGGTGTACTGCATTTTCATGTTTATTTGTAAATGTAAACAACATGATCGAAACTTCACTTTGTTAAAAAAATTCCTTTTATTTTCATAACGTTATTCAGTTGGATATACTAATGGAGTATATATTATAGAAAGACTTTAAAAAAGTATATAACTTTCATGCTTCTAGACCGAATTAATTGTTTAGCTGACTTAATGGACAATATTTGAACTTATACTATCAACTTAATTCTTCTAATATTGGCAGGAGTTATGTTCTTTGAAGGGAAGATGTCTTGGACAACAATAAAGATCATTGAACTGCTTTTGTTTTGTTGCAATAAGTTAGTTGAATCGTTGCATGTGGTTTTGGACCTAAGACATTCACCTTAACGTACTGTAGCCATATTCGAGACTTCAAAAAATGTGTCCGATGATCTAAACTATAGTTGAGAATTCGAGAATTTTATTACAAACTGTAATCAAATTGATAGCCACGACTTTTCATAGGTGTAATATTTTTTCTTTCCTATATATTGTATATATTGTACATGAGAATTTGATGTTAAAATACTCATTTTTTAAATTTTTTTGTTCTTGACCTATTCACTCACACTTAATTTGTGGTCAATATTCTTTCAGTTAATCTTGTTAGAAGTTTTTTATGGGATATAAATAATCAACTTCCAAGAATTATCACCACACTTGAGTGGGAAAATAATTTTGTGTAGATTTACAGCAAAGACAATCAAAACTTGATGTTCAGTATTTATGTGTGATGTCTCATTTGTTCTTGTATGCCCAAGATAAGAATAAGCTAAGAGGCTTTCAACAATACAAGAGATGATGTTTGGAGCTTGCAAAACGAGCAAACAAATGGAATAACAGTCTTATGTCTTCCGATCGACCATATTTTCTTAGAGGTGCATGATGAACACATGAAAGTGTTTGAGAAACGAGCGAGCCACATTCTTATGTCTTCGGTTCGACCACATTTTCAAAAATGCCTGGAAGGTAATGTAAATTTTTTATTCTGTATGTTAGCGTGACATTTTTGTAATGCCTAGAGCAACATCTATGTTACACACATAAAAATATTAAAATTTCGTGCGTAGGACGGATGCTGTCCTAGTTAGTAAATAGAATAAATAAAAAATGTAACAACATTGATTTGATCTTATTAATTTATATTATTTAATCACAACAATGTCGATAGTTTATTAGAGGAATAATTATATACATTATTTTATATATATAATTTTATTATCCAAATGTTAAAATCGATCCTAGTATAAATATAGGGTTTGTACTGAATTTTACACAAAAATATTGAGATTATTTGATTTTAGATAACCAAAAATATTATTATCTATAATCTAGATAAAAAGATATTTATACATTACGATTCCACTAAAATGGAAATGTTACAATGATTTAACTTTACATAATTTTCTCTAATAATCTCTGCCCTCAGCAGAAAGCTTAAGGCTATGTTCTGCCATGGACCTGCAAAAGTAAAATTGCAACATTAGTTAGCATCTGAGTGTGATAGCGTTATGAAGGATGAATCAGGACACTGTATTTATTGGTGTACCGCAAATTTGTATATCTTAATTTCGGTATCTAATATTTCTCAAACCAGTATATTTATTGTACTTTCTCAGTAAACTATAATTCTATGATATAGTATTATTGTGTTTTAGGCATGTCGTTTCATAGCGAAAGCTCACGGTACTGCGGTATGAATTTTCGTTATGCAATGGCTTACATAATGCAATGGCTGCAGGGTGGTTGAAGCTACTCCGCTGTGTGGTTTGCGTTATTGCGCGTGGAGCGGGGTTTCAAGGTGCGCCGTAGAAGGTAGCGGCTGCGGGTTCCACGTATCAAAAAAAAAAATAAAAAAATAAAAAAATTGATAGCTTTAAAGTACCAAATCAAGTCTTTTGATGGTACGATACCATATCGAACCAAAATTTACAATATACCAACTTATTCTTTCACAAACAAACTCTTAACCCTCGTTAGCTTCCATCTTTTTCTCCTAGCATCCAATTTCCCCCAATTCATACACATTTCTCACCGCGTGCACGCCTCTGTGAACCTGAAGCTCGCCTCTGCAGGTATGCATGTATACGTATATACCTAGGCTGAATCGTAAAATGTGCTGTTGAATGTCTCTCTCTCCTTTTTGGGATGTTTTGGGGGTGAAATGAGCGGGCGGCTAGATAACTGTTTGTTTGGAGGATTGTATACGAGAGAGGCGTTGTCATTTGTGTTTTCTGTAGTTATGATTGTTTGGGTTTCGAGCAATTGAGGAAGAAAGTATTGGAGGCACTGATCAATTTCAGTTCTAGGGCTTTGAAGTTTTATTATTTCGATTTTTAATACTCGTTTCAATATGTTCGTATTGAGTTATTTGTAAACTGAATTTGTCTATCGAGTCATTTATAGTTTGTTTCTTTGTTTTGTTTCACTATTTATCTAAGATTTGAGTTAGGAATCTTGTAGCATTTGACTCTAGCAACTTCAAAACATTGTTGCGTCGATTTTGCTTAATACCAGGGAAACCTTGTTTTATTAATACTGAGGATCAACGCTCAAGCTTTTTAATTGATTTGGGTATGGTCTTGAAATAAAGAACATATCAGTTTTGGATTTGATTCTAAATAAACCAATTGATGTATATCTGAAGTATCTGAGTTTAGAGTATAGCTATGACGTAAAACTTAATCTATCCTTAGTGTTAGTTGATAGTTATTGCGCTAAACGTTTTGTAAAGGCTGTATCATAGAAATACGTGTGAAGCCTCATACTCCTGATGTTTGACTGATTGTTAAGGCATTTTGCAGAGCAAGATGGGCACTGAGGTTAGACATGCCTCTGCAGATATTCAGACTAATAAAACTGCTCCTCCATCTACAACATCGACAAGTGCCCCAAAGACGTCTATGTTTGCAAAAAGAGCAGGATTTGTTATTCCAAAAAACAAGCTATCAGGTTCGCTGGTTCCTGTGTTTAGACACTCTAAAAAGGGTGATGCCGATTCTATGAATGAGGAAACTACTAAGCAGGTGCAGAGGAAAACCAAATGGGGACCTGATCTAACCATGGATACCACTGTACGGAAAGGGAAAACCTTGGCGTATCAGGTAGGGTTGAGCTTTCGTTTAACTTTTTGTTACCTTTCATAAAAGTTGCATCTTATCTTTACTTTCTTTTGAGTCCAGTTATTTTTATTTGTGGAGTTCTTAGTAAGTAGGATTAATTTTACTGGGTAGGTGCTTAGGGCACTGTTGCCCCGTATTTACTTGGGAGTTAATTGCTCTGTGCAACTTAAGAACTTCCTTTTTCCATTGGGTGCAAAAATGTCAGTCTCTTCTTTATGAGTGGCTCGCGTCACCTTCACATGCCAGATGCCTCTGAGTGATGATATTGCTCTGCCTTTGTGGTGGTACAAATTTTGGACAGACTCGAATCAGCCAAATATCTCAACAGCTGACACTAGGGGTACTGGAACTTGAAGATAACGAAGACTCATTTGCTACTTCAGAATCTCTCCGTAGGAAGGCATCAGAACATCAGCTTAGCCATGAGGTAGCTTCATTACCTGGCTATGCTCCTATTCTTTAGCTTCATGATACTTACTGTACAGACTATTTATGACAGGAAGCGGAACAACTGGAACTTGAAAGACGTGAAATTATTGGTATGAAGAAGAAATCAGTCGATGCTATTTCTAATTGTTGCTTCTTTTAAACTTCGGTCTCTATATTTCCATATTCTGTTTCCAGGCGAAATACTAAAACTAAATCCAGCATTCAAGGCTCCCGCTGATTACAAACCTCTGCTGAAAGAGGAAAAAGTCCCACTTCCTGTAAGTGGATATCTTTACATGCACTTTGCTTCCTTTTTGTTATTATTTCTGGTTATATTTAAAGTATAACACCCGGATGAAATTGCCAACTTGCCTTCTCTTGGTGATTGGTGGAAAAGCGTTAGTTATTGTATTTAACTTAGCTTACCCTTAATAGCTGATCTAAACGTTAGTTATCATCCTCACAGTCAGACATGCCTTTGAACTCATTGCAACAATTTTAGCATCTTGAAATATATTAATAACAATGGAAAGTGCAGCAAAGGAAGCCTATCTTGAGCTGAAGTAGAAAGTTGGGTCTTTTGCTGTGTTTCGTGATTTTCCTTCGTGTACCTTTTACTGTTTGGACAACATGGTAGTAGTACTAATGTTACCAATTAGTTTATGAGAATATTTTCTGTTCCCGTACATAAATCAGAAATGAAGTGATAACTTCCATGTGGTAATCTGTTATGCAGATAAAAGAACATCCCAGTTTCAATTTTATTGGTTTAGTATTTGGACCATCAAACGATACTCAGAAGCGAGTGGAGAAGGTATATACTCTTCATTCCTCTTTATGGCATGCGACCTATTTCTCATGTTCACCGTGTCAAAAGACACAATCATGCCCAACATATGTAACAAATGCTTTGAAATGATATGAATGCAAACCAGGAAACAGGAGCCAAGATACAAGTTTATGGCACAAAGGCGGATACAGGAGAGCAGGTAATAGACTAGACAGTTTTGTCTACCATGTTTTCGGTATTTATCCTCCACTCGCTGACTATTCCGCGCCTGTGTTATCTTTAGGTTGAAATTACCCCTGATGGTAAAATAGACGATGCCTATGAACATTTGTATGTAAATGTATCAGCGGACACATACGAGAAAGTTGAAGCAGCTGTGGCTTTAATCGAACTGTTAGTCACGTCAGTTTTGGTGCGTTTTGAAATCCTTAACCCGAAGATGTTGCAGTTGCACAATTTCCTTGCGCTGATGTTATTTCTGCCTTTTATTAGGTGAATCCCGTGTCTTCTTCAACAACACCGACGGTAGCTTCAGATGATAATACGAATGCTAATCAGAGTCAAAGCACGCCCAGCTCGATCATGGCGCCTACACTAACAAACCAGGGAATATCTCAGCCATATCTAAGGCCCTTACCACTTCCTCAAGGCCAGTTTCAGCAATATCCACAAGCCTGGTTTCCTCAAGGTCCAACTCAAACTCCAATATATCACAACCAGTCCGGAATAGTCAACCCTGCAAATCCTTCCTCGTCCGTAAACATGCCCTCAGTATTTGGTCCACGACCAGTCATACCTGCTAGTTATAGTCAGGTCCTGCAAAATCCTTCAGCCCCTCCATCTGGACCTCAGCCTTCGTATATGCATCAGGGACCTCAG
The DNA here is from genome assembly GCA_028984105.1 of Lavandula angustifolia. Lineage (NCBI taxonomy): Eukaryota > Viridiplantae > Streptophyta > Magnoliopsida > Lamiales > Lamiaceae > Lavandula > Lavandula angustifolia. The sequence continues at coordinate 25,105,707 of CM054820.1, forward strand.
CCACCGTACATGCAACAGTCTCACCAACCAACCGGGCTTCCTCATAACCTTCCCCTAACATCCAGGCTGCCTTTCTCTGCTATTGAATCCGCCAGATGGCCACCGTCACCAGTGGGTATTGCCGCATCTCAAGGTTCAACCAGTATCATGCCAGTGGCACCCGTTGTTCCTTCCCATGGACGACCACCTCTATCTGGTGCAGCCCAATTCCAACAATCTCGTGGAGGTATCTCTCAGTTGCTTCCATCTTCAGCGCCTGAATCCACACCGTCAACCGGACCTATACCGCTTGGTATACACCAAGTGGGAATTCGTCCACCGCCCTCAAATGCTGTACCCGGATCTGCACCCATGCACTTCCCAATGCAGCCTCTGGCTTCACTTCTTCAACCTGGAGTCCCCAATACTTTCTCCGGTAACGCTCCGAGTTTCGACACCTCCGTAAGGCTGATTCCTCGACCTCAACAGCCGAGTTCTGGTGATTTTACTTTCCAGCCCCACCGCCCACCCAATGCAGGTTCTCAGGTCTGGCAACCCAATCAAGGTGCACCGCATAATATGAGGCATCCAGTTCAAGGAGCTCAGTCTCCACTTATGAGGCCTATGATGCACAACATGAACCCTTCTCCTGCTCATGGTTTTCCAAGGCCTCAGGTGAATCAACAACCTAGGGGACCGATTCCAACCAACTTTGCTCCTAGACATCCAATGATGCCAGGCCATAATCCCCGGGGAGTCTCGTCTATGCAACCGAGGAACTTCATCCCTCATCACATGGATAACTCTCTCGGCCCTTTCCCTCCTAGGCCGGGGAGTCAGGAAATTCATCCTGGTCGGCCGCTGAGGTTTCCGACTCCACACTTTGGGAACCATCCCGGACGGCCGTTTCGCGGTCCTGCTGGTACTCAGCAAGTGTATGATCCTTTTTCTCCAAGTTCAGTACCTTTCAGCTCTCAAATGGGTGGCAATGCAGCCAGAATTCCCAGTGAAAGTGATCCAGAGTATGAGGACCTGATGGCTTCAGTAGGTGTTAAATGAGCAGCCATCTATATGTAGAGAGAGATATGTGTACTGTCATATTACAGGAATGGTTTGTCTACTTATCTTTTCAGATCCTTTTACTCCTTCATGGATTTGGAGAGAGAAAATCATTAGGTTCTTGTAATTGCAGGCTCTGTACTCTGCTAGCATAAGCTGCATTGAAAAGGAAAGAGTATACAACAAATTATGCTCATAGTTAAGCTACTTCATTGTTGTTTACTCTTTGATTCATAACTGGAAATCCCCTCCAACATGCAGCATATCATTCCCCCTATAATCTTGATCCAAACTAAGTACTCCCTCCGTTCCATTAATATTGTCTTATATTCATTTTCGAGCAGTCTTAATAATATTGTCTTATTGGCAAAAAATATTATACATTCAAAAAATAAAGTGGATCTTCATTACTCATTACTCAAATCACATTCTTATACACCCTCTTTCTCCAAAAGTTTCTCTTTCACACGATTCCGCTCCATTAAATCAACACGAGTTCTCAGTTGTGGAAATATAATAAATATTTACAAATTTTACATAATCCATACAAGTTACCAAAAAACAGATGTTCAAACATTAGGGCCGGATCGAAGCACCCGTTCTAGCCTCTCAGCCTTGGTGTAATCATTTTCCGTAAAGAGGGCCGGCCGGAAATGGAGTGATCTCCACAATCAGATGTGGCGTCGGGAGCTCATCAAACAAGGCGCGCACGTTGTTACAGCAGACGCTCTCTCCGTGAGCGGTCTCCCGCCTAATCTGACAGCCCTAGTAGTGATAAGAAAGATTGCAAAAGCTTAGAGGAAAGAATCAATAGACTTAACAAGTTTTTTCCAAGACCAAATCTGAAGTGATTGGGATTTACCTTGTGGGAGGTGGCATCTCTAAACTGATCGTCGTCCGACAACACGGACGCAATGGCTTTAAGCAGACGCCTTCCCTCTGGTTTGGAGGGCACTCTGTAGTTGCGCCGGAGGGTACCTTTTGTAGTCGGATGCCATTTGCTGGTGAGTTTTCTTCTTTCGGCCGCCTCTTTTTCTGAGTAAAGTTGCAGAACTCGGGAATATTAGAGAATACAGAATAGTTTAGAAGGCGAGGCAAAGTATAACGTGTACAATAACATATAAAAGTAGTATAACAAAATATTCTATACAATTAATCTATTAAAAACCTTACCTATAATTGGCCTTGACGATTCGTCATATTCTGAAGTTTCTCAATAATAGTTGCATTGATAACACTACGAAATATTTCTTTCCCAATATAAATCACCACATTATTGTTTAAAAATTAAGATTTGGATACTTTTATTTAAAGAGCAGAACCATAGATAGGAAATAATTGGGATTTATCTTATCTATTTTTTCTTAATTGGAATACTAAACTTAATAGGGGCATAATAGGTAATTCGGAGCAAATAAAAAAAAGAAAAAGCAAACTAATATATTCTCCAAAAGAAGTGTCAATGATTTCTTTGTGGCTTTTCTGCTTCCCAACACCAAAAAACACTCCCCCCATCCCATTGAGCTTGTCCCGTTTCTTTTCGGTACGTATATTAAGGAGAGTTGTTAGTTGGAGGTGAAGAGGTGGGGTCCCACAAAAAGAGAATAGTTGGTCGTGTGTAGAAAAGTTGCTATTTTTGGAATGAGACAAGATGAATGGGACGACTCGAAGAGGAAAGTGAAAAGATGGATGAGACGGAGGGAGTACAAGTCGAGACAACAAAAACAGAAAGTTAAGAAACTGAGCTATCATTAGCTAGAAAAATTCGATTCTTTTCCCTTCGGCCTATTCATTTCGAGCAATTTTCATAGAACCGGACAGCCATCCCCCAATCAATCCAAATACAAATACAAGGGAGGGCCAAAATAATTTTGGGTTAAGCCAAACCAATAGAAACATCTCTGTTTACAAATCTAATATGTATATAAACATATACTCCCTCCATCCCAATAAATATGACTTGTATTCCTTTTCGAGCTGTCCCATTACTGTTGTCTTGTTTCTCAAAAAATGAAAGAATTTGTGGACTACAATCACTTAAATAAGTGAACACACCGCTTTAACATATCTCCACCCACTTTCTTAATCTCCGTTCCGAAAACAAACAAACCATGTTTATTGGGACGGAGGGTGTGTGTGTGTGTGTGTATTACAAGAAATTTAGCAAGTTTGAGGAGCCAAGCTTAAAAGGGAAAAACTATTTGCCACCATTTCTTACATAGGTTATGCAAAACCTTTGAAACAACAAAGTCCTACATCAGATCAGATTACTCCAACTGTTGAGCAGTGAAATATATCAGCAAATAAAATGATAATACAAGCAACAGATTGAGCTGAGGATCCTTTCCACATCAACATTCACAAACATTAAAAAAAGAAAAGATTATCCAAAGAATACCTGGTTTGCTTAGCTCCTCAAAACCACTTGGAGAACCCCAAATCCACAGCTCCACTTTCCAAATCTGCCAAGTAAATCATACAAAAACTCCAGTCTTTGACCAACATAAAAGGGCAGAGAGAGAGAGAGAGAGAGAGAGAGAGAGAGAGAGAGTTAAACACCTGAAACGATTGGATTTTCCGGAGATCCAGCCAACCCAGATTTCAAGAGAGCATAGAAAATGCAGAGGCGTCCAGCCCACAAAACCGGGGCCTCGAGCAAAGTGGCGCATGGTGTAATCAATCTCTTATTTCCATGGGTACTATTATAGCGCCAAGCGTTTGATGATTTTCCGCAGAGATAAAATCCCCGATGAAGAAGAGGGAGGAAGGGAGTTTTGGTGAGAGTGAGTGAAGAGTTGTGGTTCAGATTGTCGGAGGTGTAGCAGTAGCGCCACCCAAATGCCGACGCGACGGAGGCGGTGGTTTGCAGAAGAAGCATTTCTGTGAGGAAGATATCGGCTGATACTTTCGCCTTTCTATCATTTGCCGATTCCTACGGCGTCGTTTTTATGTACATTTTCTTTGAAATACGACCATAAGCGGTATATATGTGTTCTACTATTACTACCTCCGTCCCGCTATTTCTGACACACTTCCTAATTTGGAAATAACTATCATCTCTCTCATACTTTAACATTTTATATCTCCTACTTTTTCTTACTTTTCATCTTTCTCTCTTTTTTTTTGTTTTTTTTATTTTTTTGTTGACGAGGAACCCGCAGCCGCTACGTTTGGTGCGCACAGGGTAAACCTCGCTCCTGTGCAATAGCCTGCAAACCACACAGAAGAGTTAAATCACCCTTAATGTGACAGGGTGACAGGCTCACACATAGCGTGTCCAGTGGGAATTGAACTCATGACCTATCGATCCCGGGCCACCCACCTTCACCGATGCCATCCCAAGGGGAACCCATCATCTTTTCTCTTTTTTTTTTTTTTTTGTTGACGAGGAACCCGCAGCAACCGCTACCTATGGTGCGCACAGGGTAAACCTCGCTCCTGTACAATAGCCTGCAAACCACACAGAAGAGTTAAACCACCCTTAATGTGACCGGTCCCGGGCCACCCACCTTCATCGCTATGCCATCCCAAGGGGAACCCATCATCTTTTCTCTTTTTTTTTTTTTGTTGACGGGTTACCGCTACCTTTGGTGCGCACAGGGTAAACCTCGCTCCTGTGCAATAGCCTGCAAACCACACAGAAGAGTTAAACTACCCTTAATGTGACAGGGTGACAGGCTCACACATAGCGTGTCCAGTGGGAATTGAACCCATGACCTATCGGTCCCGGGCCACCCACCTTCACCGCTATGCCATCCCAAGGGGACATCATCTTTTCTCTCTTATTTTACCATCTTCTCTCTCTTACCTTATCATCTACTCTCACTTATCTTCTCTCTCCTACTTTATCATCTACCCATATTTCATTCTTAATCATCTACTTTCTTAATTTTTGTGCCGAAATGAAGTGTGCCAGAAATAACGGGACGAAGGTAGTATATGCTAGGAAAGTAATTAAAAAACTTAAAAAGTTCGAGTGAGAAGAAACTTCAAATCTAATAAAACCGAAACAACTTATATGTATCATTTTCGTATACTCTTATGTATACCACACTATAAGAATATTGACATGTGATATTTTTCATTAAAAAAAATGTCATATTTACCACATGTCAATATTCTTATAATGTGGTACACACAATAGTATATAAAATGGTACACAAACATTTGTGAATAAAAACTATTCATTCAATTATTGGTCCCCTTCGATTTGTTGTTTTCTTAGAATAGAGATTAAAACAAGTGATTAGGAGGTAAGCTCCATTAAGAGAAATGAGAATTTATATAATAATTATTTTATATTTTAAGAAATAAAATAAATCAAGTGAGATTATTCCAAAAAAGAAAGACAGATCAAATGAGAGAGAGAGGGAATTATTAATTATTAGTGATTTAAAACTTTTCTGTCGATGATTAAAAAGTAAATAAGAATCACCAAGCGTATAAAAGAAATTAAAACAAGTAATTATACTTTATAAATTAACAGTTTTAATTATTCAAAAATCTAAATCAAGAATTTTCACACATCATCTGGATTTTGTCCTCGCACACTTGTTATCACATTTAAAGATATTATTATATGTGTGGGCCAATAATTTCAATCATAGGAGATAAGGTTGAAATTAGATAATATTTGAACGTGGATTAGGACATTGGATAGAGTAGCATGTGGGTCACGTGCACTTCTATCTTATATACTCTCCACGTCCGTAAGTTTTGCTCCAAAAATTTTGGAACTTAAAATAAAATATTTATAATAATTTATTATTTTTAAAAATAGAATAATAATTATAAAACTGGAACAAACCGAATAGAAAAGTGAAACAATAATTATAAGACGGAAGATAGAAAAATGAAACAATAATTATAAGACGAAAGAGTACTACCCTACACTATTAAACGTCCTTCAAAATTTTTTAATAGTTAAATGTTATCCCTATAATATCTACCTTTATTAGAACAATATAATTTTAGTAAAACGACCAAAAGATGAAAACGAACCATTTATAATGGACGAAGGGAGTATTTTTTTTTATTTCCCCAAATAATTCAGAAGAACATAAAAAGCATTTTCTGGAAGTAAAACTATTAAAAATCACAACATTTGAGATGGGTATATATGCTATGCATATCCAAAGCCACTAACTTAACAGAAGATTACAGAGAAAGACAAGCTCAAATCCCACTACAGAAGAGCTCAAGACAAAATAAGAGATTTAGATGATTTACAGGCTCAATATTTTGGCCTTAACCAACACTACACCTACACATTCTCAAGCTACTTTAAATCTTTACAAATCGAACGTCGTTCTGACCGAACGCGGTCCCGCACCCCGGACACTTCCGATGACGGATTTCTAGATTTCTCTGGATGCATTGGTTGCAGAATAGATGGAAGCATTTCACAATCACAACCTGCCAGGATTAGTATAAACCCCTTTAAACATTGCTCACCCTAAACAACAATGTAGAAAGGGATAAACAACAATGTAGACTATAACAATTCCTCAATAAACATATTTCCTATGCTTGATATGTATGCTTGCAGAGGAACTGGTTGGCCAATATGGAAAGGAATATGGTCAAAATTAACGCGAAAGGAAGGATCAGAGGAGAATAGATACAAGAGAATTCTATCGAAATAAACTTTTCCAGAACCAAGGCATGAGCGATTACCTCTTTTGGCCGATCAAAACATACCCCACACTTGAGTATGCCCTTGCAATCTTTGATCTCTTCCTGGAGCTTCTGTATTGCAGCCTCACCAGTTTCAGCAGTCAACTTTTCTACTGTTTTATTCAATTCCATCATTTCTTCATCGAGCTTCTTTCGCTCGCTTCTGCAACATCACAAGAAAAAGCACTTCGACAATCATAAAGTGAAAAGAAATGAGAAATCTCAGCAAAACAGATGAAATAGTGTACATTAAGGACTACCTTTCATTGTCTAGTTCGGTACGAATATCATCTATTTTTCGCTGGATTTGTTCGTGTTCCTTCTCAGACATTGCTATGGTGGATTTCAGCATCTTCAGTTCTTTCTCTGCATCTGCTAATTCCCACTTTGCAGCTTCAAGCTTGATTGCTATGTGTCTGTCTTCTTGAATGGAACTCAAAACTTCTTGGTGGTGAAGTTTCATCTGCAATATTCATTATGGTAAAAAGGGGTAACTGAAGGTTAAACAAGAGCGATGAAATTGCCAAGTAACCAAGTTACCTGCTCCTCACTTTGAGCTATTCTAGACTTCAAAGCTTCAAGAGACCCATTAAGCTGTTCAAGTTGCTTTTCCAACCCTTGTTTCTCAGAGAGTAATAAGCTTTGTGATTGCTTTGCTTTTACACTTTCAGACACCAGCTGCAAAATGAATAACCATAGATAAACACCATATGGTTACATCACTGGGCATTGTCGACAATGAAATAATTCAAATAAAAGACTGATATGGTAATGGAAACAGACCTTCAGATTGTATTCATCCCTTTCAGTCAGTTGCTGCAACAAATGCTGGTTCTGAGTCTGCATATCTTCATAAGCTTGACCAATAGTCTGTTGGCGGACTTTCATAAGTAACATAAGAAAACAAAAGAATGCTAGGAAGGCATGACAATATATATTCTGCTATGTAACCAGTCCCACTTAAAGGTACTATGACAGAAATTTTTATCACCTCAATTTCAGATATATAGGACTCAGCCTCTCCTTCCTTGATCTTGATGGCCTCCTTGAGTTCTAGTACATCTCTGCATGTTAACAATATTAGATACTCGTCAACAATCATATGGAGTTAGGAACGTGCATAGAACAAAAGCATTAAAGCACAAGCAGTAAGATTCAGATCATGATCTGTTTATGGTCAAAGAGAATTCCAATCATACCCAAATTCTTTTCGGTGTTTGGTGGGGTGGTGCTACTAAAAGAATATTAAAATGCAGCCTAGGAGCAATATGATGAAGGTGGAGTACTTTGATTTCAATACTACAACAGAATATCAACGGCTTGTATCACTCAATATAAAACGAAAGGCTTTTGCATTTCCCTATAAAGATCAACTTAATTTTGGAACATCAAAATACCAAGACTGATGCCCACAATAATCCAAAAAAAATCATGTGGCAGAGTTCTGGCTGAATTTGACGATCTACTATAGAAGATAAAAAGAGAATCTTATTATTAATCTCACTCTTCACATGAAACCCCATATCAGGCAATAATTACAACTTAATTGAATGAAGCATTGAAGGACACTTATGGAAATATTCGTCATCTCTCCCTCTTAAGTCGTTAAACACATAATCTCAAAAAGAAATCATGACTTTCGCATGTACTCACATTCAGCAGTAAGTTTACCACCCCTCCTCGCCTCTCTCATCTCCCTTATGTCACGGCAACCATCTCTCATCTCTTTCTCTATTGTTTATTATGAGTTTTATGAGTGTATGACATGGTCATGTAGTAAGAACTAGGTTTATTCTTATTGTTATGACTTACGACTAGTGGTACTATTAAAAAAAACACCTCGACCCGGCCTTCCACTTTTCCAAACTCTTGAGGGTGCCTTATGGGTGGGAAGACTTCACCTTGAGGACAAGGGTGGTTTTGAGGGAGTGGGAATGGCAAAACAAAATAAAAGAAAAGAAAGTTGAAGGAAATCAGAAGTGTGGTGTTACTGAATAGCACATAAGGAGCAATATTGGACATTAGACTATGAAACAAATTTCTATCATAGGTTTTATTCTACACCGATTAGGAGTTGTTTATTACTTAGTTCTCTCTGCATAGTCCATTCTTGGGGTCATATCAAATTAATACACTTGATTCAGGTGGCACAATTTCTTCCAAACTGAAAGCACATAACAAGAGTAAGAAGGGAACCTCTCAGAAGTATCTAACTCTGTCCTTAATTCCGCCATTTCAGCTTCTGCAGCACAGAGCCTCTGTTGGCATGCTCCCTCAGCTTCATAAGCTGCTTTAACTCTCAGTTCAAGGCCATGTTCCTCAAGGGCATTCTTCAGACTTTCAGCTTGCAACTGAGCTCTATGTTTCGATTCCATAATCTCTGTCAAGTCTCTTCCAAAAGGTTTAAAACAGTTTATCATGAGATATACCCAAATGTGGCATAAGATATTTAATTGTATGATCGATAATTCTAGGAAGTGTAAACACAAATATGGGCATGAATATTTTCTCATTTGATTACTCAACATCCTGAGAAAGATATAAAATTACCTGTTATCATAAATTTGTTGACCCAACATATCCAAGAAAATTTCTAGCTCTTGTTTATCCTCCTGCATTTTCTCAGTCTGCATATACACTTCCAAGAAGTCAACAGCTAATATGCTTTTAGATTGCCAATGAATTGAAAATGATAATGACATACAAACATACAATGTCCTTCAAAGACTTGACCTCCTTCATTTGCCGAGTACACTCTTCAGCCAAATTCTTCAATTCAGCAGTCTGCCAGTAAAAATAATGTCCTCGAATGAAAATTCTGGAAAACATTAACTGGCAAAGAGAACAAATAACCCCAGTCCGAGGATAGAGAAAATGAAAATTAAGGAATTTTTATAATCATGACATTCTCAGAAAGTTAATTAACAACACACCAAGGTAAACAAGCCAGAAAAGATGTTTCAACAATAAATATGAATCTTGAAATCAATCATTGGCCTGAGCCACACTTTACAATTTCAGTTGGAAGTTGGAACGTGTCAAGTGTTCTCTTTCTTTCAATAAGGTAAAACTAGGCATTTATCTAACTGTCTCACTGTAGATAATATCACGCCACTCATGAGAAGTCAGGAACCAACTGGAGGATTTGAATGTGTCTCTCTTTACCTACCTCTGTTTTTTATGGCATCCAAACTCTACTGCAATTTGAAAAAGCTAGTGCATAAACCAAGCAGAAGCAAGTAAATATTTTTTGATTGCGGAAATAAAGTCCAAACATGAGACTGAAAAGCATAGCTACATAGTAGAAAGCAACCTTCTCATCTAGTAAGGCATTGAGTGATTTAGTTTTCTCACGCAAGGAGATGGCCTCGTCAGCTGTTCCTTTCCACTTGTTCAACTGGCTTTCCATCATTCCCATTTCTCTTGTCAAAGCAGAAGCCATTACCTGGAACTCTTCTTTGACATCTTTTCTTCCTGAAGAGGACACAGACGGAATAAGAATAGATTGTTAACACCAAGATAGCAGTAATATGTCCATTCAGTAGTAGTACATCAACCTGAATCTTGCATAGCTTCTTCCATTTTTATCTCCATCTCATTTTTTACAATAACAATTGATTGCAGTTGATTCTGTAGTTCTGCAACCTTTGACTCAGAGCTACCAATAGCATTCCTAGCTAAATCCATTGACTCTGCCTTTGCAATCAAGTCTTTCTCCCTTCGCATGATAAAAGGCCTTTCCACCTACAATTTTAGCATTTAGCAAACACCAGAGAGCTAGATCACATTATTAGATTGAATAGGAAATAGCTTACTTGCAAAGATTCTGTTAAAGTTTTATAACGTTCTGCCTCAGCATTCCAGTGCTGAAACTGATCATTCACCAAGGAATATGGTCGAGAAGTGTGAACATACTTGTCTTCCTTCAATTCATTCTAGATTTAAAAAAGCTGAATAGTTAGATTGCAAGATAAATTTATCTATTAATAGGCTGTGTAAGTCTTTAATACAACCTGAAGATGCTGTAGCTGCTTTGACAAAACTAGATTGTCTTCCCGTGCATCTTCAAGCTCTGAAAGGCGATCCTCTGCCAGTACCTACATTATGTTCAATCACTCAATGTTTACACCATCAGAAAAGAATGTCATAGGATCAGCATTGGTGAATAAGTGTCTGCATTGAGCCAAAGAATGAAAACCTTTATTTCCTCAATCGATTCTTTAAGTTCCCTTAATCGCTTTGACCTATCAGCAGGCTTTACCGGAGACACAGTTCCATTCACTAAAGTAGGAACTATAACAGGAACAGGAATTGGGACATGCATCCCAGAGACACCATCTTTTTGCATTTTCAGACTGATTAGTCTTCTTCTACTGTCCTCAAGTTCAGCCATGCTCTCTTCCAACTCCCCTTTAAATATAATAGCAACATGATGCTTAGAACAGAGTTGTAAATGTATTAAAGTCGAAAAAACAGACTTGATATACATATTCATCCATTTCATGAAAAAACAATTGGGCCACAAATTGCAGAAGACAGATATTTATATCTCATGTTATGAGGGCAACAAGTAAGTCCTTACCAGTAATGCGTTTTATCTCCAATTGATCAACTGAGAAGTTCCCAATACAAGATTGGATCTCGTCAGCATATTGTTTGTGTTTAGAGTGAAGCACGTCAACCATCTGATGGAGGTGCTTAGTCTCCTCTAACATCAAATTATCAAGATCACGTAATTGGACAACAGCATCTGCAAAGACCAACATCAGAACTCTATTATTAGTAATTTTATTGAAATATGTTAAATATACAGTGTGTGCATGAAAGTTTGTGAGCATATATAAACATCAAACGACAACATAAAGAAGAATGCATAACCTTCTGGAGTAGGTTTTCCGAGCAAAATTTGAGCTATGTCCTTGAGTTTATTGCTCTGAGAATCAATAGCATCTTGAAGTAATTTCATCAACTCCTTTGTAGAAGTTTGACGCATTGCAAGAGCTTCTTTAACATAACCAATTGATCCATCCTTGTGGCTGCTGTCAATAGCATCTGTTTGTAATAATCTACAAAGAAATATATCCTCCGCAGCACATGATGGAATAGAGCCTGCTGTGACGTAATTATGTTCAATATGTAAGCAAATATGTATGCATAATCTGCAATAGGCAGAGGACAAAAATTACCAAGTGAAGATTCTTGATGATCCAAACTTCGAAAAGCACTTGGGCCAGCCCCCGCCTCTCCTCCAAGTAAAATAATATCATCAACCAACTGCGCAAAGTAATCCAGTTATGGTAAAGGATGCTCTTTCATATGCTGAACAAACATACAATACAAACTATGCAATAAAGGGGCAAGCTGAGGAACCTGGTTCCAATGCTGATTCACTTTAATCAAGATTTCATCATATGAAGTTTGCTTCTCTTTTAGTTCTTTTATATTGGATTCAAGATCATGCAACTCTTGCTTCTGTGTTTCTAACTGTTGCACAAGTTTCTGGTTCTGGTATTGGAGAACTGCAGCATCAACCTGCTATGGCATAACTTTAATGACTTTTTCTAGTTATTGTACACATAATAGGCTTAGATATTCAATCACAAAATTTAGAAGTCAATCCTCATGAAATATAGGCTTGTATACATGATCTTCCTTAAGGAACATTCATATTTAAATCAACAAAAACGTAACAAAACAATCATTGTCTAATCAACTAATCATCCCAAGAATAAAGAGAGAATTCTGATAAAACCTTAATTAAATTAATGATGAGCGATGTATTTGTGTTCAAGGAAAAACCGCACAAGAAAGACTAGCTGGAGAAAACTTCTTTTGATACTCTATAAAGATCTCAACTAAAGCCTATAGGCTGTATAGGCGATATAAGTTGATAACACCATGACAGGAGCTCGACCTCATGATGACAAACATCTTGGTTTGATGTACAAAATTGATATGGCCTTAGGCCTTTTTATATACGATCTTCATTAAAAACATAAATTAAATCCACATAAAACATGACAGAACAATCATGGTGCAATCAACTAATCATCTTAAGAATAAAAAAAAATTACTATAAGAACATTACCTAATTTAGTAGTGAAAGAGGTTTTTGCCATTAAGGAATGCAAAAGACTGAGCAGGAGAAAACTTCTTTTCATACACTAAGAATATCTCAATTTAAGCCTATAGGTATGGCTTATAAACATCATACGAGCTCGACTCATGATGAACACGGTCTTGGCTTGATAATTCTGGCCTTCTGGTTGAACAGATGTCACACCCGTTGGCATTTCATCGAAAAATATTAACTGAGCAACTCCACTTGATCATTGGTAATAGTCGGAAAGAATTTAGTATCAAGTTCGGAGAAGGTCAGATAGAAGAATAAGTCATCACATCCTATTACAAACAATCTAACAGGACAAACATGATGTTAAAGTGACACTGAGAAATTCAAAATGGAAGCATTTCTGACTTTATTTTAAATCAAGAACTCCTCAGCTTTGGAAGAATCATGCATTATGTAAATGATTAGAAAATAAAGAGGGTAGCTTATAGCCTTATACAACCCATGGAGTCAATCCAGCAGAAGGCCACTTGTTTCTTTCAGCTAAGTACGCCATAACGACGATCATAATCGGCTCTAACTTTTACATGCTTCTTTTCCTAATCACAATCTAACAATACTGCTCCCCTACACCTCAAATTCCATGTAAGCCTCCAATTTAAATTCCTCGGTTAATTTACTACTACACCATTAACACGATCTTAAGGGCAGCCTACACTCCATACTCAACTACTCGACTTATTGCCGAAATATGGCACCCTGCCCCAACTCTGTTTGGCGTCCCAATAATACCAAATTAACACAAGATTCCACCTCTGAAACTTATTCCACATCCAAACTCAATTAGGACGATATCAAATGATCCTATACTACACAATCCAAGCAATAAAAACCCATTACTGAACACCATACAGGATCAACAAAGATTACAAATGCACATCAATCCCGTCTAGAATTACGCAGACTCACTAAAACACTGAAACTTACAGGTTTATCTTCATCTGGAGGAGGAGAAGCAGAGTGGCGAGCCATAGAGCCGTCGTGATTGTTGAGATGAGGGCGCTTCTGCTGCGGCTCCTCTTCTGGTTCCATTTAGACTACCACCGCCCAGCTCCCGCTCAACGCAATTCTTGTACATCTAACTGCTCCAACCATTACACGAATAATTCGTTATACTTTTTGTATTTTCCCTACTATTTTTGTTGCGAATCCGTGAATTTATTCGCAGGCGTAGTCCAATCAGAGCTGAATCGTATTAACAGAGACCATTTGCTGCAATATTAACCCTAACCCTAAATTAGAAAGACTGGAGACGTAGAGAGTGAAACAAACCCCTTGCAAGCACGAGTGGGGTTTTCGAAACTTCTTTCCTTGATAAATTAGTAAATTATTACTGTCTTCGTATTTGGCAAAAGTCCACCCCACATTCCACTTTATTTAATGATTTAATGAGAAATGTCATATAATATATACACAAAAATATATAAAATTGATACATACAATTGGCTCTGGAGCTAAGAAGAGAGAGAGTGAAATTGGGCCTCATTATGGGCCATAATGCTTTTGCAAAATATAAGAGATGAGGTTTTGGCCACCCTTGAAAGAGGGTGATTACTATTACTCTTTGTTGTTGATAAGGATTCTTTTATTTTATTATCAACATCAAAATAAATAAAAAGTATTCCCTCAATTCCAAAATTCTTGTTCATTGTACCATTTTGATTGTCCAAAAATTCTTGTCCATTTTTTACTTTTATCAAATTATTACATACAATTTTTTATGGGACCCACAACTTTACATAACTTCATACACAACAAACAACTCTTCTTAAAACCGCACTCATGTACTCCCTCCATCCACACAAAGAAAGTAAAACGTCTTGTATTCTATTTCGAGTTGTCCCACACAAATGTCCTGTTTCCTAAAAAGGAAATAAATCTCTCTCATAAAAAGTTACTTTTTGTGGGCCCTATTCACATCACTCTCTCTCCTAACACACAAAAGTCAACCGCATAAATTAACGTGTCGAAAAGAAACCAGACGTTTCATATGGGACGAAGGGACTACTACATAACTCGTACTAATATGTAAATAATTTTCAATGTATTCTACTATTAAATTCTGAATCTGAATGAAAGAAGGTTTTTGGGTCTAGATTCCAAAGGTATACGCTTATTTGAGAATTGAACTTTAATTTCGTAATCGAATTATCAAACTTTATCATCTATTAGTATAAATATTGTTGATAATATATATATAGTATATATATATAAAGGAACTCATAATTGACGACTATAATTAGTTTCGAAAATCGAACACAAAAAAACTGAAAAAGGTGAAGTAAACGTGATGATTGAAGTAAACGTGATGATTATCTGTCAAGAAAGGTGAAATATAGCCACATCCACATGATATGCGTAAAGTCAAAGACGACATGATGAAATTATCCAATTTGCTTTCTTCTTTGACCTAAATTGCTGTTTGAATAAAAAATAATCCATGAATTTTACGAATTTCTTCGCTTTTAATTTTATGAAAAAGCTTATAGATAATATACATATTATAGATCTTGATTTAATAGAACAGAAAAATATACTATTCCCCACCTTCTCGCTATTTTTATCTTAGTGTTCCGTTGTGGAGATTGAAAAGTGGATAATTGTGTATTAAGGTGGGTAGAGATGTGATAAATTGGTGGAGTCAACTGTTTAGATTGATTGTCGTCCATACATTACTTTCTTTATTAGACGAAGACAAGAATAGTGAAACAGCTACAAAAAGAAACTAAAACAAGAATACTATAACAGAATAACAGATCTAAGAATTGATGAACCGAACTATTATAGGTAATTCAATTCGATTCCAATATTGATACATCTCGAACCGAATCAAGCTATTTTTATGTGTGAGATTTAGTCCCAAAATTGCATTAAAAATCGAATCGTGAACACATAACTTAAATAACCTCATGGTAGGGAGGTTCATTATTGTTTAAACACAATCGTACATAAATAAACTCGAAATAAATGTTCATTAATTTTACCAAGTGATAAAATTAATAGCTTGGGGGAAATGTTTTTTATGTATGTTAGAACCCATTAGTATGTCCCACATCGACTTTGTGAATATATTGACTCCTCTATATAAACTTTAATATTCCTTCCCCCAACAAGGTCTTTTAGAGAGAATGTGACCCAATTTATTATGGTATTAGAGCTAGGCCCCAGCGATTTTGGTTGTTTGGTCCCTATGTTGGACCGCCGGTGTACACGTGACGTGGTATGTTTGAACACATTATTATGTTTCACATCGACTTGATGAATATCACGACTCCTCATTATTATGTCCTATATAATTTTGCCATAATATATTCGAATTGGAATTTATTAATCCTAGAAATAAGGTTAATTTTGGTATTTTAATATACAAAACCACTATTCCTACCACTGGATCTTCCATTTTTCCATCTTAATAATTTTGCATCACATGTTTGCAATTAATATCTTTTGAGTCGAGTTATAATAATCGTACCCATAAACGACAGTTATAAAGAACTAACACTTTTATTAGTTTTTTTTATTCATGGAACATGATTTGATTGGAATTTTTATCTCAATATTATATTTAAATTTTATCAATAAGTATCATAGTTTAGCAATAAATAAAACATTGAGGATCTCGTATAAAATATGATAATGTATTTTATTTATTCAAGATTTATTTGCTTATGAGAATCACGTAATCACTTAAAATAATTAAACAAAGAACGTTTAAGTTACGCTTGGGCCTTGAATATGATTAGTAGTGGAAGTATGGAAGCAACCAGAACAACTAATATTCATAATATTTATTATTATAAGATAAGTCTTTTTTATTACGAGAAATCACAATCATTATTCGAAATATTTACTAGATAATTCTATTTTTATGTACTGCACGAATATAGAATTATAAATCATGTTATTTTTTCTATTATAAATTATATTATGTTAATCATATATATAAAAGAAATGTATTAATGAAACTCAAACTTATAATACTCTATTATAAGACAATTTTTCGAATCATCCCAAAATATAAATGATTGTCCGATGTAGAATCTATTTGGAATAATATACCAACTCAATTTTTTTTTTAAATGATGGGAGAAACTCACCCTCAATCGGGTCATAATCATTTTTTACAAAATATATATTTTTTAATCATAAAAAATATGGACAGTTACATAGGAGGTGGTCGGTGCAACGTGGAAGGACGACAAATTAACAAGTGGATATAATTAAAAATAAATTAACCAACTCGATTATCTATCTCCACACTCCACCTATTACGTAAAGGACCATTCAATTAATTTTATAATTATAATTTATGATTTATTTATAGTTAATCGCCAAAAGTTACGATCAGATTGGCATTATCCATTCAATATACGCTATATTATCAATTTATCATTAAGAAGCGTTATAAATATCGCTATTAATTCGATATAGGTCATTTTCAAATTTCATATGTACCAATATTTCCAGACTACATGGGCTGGCGGCTCGACGACGGCGCCACCGCCAACTTCCACTAAAATTAATGGTAAAGCTTTGGTAAATGATTAATTAAAAGTATTTTCCATGTACGAAATTTAAAAAGAAAAGTATTTGAAAAATAAAATCACTTTTATGAATTTTCCCACATGTACAACAAGCACAAAAGGCTAAAAACCCCCAACCTAAAGCCAGAAATTCGAACCTAAGATATAAATGTCACACCCACTAGATATGAGACATTTTCACCATTAAGCCAACATTATATGGCTTAATACATCAAATAATAATTAAAAAAAAATAATTTACACACGAGATCATCTATTTCAAATAAAAATCGACTACTTTTTACACATGCCCCAATAGATTGACTTTCTACCTCTCTATGTTCATGGATGTAAATTGTCTCCCAATTTGTAGAAAGCTCTTTGTCTTAGGTTGCTCTACCTTACTATGGTTGACCTTCTCTTGTGCCTCGACATCCGCATCATCATCATTGTCATCGTCGTGTATCACGAATTTCGATAAAGTTTGGTACTCAACCTTCTCGGGATACAATTTTATCATAATGAGGTAAAGTGTCGTAACGAAAATTATGACCCCCACAACGTACCAACTGAACTGAATGTTGACCAACGACCTAGCCCGTTCGAGAGCCTCTTCCCCATGGCACCGGACCACTTTGTGTCCCTCCTCTAAGTTCATGAAACAACCCTTAGGGATTAGGGTAGGGGTCCACAACATGAACCCCATAACCATAAGCCAAACCCCTTGAAACAAAATCGCAACCGATCTCACAAAGCTATTCAAGAAACTCTTTGGATAATTGATCCCTAAAAGAGTTGTGACAAGTGATATAAAGATGGCTATTTGTAGTAGCCAATGATATTGACCCTCCACTCCCATGTGGTCGGCGGAGTGGAGGTGGAAGACGAGGAGCTGCTGCCCGAAGGCAGCAGCTCCGAGTAAATTGGTAAGCCCGTATTGGGCGGGCGGGGTGAATCTGTCGAGCATGATTGAGAAGAAGGCGTAGATTAAGAAAGTGAGGGAAATGTTTGAGTGTTCAAAGTTGTGGAGGTGGTTGGAAGGGATCGTGCCGTCCGGGTCGAGCGGCTGGTGGCGGGTCGGGCCGATGAAGAGCTCCATGGATATGGACATGGAGCATGCGAGCATGATCAAGTAGAGCTCCAAGTACTTGATTCTTGAAGTAGGGAACCATGGTGAGGAGGTGTAGTTTTTGGGGTGGAGGGCGTGGAGTTTGATGTGGTTGAATAAGTGCCATAATCCAAGTATAAAGAAGCCTAATCCGGGTGCCACATGCCCAATTAGAGTGCCCATATGTTTATTTTCTTTATGAGAGAGAGAGAGAGAGAGAGAGAGAGAGAGAGAGAGAGAGTGGGATGGAAAGGAATTTCAGAATTGGGAGGGTTTTTATATGTGGTTTTGGATTATAAAAAGTTTGAAATCTTGCTGTCTTAGAGGCTTCTTAGAGGATTACAAGTTTGAATTTAATTGCTTAGTTTTTTTGGTTATGGAATTTTCTCGATTTCCTATGTTCGGAGGCTTGGAAAACAAGATAAGCATAGGTGGACCAAAGACTAATTAATTCTAGTTATCTAATTTTTTAATTTTATAACGAGGGTTTATGTAATCACTGCTCGGGTAAATTTTGCTTATTTAAATAGTCAGCTAACGAGACGAAAAATGTAAAATCGTGCTAAGTTAATCATATGCAGCAAGCTCGATTAATTTATAAAAGCTTTCGTGAGATTCAAAATATGTACTATCTCATTTCTATTGAAATAGTCAAGTACTTCATCCGTCCCACCAATCTTGTAACATTTCTTTTTCGGGCTATCCCACCAACCTTGCAATATTATCTAAAATAGAAAGAAAACGAGTTGACCATATTTACTTAAACAAGTGGACCCCACTATTTTTTAACTTTACACCACTACTTTATACCTTTACACCTACTATCTTAAAATCCGTGCCGAGACTCAATGTTGCAAGATTGGTGGGACGGAGGGAGTATATCTTTTCAGACTGTCCCATTAAAGTTGTTCAATTTCTTTTTTGACAAATTATTATACTAACTTTTTTTTGAGGGATCCACAGTTTTATCCAACTCTACATACATTAATTATTCTCTTTAAAAATCGCACTAAAAAGAAACTGAATTATTTTAATGATATGGAGGGAGTAATATTTAATTAGACTTCAATAGATGATGTTTTTTGAAGATGTGAGGGTTAGGATGTGGAGTTCCCAAGTTTTCTAGAACATATCACTAGGGCGAGGGTGGTGTTTGAATTTGTAATGGAATTCTTGTGAAAAAGTAAAAAAAGAATAGCAACAAAATTAAACAATTTTGACCTGCGAGGAAATTGAGAGCTTTAATTTCGAAATTTTTATTATAATGTTTATATTTTTTATATATTATGATGTCATTTAATTATTAAATAATTCAGGGCGAATTAATTAGAGAAATAAATTTTGGTTTAGAGGTGTGGAGGGAGGTTAGGTAGGCTTGGCAAGAGAACTCCAGAACAGAGAATTACGTAATTATGCCTTCGAGAACACGAGAAAAGCTGGCAGTTTTGACCGGAAGGGGGTAGATCAGTCAAAAAAGTATATTTATAATTTATTCTGGCATTATTATATTTATATATATTTTTTATTTGGCATCGGTATGAATTATTAACCTGTTGACAAAAAATAGCAGGTCAGAATTTGCCTACTTTTCCTTTTCCTTTCCTTTTCTTTTAACTAATTATTTAAATAGATACGCCAAATATATAAATTATCATCACGTACGTCACATAAAATTAAATTATGCAAAATTGAATTTTATTTTAGAGAATCAATCATATTAAATAAAATTATACTACGTAATTTGAGTTTTGATTCTTTTCCTCATCACTTTTTATATAAACAGTATTATTAAAAACAGCCACTTATAAATTATAATAACATTAAAATAGAAATAACCACTTATGCTAAATAAAATAATGAAAAGTTAGAGAAAAATGAAAAATTAGGGATAAAGAATATACAAACTCCAAAGGGAATATCGAAAATGAAAAAAGAAACTACCTTTCTTTCTTAAAAACGAGTAATATTTATATTTCTTGTATATATATAATTATCGTTTTTTTTTCTTCTCAAAATTAGTTTTTCTAAAGTATTTAATAGAGAATAGAGTACGTGAATGAAATTTTCATCTCTTAATAAATACTACAACCCTTCCCTGGTTCCAAATTTTTAGGTATAAGAATTAAGAAAGTTATATTTGATGTGTAAAATATTGTTAAAGTATTATGATTCTCTAGATTATATTATAGTATTATTTCACGTAAAAGAGAATATAATCACTTATAATGAGATAGGGAAAGTTATAAGAATATAACGTTTTAAACTTATCCAGTAAAAATTGTTAAAAGAGTGTTAAAAATCCCACCGGCTACTATATGGAGAGTTAAAAATCGAATAACTGATTATTACAATTTTCTTACTAAGTACTATTTGTTTTTTCGATAGTTAATTTATACAAGTACTATTGCATATTGAGTAAACCCTACGTCCTACAAACCACACAGGAAAATTAAACCACCTTAGGCTAATTCAAAAATGATAGACATACATAACGATTTCAATGGAATTTGAATCCATGATATTTCAGTCCCGAACTATTTGTAATTTGATGATATTGATGTGGGTCAAATGAAAACAATTGTTACGTGGTCGAAGGAATTTAGTAATCCAAATTGGAAGGTCAAATTCGTACTTCGTCTCAGGTTGATATTTGAGAAGGTACGAATTGATTAGTTGTTTATGGGCCACAAATACAATGAGTTGGAAAAATAAAAGACGCTGATTATGATTAATATTATTATTATTAATTAATTTAAAGAAAATTAAATAAGTCAAGTCGTGGGAAAAGAATATAAGACATACTACTCCCTCCGTCCGATTTACGATTTATCTTGTTTCTTTTCAACACAGAGATTAAGATGAGTGGATGGTTGTATGTAGATGAGTGGGTGATTGTGAGTAAAAAGATAAGTCCAACAAAAAAAAAGTAGTAGGTTGTAGTAGTAATTATTTTCCTTTTATGGAAGCAAGATAAGTTGGGTGGGACGGCCCGGAAAGGAAAACAAGACAAGTCGAGCGGCGGAAGTACTATTTATGATATCAAATTTTACTAACCTCTCTTTATAGGTTAAACCCGTAAAAAATGATTAGTCTAGTGCGGTTTATTTGTATAATCTGCATGCCCCCTAAAAAAAGTGATGGTAAAACTTCTTTTCTTGTCATAATTACCAAAATATTCTCAAAATCTGCGCATATATTTTGTCTAGCTCCAAAAGCAAGCCTAAGCAAAAATTGTTATAATACTGCAGTATATATAAAATATATAAATATTTAGTTAAGAGTGTTTAGGAAACTCATTTACTTGAAGCTCCATGGTTGTTTTCTTCTTGTTCTTCTTCATGCTTCTTCTTTGTCTTTGTTTTTCTGCTTTTACTACTTGAAGATGGAATCTTGGTGGTAGCGGCTTCGGTTCCCTCGTTTTTCTACTAAAACCGCGGAAACATACAAATCCTGCTCGTCGATTAACTACTAATTAGCCAATTTTATGAAAATGAGAGAATTTATGTTTTTAATTACCTTCCTTGAAGCATTTCTGTACTTGAACACTTGTCATACCTGAATTCACATTATTACATTATAAGAAACATATGTATATAATGTTGTATTGAGTTCTAATTAGGTTCAAACCTCTGCATATTGTTGATATGGTGCTTCCACAATATAAAGTCGAGCGTAAGAGATTCGCTAGCGATGCTTTCGGAACTTTGATCGGAGTCTCGCTCGACTCGTGATCAGCGAAAACCTGCATGCAGCAGCTCGATCGTGAAGTAAATAACGACGTCGACTAACCTAGATAAAATTATGCATGAAATTAAATCATGAATTATTGCCTCATTAGCCTGAAAAAAGGTTCCATTGAGTGGAAACAATCCTCTAGTTGCCGTCCGGGCCGGTATCTGTTCGATTATGTATGTATTTAGAGAATGAATGAATTCGTAATCGAATAATATTTCCGTATAGATTTCTCCGATCTCTTACCAGAAGTGTCCCATAAACTGCATCATCATCTTCTTCAAGTGGTGGTAATGTTGTACCCTCAAGACTTTCTGCAATTAATTAATTAAATTAAATTAAATTCCATTATGATAATTATATATAAGTAACGATTATAACGGTGAACGTACCGGGGCTCCATACGGCCAGTAGATACCGACACGGATCATCCATCTCCCTCAGCTCTACCTGCACAATTAATCAAGACTTGTGGTTTCTTCCTAAATATGTGAAGTTGAAGAAATTAAATTAACTACCTCGTACAAAAGATCATGCCAATCTGGAAGCAAATATCTGCAAGAAAACAAATATTTATTTATTTATTTATTTATAACAACTAGCAAGTAAAATATGAAGCAGTATGTGCAACTAGGCTTACACTTGATGCTCTGTAGATAAAAGGGTAGTTGGAGTCTTCTTCTTAACCACTACCGTTCCCGGGAATGATTCACGTAATTCTTCGAGTGGGACGATATTCTTCTCCATCGTCGAACTACTTCCACACTTTACAATAACACCATAATCTTCGATATCTATATCCATGAGATTCTCACAACTTTTATTCTTTTGTCTACCACTGCATGCATTTCATTAAGTAAAATCGGTATCAAATCCGGGCTATTGAATAACCTCTCAATTTAACTATACAAACCTTGCTAGCATGGAGGCAAAGTATTTGCATTCTGTTTTCATCGGGCATTCGTAGCAGTTCGGGTTTCTTTTCGTACAAAATACCTGCAAAGATGTTATAATAACATACATATCTTCAAAGTCCGAATGTAATCACACGAATTGCATGTTCTCTTTAAAATATATACCTTGCCAAAAGTGATCATCTGGCAGTGTAGTTCGTACCTGCAGCGCATTAATTTAACGTCGTGTTAATCCGGAAAATAAAGCAAGAATTTCTTTAGCATAAGCTTATCGAGGTCCTTACAGTATCCACAAATCAAGATCACGTAGATGCATCCAAAGATACATCTGGACGGCGTTCAACTTCGGGTACCTAAACAATACAACTTATCAAATATCGATCCAAAATATTAAAGATATTGAAATTCTTTTATATATATGGATCACACCTTTTTAGTAGATGAAACTCTTCTCCTTCTACAAGTTTTTCGAGGGGGACCCATCCTAAACGGACGGCTACCCGCCCGGCATTGATGTCGATCTAATCAAGATACGATTTTACTAGCGTTGTCTCGTTTAACGCCAAAGAGGAAGTACTATGCATAATATGAATCTCACCGGGAATGCTTTCTGTCTGAGTGTCAACAAGCGTATGCATTCGACGCTTTTCAACCCCATCCCGTATATGTTCAACAAGTATTCCCTATAACCATTAACCAACACATGGATTATTATTTAAAACATATCCTTTAATATCGAGAAGAATCATCAACCCGGACGTTCTGTCCAGAAGACCCCAGTCCCTATTGGATTCGAAATTGGTTGTAATCTAATACCTCAATTCTCATTGTAATTTTTAATTACTTGTTATTATTCTGTAAGCCTTCCCAAGTTAATCGGGTATTTAACCAACATATCTTTTGATTACAATTTTGCAAAATGTAGCTTACTTTGCTTTATCCGATGGAACATCGCGTATCCACTCCATGTCGGTGCTTCCAAAGTTCTCCACCATTCTATTCACACAATTCTGTAAAACAAAACACAAATTTAAACCAACTCCAATATTAATAATCATGTCATGAAAAATCAAACAATAAGCAAGCAACCTTCATTCTTGTAGCCAAATTGTAGCTCATTCCTCTTAGCTCAATGGCTTCGGATATATCACTAACTTTCGCCCTCCTAACCGCGTCCCAATCTATAGCACCTGATGTCTCAAACACTTTCTTCTTCCTCCGATACTCGGAATTACACTTTTTGAGAACGTTCAACAGCTCGGGATCGTGTCCCTTCTTGATCCTTTGTCCTCTACAGCTCCGAGCCTCCACGGTTTTCGCCTTACGCCCCTTTTTCCCACCTCCACGCGGGAATTTAGCAGCAAGAGACATGAATGCAGAGCTGCATAAAAAACACAAATAATTGACTTAAAGATTTTCTGCATAAAAACTCAAGAGCTTCTCATTAACCTTGAGAAAACATCGTTCGTGTTCTGCGCGAGAAACGCTCCGCCAATGGAGTCCATTACTGACCCTTTCCACTGGCTGAATCTCTTCTCACCTGAAAGAATTTATCAATTAAGACAACAAAAATTAGCTAAAATATAACGTTGGTTAAGTAGTAGTACAACTACCTAGGATGAGGTGCAAGCAGGATATAAATAAGTGAATCTGCTCAAGCAAGGCCTCCTTCTGCCCTTCTCTCTCCTCTTCATTTACAACTGGTCTAGCCGGTTTTTTCGTGGGTTTTTTCCTTGTTACTCCTAAATATTCCAATGTACAAGTAAATTATATAATGCTATATATATTATATAATATATATATGAAAAATTAGTTACAAAAACCTTTGGTACTGGTAATACTCTGTTTTGTTCTTTCAACCTTCCTCTGCTGCAAGCGGAGACTCCACCGGCAACCGAAGTTGTTAGCATCGCCGATCTTCCTCTTCTTTGATGCAGATAATGATTTTTGCTTCTTAGGATAAGCTTCTGCTTTCTCTGGAGTAGCAGGGGCAGGGACAGGGGCAGGGGAATCATCGATTTTCTGCTCAATTATGTCTTGCTCTGTAAAATCAAAAATATATTAAATATGAAATCAATCCCATTGCAAGATTTTGATGTGGGAAACCTTTGCATGCAATTTGTGGGTTATTTCGGGAGGGCTTCCGTGAATAAGCTGAAATTACAAAAGGGTAAAAAAATGTCAAAAAATGGAGATTTAATTTAAATTGAAAGCAGAGGAATGAAGAAGTACTAAGAAGGGTATTCTTGTTCATTTTGCATGAATCATCCTGACCGCCATCTTCTGAGTCATCTCCCATCTCGTCCTACCTTCACTTTGAACAAGAGAGAGAGAGAGAGAGAGAGAGAGAGAGAGCAAAATAATGAGTCAATTGAACTAAATCTTGTACATGCAATGCAAGAAACGAAATAACTACTAAAGATTTCGAGATCCTTAAGTTGATCATCAAGATTAAGTTGCGTAAAACCCACATGAAGCTGTGGCGCCAGTGAAGAGTAGAGAGAGAAAGAGAGAGAGAGAGAGAGAGGAGAGGAGAGGAGAGGAGGTATTGTGAGATCAGAGTTGAGAGAGTGAGACGAGAAAGGCAGGAGGATTATTTAATACTTTTATTTTTCTGTACTTTCCTTGCGGATTCCAATATATATATATTTTTTTAAGTAAAATTTTCTGATTAAATCTCTTTTCAGTGTCAGTGAACTATCATTATATCTGTTAACATATATACAAATTTCTAATTAAATAAAGCAAAAGTCTATTTTTAATTGAAATTTTTACGAGTGATGTAGTAGTATATTGTATCAACTCTCTAGTCTGTATAAACTTTTTTCTTCATGATTCAAATAATCCAACGGTCAGCATTATCAACATATAATCAATCAACTCTTTCATGACTCTTCCATTTTGTAGCAAGGGATACTTATGCGACGTCGTGTCGACCTCTGTTTCTCCTAATTCTTCTTTTGTTTTCCCCCACATTCATGATATATTAATTATTAATTACTAAAACAAAACTAAACATGCATTTCAATCCGAGACAGATACTAATAACTATAGAGCAAATGTTTCGTGAGTCTTAGAAATTCGAATGCTGACAGCGGATGTGTAGAAGAAAATGATGGTGGCCCACTGTCCAATGTAGGCAGCAATTTTGCCCACACTCATCACAAAAGAGAGAAATCATGATTTTTATTTTGTTGGCGGTTGCATTGAAGTAGTAATCCAACTAAAACATTGAAAAAAATCATATAACATGACTGTTAGTTGATGGTTTTCTAATAGACAAAATCTTAATGATTCTAAAATCTTAAATGATGTTGAATCGGTATTTGTAATAGATCGATCATCAAGCTTAGTCTAGTTACTCTTTTTAGTATTGTTGTTGTAGATTATGACTCAACAATGTCTGAAGAACGGATTTTAAAAGACTCAGTTAGGTCTTGTTGATATTCAGTATTGGACTTGTACTAAACTCAGTGAATGGAGTCAATCGAACAATCTTGCATCAAAGTAAAGGGAATGTCAGTACTCAATCATTTCAGTAAAGAGTACGAGGTTGTATTCGATGAATCTTTCAGGATCTATCCTTGAAGTTAGATCATGTCTCAACTACCGAATCAACCTCGACCAATGAGAATCGGCCCGCACTATACTTGCTCCGACATAAAGTTACCAAAGAATCCCTGAAAAGTTTTGAATCTCTACAATAAGATTCAAACTCATAGACGACAATTTGCTAGTCTTCTAGCTACAGAAGTAGGTTATCTTTACAACGGATCTATTCCCAACTGAGGCTATAAATAGAGGAAGTCTTGCTCTCGTCCAAGAAATTGGGAACACAAGCATTCAAGCATGCAAACGCTCTAGCAATCTACAAGAAAACGCCTTAGTGAAGAACTTATTACGATAGAATCATCTTATTGTTCTTCCCAAGAGAGATATGTGTTCCCACTTTATTTCTCTAAGCTCCATTGTAATATCCAAAGCTTAAATTAAAGGAGTTCAGACTTTGAACTATTCTTATTGTAAGAACTCTTTCGAGTTGGAAAACCCTAAACAAAAACCCCTACCCATTAAAAGAGTAGCCAGAGTTTTTGAACTGTAAAGTACCTTAGGACTTTATCTAAGCTATAGTTTATCTTGCGTATTGACTCACTGAAATTGTTAGTATAAATACAAGTCATCCTTGTGCGAATATGAAGAGTGGACGTAAGATCTTGAAAATCTAAACCACTATAAATCGCTGTATTATTTACTATTTTATTGCTTCATAAAATATTTACAAAACATATAAGTATTGGTTTTCAGTAAAGCTTTAATACAAAACAAGCATATCTGAACTATTTTCACTAAACAAACTTTTTCAAATGAGACTTAAAAATCGGGCCTACACATTCCGCACATTTTTTAAACTGCTTAAAATATGAACCAACAAAAATCAATAAGTGATACTTAGTAAACGATATCACTCTGCTATCAATCAGAAAACCTATCTGATGAATTAAATTTATCACTCAGTAAGTACTATAACTATTAGTGTAATACTGACTTTCACGTCTTAAATTGAAAAGTTGAACTTAATTAAGTGTATTCAACCCTCTATAGTCTTTATGTAAGCCCTCTCCTACAACCGACCACGAATTAGGCCCGCGCTATAACGCTATCCCTTTCTCCAGATCGCCGAACCTTCAACATCCGAATCAATGGACGTTACCGCGGCGATGCCTTCGCCTCTTCCTAGAAACACGAATACCGACGAACCGGAACGCGCTGCCGATCCATCCGAAGAGCGCCAAGTAGAAGCCGAAATAAAGCCTCCAATTAGTGATACAGAAAATCTTGCTCAAGATTCTAATTCTGGCGATAATCCGAGTAATGGCGTCTCTGCTAACAGAGAAAGGACAAACGAGCAGCCGAGTAGTGACTTGGCGGTGCCCTAAAATATTCCTCCGTGGAGCGGCCCGCCCAGCCATGAGTTCTTCCTCGAAATCCTTAAAGATGGCGCGATAATTAATCGATATGATGTGTTAGTATTTCTTCACTTCTGTCTCAATTTCATTCCTTTTGCTTTGCATAATAGAAGAAAAACACGGTAGAAGTCTAAGAACTATTCAATTTTGAAATGTTTTACATTCTTACTAAGGAGAAGTGATCTTTATATGTTTTTATTTGTGTTTTTCTTGTTGCTTAACCTAAATTTAAGTTCCTAAATGCATATTGAGATTATCATGAGGATTTTCTTTGAATTACATTACATCTCTATTGTGTCCATTCTCAGGAACGAGAAGGGGGCTTACATGTTTGGCCGCGTGGATATTTGCGATTTTGTGCTAGAGCATCCTACTATTTCTCGATTTCATGCCGGTTCAGTTTCTTGTCTGCATTTTCTGTAGTTATTTCACTTTATTGTCCAAATATGCCTTCAACAAACCTCAAGTTGAAGCTTTTAGATGATTTATTTGGCTGAAATATATAGCTATTTTCATCTGTTTAGTCGTTAGCTTCTTACTACTTTTCTCAGTGTGATAGTGTCATCATGAGCAATTTATTTTCTGTTGAAGTAGATTCCTACTAGATGATCAAGAGTCCTGTTTTGGGTTTTATGTCCAATAGTTCTGGTGGTACTGGCAATTGTGTAGAGAATGGGTTTGGGTGTTTTGTTGGGAAAAATAATAAGATATATTTTTTGAAAATATTCAATCGTTAATGTTGTAGGTGCAGTGTCATTTGATGGATGGTTACTTCTGCTTGGATGCGATATATTTTTTGCTTATGATCTAACCTTATGGATCCTTTATCCTATGTCGTTTCTACTCAGCTGTGATTTTTTTTTTTATCAATATAATTTGTTAAAAATAGTTTCTGTAAAGTACATCTTATCCACAACGTATACCTCACATTTTGAGGTTGATTATGGTTTGCTAATTGTTGATATTGGTACTGAACATGCCTTGTAGAGAAATTCCTCTGATGAATCACAAGGATGATATACTGGCATCTAATTTGTAAAATGGTGTTGTTTTGGTACTTGACATTCAATCATTTTGTCAATGAGGTTAATGTTATTTTCAGGTTCTCTACGACACTGGAGAATTCCTGAAAAAGAACAGAGATCCATTGCATTTTGAAATCATTCAACTATTATGATTGTGCAACAGCCATTTGCCTCAATTGTTTGCCTCAATGGTTAATCCATCCCATAAAACACCAGGCTCATCAAAGCAGTTGGGAATGCCTATTTCTCAGAAGCAAAGTGTTATAAATAAATTCAAGGTGCATAGAGTGCTCTTCATTTCTTTTTATGCTCAACCTGCTTCTTGCGCTAACATGTACAGATCAAATTGTGAGTCATTAAGAAACCAAAAGAAAGTGTTTTAACGACAGGATTCACAAAGTAGTTTGATTTGATTCTTCTTCAATGTGATAGCCTATATTAGAAGACATAGTAAAATGCTTGATTGCTGGTAAATTTGTTAGCAAGTATCATTTTCTTTGGTTATGTTTGTCATAGTATTTCTCTGCACGCGTGACATGTTTCTTGAGGGTTTGTAGAAATTTTATGGCTGCAGGACCAGCTCTTTAAATTAATTCAGCAGCATGAAAGTACAACTCCCCATTTCATTCGTTGTATAAAGCCAAATAGCAAGAAAATTCCTGGTGCATTCGAAAATGATCTTGTATCAGAGCAGCTTAGGTGCTGTGGTATTCTAGAAGTTGTTAGGATCTCGAGATCTGGGTACCCAACCCGGATGACACATCAAGAATTCTCAAGAAGGTGAACTGCTACTACTTTCATGCCCATTTCACTTCTTACGGATACTTTTGATCTCTCCTTTATATGCTGGCACGGCTTTAGGTATGGGATCTTACTTCCTGACAGTAAATCGTGCCAAGATCCGTTATCTCAATTGCCATTCTACAGCAGTTTGATATCCTTCCTGAATTGTACCAAGTTGGTTATAAAAAATTATACTTCCGAGCAGGACAGGTAACTGTCTTTGTTTAAACATTATAAATTTCTAATGCATAGTTATGGTTTAGATTTCCACCATTTTGCACTTATACTTTAATTGTTTAAGTATTTTTTGATTCTAACCCGTTTGGTTGGCAAGGATTCTGCCTCAGGAAAGTAATCTGATTCCAAATTATTAAAATCCTGTGTTTGGTAGTATACGGAAAGTAATTTGATTCTAAGATTTTAAAATTCTATGTTTGGTTCAATTTTAGCAAAATATTAGGAAAGTAATGAGAATCCTAGAAATAAGAAAAATAGTGTAATAATTGTGGATTCTTTTTCCTTGTTTAGAATATGTATTTTTTTCCTTGGTACAAGGAAAGTAATTTATTATTATTATTATTATTATTATTATTATTGAATAACAATATTATTAATTTATAAGTAATATATTTTAATAAATTAATCGAATAGTTTATTTATTTATATTTTTATTATTTTTTTATTTATGATAAATAATAACTATTTAATAATAACTATTTTTCTTAAATAATTTTTTTATTATTCTAAAAAATATTTTTATTAAAATAAGTGAGTACTTTAATAAGTTTATTATTATTATTACTAAAGATGTTATTAATATTAAAAAAGATGTTTTTAACTAATATTTATTATTATTATTATTATTATTATTATTATTATTATTATTATTATTAAAAAAGATTTTATTGATATTAAAAAGATATTTTTAACTAAATATTTTGAATTTTTTTATTATAAAATATATATAATAAAAAAATTATTAATAATAATATTTTATGTGGTTTTATATATTTATGAAATAATAATATGACAATTAACAAATAATTGATGATAAATATATTTTATTCATATTATTAATAACATGATTTTACATTTCCTAATATCAACCAAACAAGTGCAAGTAATCTGTTTTATTTAGAATCATATTCCACGGAATCAAATTCCTTATTAATTTTGCTTTCCTTAATCACTTTCCTCACAATCATATTCCACGGAATTATATTCCCTGACAACATTACTTTCTTGACAACCAAACGGGGCCTTTAAGTTTTGTTTATCTTTTCTCTTATCTTTATTATGATTGACTACAGATTGGTGCTCTCGAAGATGTTAGAAGACAAATTGTGAAAGGTTCCAATGCGGTGCAGAAATGCTTCCGTGGTTATCTCGCTCGTAGGAATTTTCGCAAACTTAAGGGTGGGACTACCACATTGCAATCATGTAAGGCATCATTTTCTGAATCATCATGATAACTTTAACTAGAGCAACCAATTGCCACTGTGAACGAATTGTTCAAACAATAGCCTATCTCTTCGTCTAAGGGAAGATATGCACACTTCTCACCAAGGCTTCTTATTTTCTCCAACTCTGCAATAAGGCTCAAATTTATCTGTTATATATGTGGTTTTCTTTCATTATTAATTATTTCACTGTTTCATATGTGCATTTTGAAAATGATTTTCTTGTCGATTTTTGATAATTATATAACTGCAGATGTCCGTGGTGAAATCGTAAGGCGAGAGTATATTGATTTACTTAGGTTGAAGAAGGAGGTTGCTTGGCAGGAGCTGGAGGAGCAGCTTATGGCAGTTCTGCAAATACAATCTGGTAAATCTTCAATCCTTTCGGTTGTAGATTATGAATTCCTACAGACCTTTGCATTTAAAAGTACTCTCTTGTGCAGTAATTCGTGGATGGCTTGCACGCAGACAGTTTAGTAACATTCAGGATTTCAAACAATCCACTGCAAAAGAGCTTATTGATAGCAGAAGTGACTATTGGAAGAAAAGAAAAAGAAAAAGCTGTATTCAAGGATGAAGTCCATGGAGGACTTGTGGCACAAACAGATGACATCATTACAAGTAAGTCACTCCATGTTAGGTGGTTTCTTTTTAAATCCGAAAGCCATTACCTAAGAAGCACGGAAACGGATACGGGGATACGGATACGTTAGGATACGGATACGGGGATACGCCATTTTTCAAAAAAGCAGGACACGGATACGTTTGAAATACGTTTTTCATTTTTTAATTTTAATATATATATATATATATATATATATATAATACAATTTAATACTGCAAAAAACAGCAAATCAGTCCTAATTTCAGTCCTAATTCAGTCCTAATTTCAGTCCTAATTTTTCAAAACAGCAAAACAGCAAAACATCAATCTAGAACATAACATAAAACAGAGCAATTATTTCTAAAATTAATTTATTGTTAATTGCCAATTGTCATTTAAAATTGCCAATAAAAGTTGTTTCGCGAGATAATGTATCCATCTGTGGTATATATTACAACAGTTTGGCAAGATAATCAGAGCAATTTATTGTTAATTGACAATTGTCATTTAAAATTGCCAATTGCCATTTACAACCAAATGCGACAACAAATTTTAAAATCAGTCCATATTCAGTCCAATTTATCAGAAATAAATACTTAAGCAGCAGAGCAACTCACTCCACTTCACCAACGTGGGTCGAACGGCAAGAACGGCGCGGTCGAACGGCGAGAACGGCGCGGTCCAACTGCGAGAACAGCGCGGTCGAACGGGGGTGGGTGGGCGAGCGCCGGCGGCGGCGGCGGCGGTGGGTGGGCGAGCGCGGGGGGCGAGCACCGGCGGCGGCGGCAGTGGGTAGGTGAGCGCGGGAGTGGATTGGGAGAGAAGAGACAAATGGAACGTTCGATTTGCGATTATTAGGTCATATGACTTGCTTGCCGTTTCATGACCCGTATCCCATACGTTTTTATTTATTAAAAAAAAAAGAGAAACGGAATACGTTTAGGAAACGTATTTATACGTATCCGAGCCGTATCCGGGGCGTATCCGTATCGGAAACGCCTCGGATACGGATTCGGCTTCCTCAGCGACGTATCCGTGCTTCATAGGCCATTACGTGTAAGCCTAGCCAGCTAGGCAATCTGCTTATATATACTATACTTACTCCATTCCATTCAATTAATCAGGTTTTCTTTTTATCATTACCGCTTTTCCTTTTACCGTTCCACTCTATTACCCACTTTCTTTTTTTTAACTTTAAAATAACACTCTTATATATTCTAGTGGACCCCACTACTTTATACTACTTTACACACAACAAACAACTTTCTTAATCTCCGTGCCGGAAAGAAAGTGGACTAATGGAGTGGAACGGAGGGAGTACTTCCGTCCATATAAATATGGCTCAGAACTTTTCAATACAAGAATTAATAAAGTAGTGTTTTGTGGGGTACGTTATTTGACTTTTTAGTAGTTAGATTTTGTCTGAACCATATTTACCTATTTTAATGATGTAAATGAAATCCTCATCAAAAGCGGAATGAAAGAATATTATATCGGAATATGGAACAAGACCCTACGCTTTAACTGGAAGCTGTTCGTCGAAGACCACAACCTGCAGAATAAAGACATGTTTGTCTTTACACCGGACACGGACACGGAATTCACCGTACTCATATTTGATCAACTCGGATACGAAAATATTTACAAGTGGCAATACAAGATGAGAACAACGTTTTAAACAAGTACTACAACATCGTCACACGGTTAAACAATGCGCTAGTTTGTATTAAACTACCATTTCTTCCGCACGAGGCACGTATTTTAATTTATAAAATGCAATTATTGTAATTTTTTAATATTAATTTATAAATAGACATATATATTTTCAAACAATTTAAGTTAGGTGTCAAATTAGAATCGACATAAATGAGAAGTGGTGCAAATAGAAATTGTGAAGATTCAATTTTGGTTGTAAATTCATCGGTTTCAAACCATCAATTTGTGAAACCAATAGTTCAATTTCAATTTTGATTTCAACTTTCGGCAAATAGCAAGCAACGATTATAAATTGTAACCAAAACCAAAAAATAGACATTTCTGTTTATAAATATGATTATGTCTTCATTCGAACTATCTCCAACACATGAACACACTCATAGAAAGAAGTCCGAGGCAATATAAAGCAAAGGTCGTCTGGGTGGGTACCAATCTCAAGTCAATGTTATATTGATATGTTATGAGAGAAATGTCGAAGACTGAAAAAAAAAGTTGGGACTGCTCCAATTCTTTTTCAGTTTTTATTATTTTAATTTCTACAAGAATTTAATGTATTTTATACATGTGATATAATAAGTAGTAGAAATCAAATGTTCTGATTCTGCAAAGCGAATAATGTTTTGTAAAATTACTTATTATAAATATGAAGTACATCTTAGAGACTTAGACAAATGGATGACATAAAAATATTCAAACTTTACAATTACCTCATTCTTCAAACAATAGTCAAACTAGGTGTTGGTCCGTACGGTATGCCGAACTTTCTTTCACATCCCGTATACCCGTACTTAAAAGTTTCGGTATGAAAAAAACAATCATAGCGTTATCATATTATTACTTTTGGTATACCATACTTTCCGGTATGAATTTTACTTTATACCATTATCGTACCGTTTTTTTCTCTATACCATACTGAACTTCGGTATACTGAAATATCACAGTATACCAAAAATTTAAGGTATAACGAATGTGTCATGGAATATCCCGAAAAAGTGATGTTAAATCAAAAAATGACGGTATACCGAAAATAATATATTTCTTTAGAAAATATATGCCGTATTAAATTCCACATGCGGTATATACCGAACTCGGCATACATCACTATTGTTCGGTACGTGATAGTATATCCCTACTATTTGGTAAGTGTTACATACTGAAACTTTCGGTATATCCCCATATCGTTACCGCACTGAAATTCGCTATACCGAAAAAATAATATTTTCGATATTTTTTCAATACAACATGTGCAGTATATTGATTTTTGGTATCCAATCCTACATCAAACTAATAATCGATTAAATACTTCATTCGTCCCATTAGTAACATCTTGTTTATTTTGAGTGTGGTTATTAATAAGCTAATTTTTTTTTTGTCAGTAAAGTTAGTCACACTTGACTTTTAGCATTTGTTTGGTTAGGAGAAGAAAATGAGAAGAAAGAAAGTCGAAAGAAATAAGAGAGAAAGAGAGGGTATTTTGGTACATTTTAAGGTAGGAGAGAAAAGAGGAAATAAGTATAAGAGAATAAAAATGATGTTATATATGAAAAGACAAATTACCCTTCAATTAATATATATATATATATATAATTATACTCTCGTCTCTAGGCTACTAGCTGGTATCATTACAGGTCTAGGAGTTAAAGCCATGTATTTGTTTTTTAAAGAATTTTTTTAGAAAAAAAAAAAGAAGCGTTAAAGCAGAACGTGTGAAATTGTGTTTTAAAAAGGTCATTCTTTTTCTTTTCTTTTTGTCATCCGGTCAATTCAAATTCATGTTAAGTTATTAATTTTTTGTTTGACTCTTTTTCTTTCTTTGTTGGTTTCTGAAAAATTAATACAACTGGTAAAATAAGTAGTCTTCCATTCATATTGCTTCACAGTACACACGCCCACCCTAAAATTAATTTATTTAAATACTTTTTCAGCCACAAAGTATTAGGACATAATTTTTTAGGTTCTATTTGGAAGAACTTAAAAATGACTTATTTCAACTTATTTAAAATATAATAAGTTATTTTGCGTGTATTTTGGGAGAGTTTATCGAAATAATTTATTCTACACTATAAATTACTTTGATTTATTTTTGTAAGTTAATATTTATAACTTATGCATAACTTATAAAGAGCTTATGCAGAAATCCACCATCGAATCTTGACAGCTACAATTTTTTGCACTGGAGTTTTTTTTATTTTTTTGTACTGTATAAGTTATTATTAATGTATGCATTCAGATGCAAACACCTTATTAAATTTAAGAACTTTTGCCATAATTCCTTATACAATAAGTCATTTTTCCATAAGAATTTATTTAAGTTGTTTTCTCGAACGGAATAAATCGTTGTTAGAGGCACAAACTATTTTGACCTTCATTAAATCATAATTCCTAAATCTTAAATTTATACTAAAATTAAAGGTATTTGTGTCGTCTCTTAATACATCTAAAAACATGTCATAAAATTGATGGCTAAGAATATTTGTCTTTCTTGAAGTGACCTTGTATAAGGAAACAAATACAAAATTAGCAAATGTTGTGCTTTATAAATAGGGTTGTAAACAATCAAATAGTTTTCATTCGTCGTTTCATTTTTATATTTTTGTTTTTTTATTCTTATAAATATTCGATTCTTCTTTACTAATCAAATACTTGTTCGTTCATTCTTCATTTTTATATTCTATTCAGATTTTAAATACGATAAATTATAAATATTCGATTCGATATTCTATAATATTCGATCAAATACAAATACAAAATTATAATATTCGATTGATATTCGTAAATATTCAATTTAAATACAATTTATATATACAATAATTATTTATATATATAATTTTATATTTTTTTAAAATATTTATGTTAAGGGCCTAAATCAAGATTTAATAACTCATCCCCTCTTTTTAATATATGTATTTTTTAATATCAATTAAATGAATAAATTAAATATTAATTTCATAATATTACAATCAAATAATTTTGATTCGATTCGGTATTCGTATTCGATTTTTGATATTCGTATTCGAGATTTTGAGATTCGAATTTGATTATAAATATTCGATTCGATTCGTTTACTAATCAAATACAAATATAAAATTGTAATATTCGATTCGATTCGGTTCGTTTACAACCCTATTTATAAATAATATCGAGGCATTTGCTATAATAACCAAATCCCTAAAATAAAATACAAAATTGTCCAACTTTTTATCTTATGTTCACAAACTAACCAAGATTATTAAAATACTCTTATTTTTGAATTACTTTTTTGATTGTTGATGTAATTTTAGGTGCCTTTTTTTTTATTTTTGTTCACAAATCATTGATTTGTGTGTAATAAACGAATCATTTTTAAAATTCTCAATGCCTAAGGGTGCATTAGTCCCTTAGACAATGAATTTATATTTTAATCAAGATCCCTTAGGCCATAAAGTCCTTCGGCCTTGGCTTCTCCCGTGCCTCTAAATTCTGCTTCAGTGCCTAAGGGAGCCTTAGGCACCCCTACGGCACCCTTAGGCACTGGGTGAATTTTTTTACTTTTTATTTTAAAATAGAAACGAGTGCTTAAGGTGAGCATTCTTTATTCAATCAACTTTATCAGCAGTAAAGTATTGACTACATGTATATGGACAACAAAAAAAAAAGTGTGCCTAAAGAGTGCCTAAGAGTCTAAGGTAGTGCGTATGGTGAGCATCCCTATTCAACTTTGTCAGCCAAAAAGAATTTTCTGAAAAAGTTACGAGATGACTACTCAACTTTTAGGTGCCTTTGATTGTCCTCAATAACAAGTAGTGCTGCAGGGTGCCTAGGGAGTGCCTTTGGTTAGAGGTGTTACGATATATCGAAAAATCGGTATACCGCACATACCGTACCGAAAAAATACCGAAGATACCGAATTTTCAATATACCGTAATTTTCGGTACGGTATCATACCGTACCAAAGTTTTTCGGTACGGTAACGGTATGAGATTTTCCATACCGAGGTATACCACACACCGAAGTTCATACCGCATATATCTTGTAGAAAAAAGTGCAAAAATATTGGTTACAAGTTTTGAACACAGGTTGTTACAAATATGCCACTCATATCAAACAATCTTAATGTTATATCATAAATTCACTTAAATGACATAACTTTATTTGACATAAAGTCACATTATTTATCTATTCATGATATGGATAAAAAATTATATTTTCAACTTTATAAACATTAACCCGTAATATTAACAACTTCATACAAAATAGATAGATTAATTAATTTTATTGGAAAATAATATTAATAACTTTCTTAGCTTTTATAAAAAACATAGATTAAATTTACGGTATACCGTTAAATATTCTGTAGACCTTGATTTTTCGGTATACCGAAGTGCGGTACGGTATACCGAAAGAACAGTCTGACAACGGTATGGAGATTTGCTATACCGAACTACGGTATACCGAAAAGATCGGTACGGTAACGATATGCTTTTTCCCATACCGACCATTATTGGTACGGTATGCGGTATGAGAAAAATAATATGGTATACCGTACCAAACACCCATACCTTTGGACATCTATTTTTGAAGCCTATATACTAGCTAACAAGCTTGTGCATGCTATCACATGAATTTCTTCGAGTGCCTAAGGCGTCCCTAAGGGTGGTGCCGATGGAGTGCCTAAACTAATATTTCATGTAAAATAGATTGTTGATTGCTTATAAAAATCGAGGAAACCCATACAAAACCTTACTACATCTCAGTAAAAATTTCATATTCAAATTACCCTCCTTCGATTCTCAATTTGATAATCATATTTTTAAAAAAATGGCGGATTTTTGACCAGTTATTGTCAAATTGAACGGTGAATTCGATCATCAATCGAATTATGTTGGTGGACATGAATTCATGGTTTACATTCATTCGAACAATATTTCTCTTGTGTATCTCCTACAGAGCATTGACAGGATGCTCATTGCTTCTTCTTTTTCATCCAACTACTTCATCTACTATACTGCTGCTTTACGAAAATCCGGGAGGATAAGGAAGACTATCCTCGGCGAGGATATTCCCTCTGACTTTTGGTGTTGGTCCGATTGAGAATGATGTGTCGTGGACTTGGTTTATGCTATGTCTTAAAGAAGCAATTACAATGGACGAGAGTTTAATCATTATGTCGGACCAACACAAAAGTATACCGAATGCGGTTAGAGATTTTTTCCAGACGCACAACACGGGCTTAGGCTATTACCATCTGTCAAATGAGCTCGCCAGACACGGTGATTGGGTAATCTGGGCGTTCTATGAAGTTGCGTATGCATATCGGCAAACCGAGTTTCATCAGTCTATGAACACCATCCGTCAAGCTAAATCAGTTATTTATGATAAGTTGATGGAAATCGAGCCAGAAAAGTGGTAAAGATTGTTCAGTAAAGGTCGATAGTACAGTATAATGACATCGAACGCTACTGAGTCTATCAATTCTCGACTGCTGAAAGCTAGACGTCTTCCAATTATAGCGATGTTGGAGGCAATCCGCCACATGCTCGAGGCATGGTTTGATGAACGCCAACGGAGGGCAAATGCGACAAACAATCGGTTGACAATGGCTTCACACTTTAGGATGCGCAAAGAAGTCGATGCAACTCGAAAGTGTAGTGTTATGCAGGTGACCGCTGACACATACAAAGTAGACGACGTACGTCGACGGTGGAGGGTTAATCTCCACAACGAAGTGTGTGAATGCGGTGTGTGGCGGATGGACCTATTGCCTTGTAGTCATGTTGTTGTCGTTCGTTATAGCTGCCGTGAAAATTTGTACGATCATATTCATTACTTTTACAATGTGGCCACATAGAGGGAGATATATGTCGGTGTAGTAAATTTGTTACCTCCCCGGAACAAGTGGGGTGTCCCACCAGAGGTTGAAGATATTGTTGTTCTACCTCCAATAATTACGTGGCAATCCGGACTCCCTAGGACCAGTCATCGTCGTCCTTCTGGTGCAGAAGCCGGCACATCTGCTCCTAGACGTCGAGCATGAAAGAAATGCAATATTTGCGGCGAAGATCATACAAAGTGGAGATGTCCGTCGGTCGCTGGAACATCAAATCCTAATTGAAGCCGTTTTATGTAGTAGTGTAACTTTGTATAATCAGTGTAGTTTTTCGTTCTATGTATGTCGAATGAGTTTTATATTTCAGTTTTACTTTGTTTAATCTGGCCTTCTGCACTCCTTAGGCTCCTTTAGGCATTGAATTTTTAATTTTTTTTAAGGAAAAAAATTGAATAACATTGCAAAATAAAAAAGGAATAAGCC
Source organism: Lavandula angustifolia (assembly GCA_028984105.1). Lineage (NCBI taxonomy): Eukaryota > Viridiplantae > Streptophyta > Magnoliopsida > Lamiales > Lamiaceae > Lavandula > Lavandula angustifolia. Next base: position 25,145,672 of record CM054820.1, read on the forward strand.
TTAGGCTCCCTTAAGCTTTCGGCCGTGGCTTCGTTATTTGCCAAATTATAATATCCCAGTGCCTAATGGAGCTCAGTACTCCGTAGGCTCCCTTAGACACTGAATATTTATAAATAAACTCACAAAATAAAATTGGAAATCTCTCCTAGGCTCTTACGACCTGTGGTCGTGCTTCTCCAAGAGTTTTTGAAAAAAATATTCAAGTGCCTAAGACATTGGATATTTTTTTTGTTTCTTGAATCACTTATAAAATAAAATCCTGACTCTCCCTTAATTAGGCTCTTACGGCCTGCGGTCGTAGCTTCTCCAAAAGTTTTGGAAAAAATATTACAGTGCCTAAGGGGCCCGTTAGGCTCCCTTAGGCACTGAAGTTTTTTATTTATTGCTTAAATCACTTATAAAAAAAATCGGGAATCCCCCTTAGGCTCTTGCGGCCTGCGGCCGTGACTTTTCCAAGATTTTTGAAAAAATATTCCTTTAGGCTCCCTTAGGCACTGCAGTTTTATTATTTGTTTCTTAAATAACTTAGAAAATAAAATCGGGAATCTCCCTTAGGCTCTTACGGCCTGCGACCGTGGCTTCTCCAAAAGTTTTTAAAAAAATATTCCAGTGCCTAAGGGGACCTAAGGCCTCTTTAGGCTCCCTTAGTCACTTACTTTTTTATTTGTTTCTTAAATAACTTACAAGCCTAACAGCTAACATAGAATATAGACGAAATTTCTTGTTATAAATTGAAGATCCAAATATAGAATATTCTAATGTGGCTTAAAATAACATTGCTCGAATGTCTTTTACGCCATTCACTCCCGATATTTACGAATATTGGTCTTCCTATTCCCCATTTTTTATTTTTCTTTTTTGAATCTCTCAGTGCCTAAGGCCTTCGGGCACTGCAATAATTTAAACATTCAGTCTTTTTCTGTGGCACGCCTTAGACACCTATAGGCTCGCTTTTGGCACTGATAATCAATTCTCTGCAGATTGAATTTTCTTGTCTCTAACTGTGCAAATAATTGGAATAGATAATTTCAATCAAAACTGACACAAAAATAAATAAAAATGAGGGTAGTATTGTCAAATTAGTTACATTGTAAACAAACTTATAGTGGAAGACTACTTTTGATTTTTGTTCAAAAAATTAGGCTATAAACATATATTACCACAATAAAACATATACTTCTTTCACCTGATTACAACAATTACAAACAAACCATCAAATCAAGAATTTAATAGTTAAGCAAGCAAACAATTTTCCTTCCTAATTTCACCTTAAATCATACCCATATATAAATAACTTTGTACTTAATAATTGTGTGACCGAGATGAGGTGCCTTCATTTCTTGAAGTTACTAGGTTTAATTGGAACAACTTATATACACTACATTCGTATATACTTATGTGTAATTCCCATACTATTATTACACATGAAAGAAAAATGCAATAAAAAATACAGAGCAATTGATGATCCATCACATACTTGCACTTGTAATTTCAATAAAATATTTGACTCAAGACTTTCAGACAGAAAAATTAAGAAAATTATTAGTTATGTGTAAATAATACTCCCTCCGTCTCATTTGAAGCGACTCGTTTTTCTTTTCGGGATGTTCCATTTGAAACGATCCGCTTGTGAAAAAGGAAATAACTTTCAAAAAATTACAATTTTCTCTTCTACTTTATCATTTATCTCTCTAACTTTACCATCTATTTTCATTTCATTTATTTTCTCTCCCCTATCTTTATCGTCATGACTCTATTCTCTCACTAACGGTCGTTTCAAACGGGACGGAAAGGGTATGAAAATAATAGGACACACCAGATTATATTAAAACTTTTATTTTAAATAGGCAAATTTGACAGTTTAGTCCCCAAATTATGACCGTTTGACTAATTTTATCCCTTATTTATCTTTTTTAGTTAATTGATCCCCAAACTATATAATTTTGGATGAATTGGTCATTTAGTTAAAGTTTTGTTAGTCAACAATTTTTAAAGGGCATTTCTGTATAACTTTATTAAGGACCAAAACATCCAATACTGAAATAATAAAGGCCAATTTGGCCATTTTTTTTTCTTAAAGAATTTTAATTTGTTAAAAATTAAAAGATATTTTAGTCATTTTGATTTTTTTTGGAGGACCAACTACTCTAATTATAATATATTTAGGTATTATAATCGTCAATTATAATATATTTGAGCATCATAATCGCCAAATTTTATTATTTCATGACCAATTTTTTTCGAATATTACTACGAAAACGAGGGATTAAAACATAGAATATCTGAAAATTAAGGAATAAATCCTATAAAGAATGAAAATAGGGTTTGAATGAAAATCTAGTATAGTTTTATTTAATGATTTTCAAATATTCTACCTTTTAATCCCTCGTTATCATATTAATATATTAGAAAATTTTGATCATGAAACTATAAAATTTGACAATTATAATCCCAAAATATATTATAATTGGCAAGACTGATACTCAACCTATTTAAAATTGGTGTATTTAATTCTTTAAAATAATTAAAATGACTAAAATATCTGGAGATTTTAAACAAATTAGAAAAAAATAGTAAAAAAATTGATCATCGATATTTCAGTATTGGATATTTTGCTCCTTATAAAATTGTACCGAAAATGCCATTTAAAAATTGTTGCTAACGGTTGACTAACAAAAAATTTAACTGAAGGATCAATTCATTTAAAATTCTATAGTTTGTGGACCAACTAACTAAAAAAAAATAAGGAACCAAATTGATCAAACAATCATAGTTTGGGAACTAAACTGTTCAATTTCTCTTTTAAATATAATACGAATCAGTTATAATGAGACCGTCCAAAAAAAGTACAAACCACTTATAATGGGACGAAAAGAGCATACACGAGGGCGATTTATGCGATACACAGGATAACGGCTCGGATAGACTTTGTTGTCATACAATTATACTCCACTATATGTCACCTCCACAAATCATTTGACATGTGGAATACATTTTAATTAAATAATCAAATCAAAATCAATTATTGTAAGCCCATGTGTCATATGTCAACACCTTATAAAATGTGACATACAATAGAGTATATTGTGTGAGACACAAGTCTTTGTAATATCGGATGCATGCCTCGCCACAGAAACAAAAGAAAAATTCCATATGCAGATTAAGGACAGCATATAAAACACACATCATCAGAATAAAATAATAAAATAGTAAAAAAGCAAGCAATAGATTTCCTGCATTCACACACAACCATCGTCTTTTTCCTTTTCCTTAAATTCTTCCCAATTTCTTACCTCCTTCTCCCTCCTTTCCACCCACGCACAAAACGTTCTCAACATCTTTCAATCCAACCACAACTATAAATACAATGGAGTTAGCAAGAAACCTCACAACAATTACCAGCAGAAACGAGACGAAGATGGATCAACGACGAGAAGAAACCTCAGTCGACCGGAACTGCAGGAAATTCACTGCAGAGGATGTGAACACACAAGCAGACAACTTCATCAAGAATTTCAGAAAGCAGCTCAGGCTCGAGCGCGAGGAGTCCCTCAAACGCAGCCGTGTAACTACCCCACACAAGCAGACAACTTCATCAAGAATTTCAGAAAGAAGCTCAGGCTCGAGCGCAGCTTCAGGACAAGTTCGTGAAGAATAGGAAGACGGCAAGTGAGAGTAAAAGCCTCTGCTATTTTAGAGAAAAAATCAATTTTGGTCATCTAATGTGGCTTATGTTCGATTTTGGTCATGTAATGTGGCAGTGTTCGATTTTGGTCCTATAACTTTATACATTGTTTGATTTGGTCTTCTAATATAGCAGTGTTCGATTTTGATCCTATAACATTACAAAGTGTATGGTTTCAATCATCGATATAAATTGTCGAACATAAAAAAATACATGAACTACACTCTTCGTTGCATGACTAAAATAAGACATTTTACAAAATCTCGGGCCAAAAAATAACACTTTTTAAAAATCACAAGACCCAAAAAAAAGTTAAAATTACACTATAGAACCTAAATTGAACTCGTATCAATAATAAAAATGTTCTTTTTTGTCATGAAACTATAAAAAATGGCTTATTTAATCATTCGACAGGTATGAAATTCACGCGCCTTCTTATGTTCATTAATTTCTATCATAGAATCAAAATCGAACACTTTATAAAGTTATAGGACCAAAATCAAACACATTATAAAGTTATAGGACCAAAATCGAACACTATAAAATTATAGGATTAAAATCGGACACTGCCACATTAAAGGACTAAAATCGGACGGAGGCTACATTAAAGCACCAAAATCGATTTTCTCTCGCTATTTCACTTACGTTACTATTTTCATCAATATATACACACAAATCGTTCAGCAATGAAACATCAAAAACATCGCGTTAAACACTCGAAAAATCATTCAGATCGAAGAAAATCGAAGATTAGGAGAAGCCCACCTTAAAATGCTACCATAAAATTGCATTTATTCATAACTTAGGCAAATATGTGCAAGCAGCTAAAGAAAAAAACAAGTTTCTTACTAAAGCAATTATATTCACAAAGGATCGCCAAGATCACAAGCAGTAAATATGAAACCGGCGCCGAAAAGTGATTAACAAGAATGTACAAAAGTTTTAAAGATCGACTATGAAATGTAGTATTGTGATCCTACCTCGAGGTTGTAATCTCTACGCCATTTCTCCGTTTGGGTACCGAAGATCGAACAGATCACTACTTGCTCGACTCCACTCGTAACGAAGACTCCTCCGGTTCTCCTACTCAGCAATTCGTCAAATTTGCATTTCATCGAGAAATATATAATAGCAGAGTCAAAAAGTGCAAAAATAGCACAAATAATCGAGAAATCGGAGGACATTCAATTCACCGTAGTGAAGTCCGTATCATGCTTGAAGCACCTGACAGTGCACGATGTGACTCTTCAATCCACTTCTCCCGGCGATACTCGACCATAAATTCGTGAATAGGTTCCAGAAATGGCCTTTACTGACGATATTCTCCCATATCCGCGGGTTGCTCTCCACTCGTCTATCCGGATTCGAGACATCAACAATACTGATGCTCATGTTGTTCCGAATTATACAAAGCTTCCCGTTAAGAGGCACGAGGGCAGCGGCTTCGAGAGCACGGGAGTTCCCAAGGTGGATCTTGCTATCAATGAATCTATTCCAAGTATCCGACCCTTCATCGTACACTCTTAGCTTACACCCGTCTCGGCAGTCCAAAGCGTATAGCTTCCCTTTCATGGATATACTCGGGTTGCGCCAACCGGAAACCATCCCGTCATTTATCGGACTCCACGTATTCGTTTCCGGGATGTAGGCTTCACTTAGGACCTCCCTGTGGGCCCCGAGCCCCTTTAGAAACCATTTCCCGTCGTACACGACTCCGATGAACGGCACCATGGCCGTGCTCATATCGGCAACGAAACTCCAACGGTTTCGGTTCGGATCGTAAACTTCCGCCGAACGCAATGTTCTCTGAATCCCTTCGCATTCTCCTCCGGCAACGTAAAGACAGTTGTTAATGACGCACGAACCGAAGAAGTGCCGTCTACGAAGCATGTCCGGCGCCCGGTGCCATTTATTCGTTCGAGCACTGTAAAAGATAACTCTTCTCATCGATCCCTTTAGTGGGTCTTTTCCACCAAATAAGTAGAGGTGGCAACCGCTAAGGACGGCACAGCCGAACCCGAGAGCTCCGCTATACTCCGGTGGGACAGGTGGAAGAGGCTGCCAAAGTTGGTAGGTTGAATCGAAAGCATGCCACGAAATCCGCCCGTCACGGTCCCGTTTCATGACGTATACCCATTCTTCCGCCATACCGAGACTCTTCCGAAGAGAGTAGAAGAAATTCCCGGCCAGGAGTTTGAACCATCTTTTGCAAACTAGACGGAGTTTATTATGTTCCACACGGGGAACTCGGATCAGACAAGCGATTGCAAGATCATCCGGCAGTCCTGGCAGAAGTGGCGGCTGGACTCTGTTCCTCTCCCGACGGGAGTTTTTCGTCTTGTGCGCACGAGGATTAATACCGGGTTGGATGCAAATTTTAGATCCGGGGACAAATCTTCTTGCCCCGACAACTGTTTTTAACCCAGAATCCACCTTGCAGTAACATGATACCGAATCAACCTGCAACGAAAAATCCATCATTGATTCGCATACATGATTTGGTCTATGTAATACAGAGTATGGACTCTGTTTTACCAGCTATATTCATCCCAACACGAAACCCGATATACAAACACTTGAATAGGAAACTGACTTAAAATGTACTACTCCAAGTCATGCCAGATAGAGATACATATAGAGTAACATAGTAACTCTTCCTATTTGGTACGAACATCGAAATCTTCGAACACATTTTAGACACAGATGAGAATAATCAGAATGAGCCATCAGAAAATTTATAGATTAATGAGGGAAGAATGGTTTTACATTTTTCAGAATCACGTATGATATGCAAATTTTATGCTTACAAGTTATAACCAACTTATAGCTAAAGAATGTGGTGAAAGCTAATGATTTACATCACTGGCGAGAGGGTCGAACTTTTCACCTTCGAGGAATCTCATCTTAGATGGACAATGCAGTAAAGATGATCCAAGGGAAGAAGAAATCCAACCACTACAAGAGTCTATTCGATGGAATGAAAATACACTTCCAATTTCATTTTGCTCTCACGTGGTTTATTGACCGATGAATTACTCAAAATTGGCATAGAAAATGTTTACTCATCGATTAAATTCTGATGCAATACTACCGTCTACCGCATAGAAATGGCCTAACACGATTGATTTCAATCATAAAGCAAAGTAATAATGTATCCATGAATTAAGCATTCGACTCGTTCTCAAGCACACAAAACAAACCTATTACCTCTAAGATTCTCTCAATCCTCGCATACCAAGGAAAATCAAATCAACTGCAGTCAATATTTCAAGTTCTTCAAAGTTTTTATAACAAAGTTAAACCATCCAAAAACAGAGGAATCTTTCATTCCTCCACTTCAAAGTGGAATGGATTCTAGAATCACTAACTTTTTTTCTCTATCTCCATTCATCAGCATAAATCTTTAATTTTTAACGATTTTTTTTCAAAAAAAAAAAAGAAAGAAGAATCATATATTTCATCCATGGAGAATGCAGTGCACCATTCCCATCCATCTTGTGAGGATTAAAAACAACTCTCACAACCAAACCAGTGGTGTCTTTCAAGTCAAACTATCATTAAAAATCAAACCTTCTAAAAATTTTCAGCTGGAATCATGGAGAAGCATGAAAACAAAGAAATCATTAACCTAGAGAAGATAAACTATCAAGAATTCCATCTGGGCATCATCAGAAACACATGAATTGAAGAAATTACAAGCCAATAAATTTCAAAGATTTTACAAGGCTCACCAGTGGAGGTTGGACTCTGAAAACCCTTTGTCCATTAGGAGATCTCTCAATTGTTTGCTCCATCAAAAATGCAGTCTTGTATACATGAAAGAAGACAACCCTTTTCTTCAGAATCTCAGATCAAGAATCCAGAAAGCCAGAATCTTGAAAATCTGAACAAACTTAGCAGCTGGTGAGAATGAACCAGAAATCTAGAGCACCAAGCATAACAAGAAGAAAAGAAGAATCCTTCAAGCCCTAAAGAAATAACCTTTTTCTCAACGGGGCCCCTTTTCTCAATTCTGCAACCAAACAAGAAAACAAAACAGAAAAATAAAAATTCATAAAAAAAAGAGCAAAAATTATTTATGCCTGGAGTTTAGGAACTTTAGTTAGGGCATCTATTTCTTCACCCCCCTCTCTCTCTCTCTCTCTCTCTCTCTACATACACGTAGCAGACATATACATACACAAAAACTCAGACCGAGTATATTAGACTTTAAGAGGCTAAACTGAAGATTAAAGCTGGACCCATTGGGTTTTACTTTGCAGATTTTGCAGTTATTATTGCATTATATATTCTCACCCAAGATATTCTGCAATGCAATCTCAAGGTGGAAACTTTCAATTTCAATTGCAGCTGCAGACAAGAAAGGGGTTCAGATTTTTCAATCTACGCATTAAATTTAACGGGTCAAGACTCAGAGAGAGAGAGAGAGATGAGAGAGAAGTCGAAGTGGGAATGCGCTGGTCTTTTCTCTCACTTTCGTCGTCTTTATTATTATTTTTTTTTATCAAATTAAAAAAAAATCAGCATTTTTGAATGGTAAATAGCATTTGCATAATTGAATACAAGAAAATCAATGTGATAAATTAATGATGAAGTTGGCACTGAGCATAAATTGATTTCAAACTGTTTAAGGAAAACTGGGTGGTGCATTAAAGACAATTATTATTTTGATTCTGCCATTAATGTTTACATCTAATGGTGAATTCTATCCTTTAATGAAATGAGTTTCTTGTCCTCAACATTAAACAAATGGAAAATTAGTCTAAATAAATAAATAGAGATAAATTGCAAGAGGAGAGAGAGAAGAATACGATGTAGATACACGAGTCTAGATCTACTATCTAATTTATTTCATGGGTTGGTTTGAATCCAAAATTCAATATTTAAAAAATTTAAAAAGGGCCGGTATTTTATTTACAATTATGATGTAATTAAATATTTATATGTATAATTTTTAGAAGAAAAATAAAATGAAGTAAATAAGTTTCGTACTCTCTCCAACCAGCTATTCTTATCTTAGTTTCATTTTTCTATTGTTTCATTATTTTTATATTCGTCCGTAAAAGAAAATAATTTATGGAATATAATCAATTAAATAGTGGATCCCATACCACTTTAATACACTTTTTATTCACTTTGATATATTTTCATCTATTTTCTTAAATTCTTTACCGAAAACAAGAATAACGGAACAGAGGAAGTATACTTGTCAACAAACCGATCGTAGCGGTAACATAATTAATATGAAAGAGACCTCCACCTTCAATACATCTACCTAAATAAATGCACCTACTATATACCAAAATTAATAATATCGAGATTTAAAAAAATTATACAAAAATAAAATGAAATTGATAAATCCCATTTGATGTCTATGAAAGAAAGATACTCCCTCCGTCCTGCTCGACTTGTCTTGTTTTCCTTTTTGGGTCGTTCCACCGGACCTATCTTGTTTCCATAAAAGAAAAATAATTGCTACACAACCTACATTTTTTCTTTGTGGAGTCTACCTCTTTACACACAATCACCTACTTATCTACACACAATGACCCACTCATCTTAATCTCCGTATCGAAAAGAAACAAGACAAGTCGAGTAGGACGGAGGAAGTATTTTTTGTGATGAGATAAGCCATAGTTATATAAAATGTGTATTATATAAATCTTATTTTCGTATAATAGTCTATCAAGCATGCAAAAAGATCTCGAATGAAAAAGGTTTTGAAGTTAGGACAAGGTGGGGTTGAGGGACCAATTTTTCATGACTTCATATGCCGGCCACATAACTTGCAATTTAATAAATATTATTTTTATTATTGTGAAAAAATGATTAAAATGTTGGAAAGTTGAAATTATCTTCAATAAGTAGTTCAATTGACTTTTGGGTTATGATTAATTTTCCATTTCGAGTTGGCAAAATATTTGTAAACTTTCAAACTGAAATATTTATTCATCATTAGTTCCTATTCGTTACTTCTTTCGCTTCTTCTCTCTTATTTTTCTTCCTTGTCAACATGATTTAGATGCGTCCAGTCATAATCTTTACTTTCGTATTTTTTTAATGAGAAATTTTAAAATTTCAATTCTTGTCTAGTCTCAAAATTCAAAAATACATCTAACTTAAAGTAATTCAAAATGCTGGATAATTCCTTGCATATAAGAGAGAACTTAAATAGTACCCTCCGTCTCGATATTACTGTCCTACTTAATACTCATTCCCATATTATCATACTTTATCTCTCCAAAAATCTATCTCTCACATGATTTTCGTTCCACTGCGTACTCGGGAATTTATGATTTTTAATTTTTTGGAAATTTAAGATTATTTCTTAAAATATAATATGAAAAAAAACAGAAAAAAAATCAATTGCATCAACTATGCCATGCAAAAATTTGGATAAATTCTCACCACTCATCGAAAATTGTATTCATTTCTTAATACAATTAAAATTCATAAAATATACACTTGAATAAAGCTTCTTTATCTCCGTGTCGAAATCAAAAGAGACAGTAATAGCGGGACGGAGTGAGAAGTCACATAAACAATCACCAAATACAATCCTCAATTTCGTCCAAACACGAAAAATCGCCCATTTTATAGTTGTAATAAATGTAGAAGTCATGGAAAATGACACTTGAATGTCTTCGAATTTCCCATGCTAATAGTATTATTTTAAAACTTGCTATTGAAAATGCGTGATTCCTCATCCAACCGTTTATCTCCTACAGGTCAGATTTCTGAAAAAAAATAAATTATTATGAGACCGTCTAAAATAAAATGACTATTTATTTTCTTTCACATAAAAAAAATTATACGGTTCAAATCGTCATTTCACTCATTTTTAATCGATAATTTTATATTTATAAAATATATAAATGTAAATCAGAACTAAACCACCAACACACGATTATCGGTTACAACTGTGCAGTCAATAATCTTGAAATCATTCACTAACAAGTAACAATCCGATTTGCAATACCAACTAATTATTATTATAAAAATCATAATTATTGATCATGACTCATGCATTTTGAGCCTATGTGACGGTAGCGGCTACAACCACTCCATTTTATTTTTATTTTTATTATATATATATATATATATATATATATATATATTGTGCTTATAATAATATTTTGAAAGATTATATATTCTCTCTCCACATAAGTGTGGAATAAAAGAAACTTAATTATAAGAATATGTGGAGAGAAATAGTGGTCCATATTTAGCGTAAACTGTGGGGAGATATTTTACTAACATGACATACGAAGACAATAAATACGTAAATAGCGAAGACATTTTGACAAAGCAATAATTCCAAAATGAAGTCATGCGTGAGTCGGTCAAAAAATAAATCATATGCCTAAAAAGAAACCCAACCAAAAGAACAAAAAGGAAACACGTAAATTTTTAAGTTCATCATCGTGTTTGAATCACACGAACCTTTTTTAAATTGAGTTTGTCACACATAATTAATTTAAGTGTTGTTTATGTATTTGTATGGTTTGCCTAGTCCGTTATTCTGATTGCGAATAATTGCCCGCAGCAACGGATTAAGGGGTACGTCTCAAGATTCAGCATTTGTCCGGAATATCATTTTTATTTTTGGAAAAATTTCTTAATTCGTACCTTCCTAAAATTAAAGATCTTCACCCCTATAATTGCAGGTATTGCCGATAATTTTAATTTTTGGATCTTTCTATGCATATAAGATGTGATAGACGACAATATGTGACATCAAAACCACACTAATTGTATTAAAACACATAATATGTGACCACAAGACAATCACCTCAAATGCTAGATTATAATAAAACATTAGATTGGATCAATCACTTCACTATGACTTGATGATTCACAATTCATCCATTATAAAATACTCTCTCTGTCCCGCTATTTCTATCCTACTTGTCTAATCGGGCTGTCCCGCTATTTCTGTCCTCTTTCCTAAAATAGTAAAAATTACTTTTAAATATAAAATGAAGTGGATCCCCCTTACTCACTACTCAACCCCCACATTCTTATACCCTCTCTCTTCAAAAATCTATCTCTCACTCGATTATGTTCCGCTCCGAACTCAGAAAATTATGATTTTTATCTTTTTGAAAACTTTAGATTATTTCTTCAAATACAATATAAAAAAATATAAAAAATAAAAATCGATTGCATTTCACTAGCCTTGCAAAAATTTGGATAATTCTCATTTCTTTCCACCAACCACTCCTCGAAAACTGTGTCATTTTCTTTATACAATTAAAACTCATAAAATACATACTAAATTAAAATTTCTTAATCTCCGTGCCGAAGTTAACTGGGACGTTTTTAGCGGGACGGAGGGAGTACTATTTATATACTATTATTTGGCCGTAAATTAAAAGGCCTTCTAGAAAACGCGATGTTCAAGCAGATTGACCAATTGACATAGACAAGACAACTAATCCACCGGCTTTTAATATTGAACCAAATTAACAAACGGACTTAATCAGTTACCAAGTGACAATTAGTAAACGCCACACGCTTCATTACAAGTCAAGAGCTCATATTCACATTTCATTATTTTGCATCATTTAATTAATCTTTGTGTTTATGAGAAATCGCCTGTCATTTTTAAAGAGAGGTAAGAAAACTTCGGAGCAAGAACTAATATTCCCGTCTTTTATCGATTCTTCGAAAAAAGATTCAGAAGCGGCAAATTGATCTTGATCACTGATTCTTATGCATCGGATTCCCGACTAAAATGCTTGAAATCCCGTGTCATGTTTCGTCCTTCTTTTTCTTTTTATTTTTTATAACATAAATGTAATCTTCTAAATTTTTACCAATTAAGACTTATACTCTCTATTGGGAAAATGACATATAAACTATATGGATTCAGATATTAACTGCACATGACTTTAGTTTGTACCTCGGCTTTCCTCTACAATAGTATTCGAGATTTGAGAAGTATTATAACTCTAATTGTTACCGACGCTGCCCAAGATGTTATTCGGTTTAATGTGAGTATGAAGTTGACTGGAGTTTTTTGGTTCTCACTTCACCTATGAAGTCTATTACTTATATTTCTGTATTATTGCAAACACCGAAATCTCTATATATGCTGTTGGAAAACGAAAATCGTTTAATATATATATATATATATATATATATATTTTTGTTATTATGGAAATTTAGTTAGCATTAAATGCTAATTTGACTTGGGTAAAATTCAGCCCGTTTAATCGTCTTTTCGAGCCTCGATATATATCCGGTTTATGAATTAAGATATATGACATCGATCTAAGTTTCGAGTAGATAATTATAGTGTGCTTAATTTCTCGATTCCGATTTTCGGTGAGTGAGAAATAGTGGCTCGAAGTTTGGGGGACAAAATTAATATGTTACCTACAGTGGAGAAACTTACTTTATTCAGGTTTTGGATATTTATTACATTGATTATCTAAAGTGGAAAAACTTACCTTATTCGGATTTATTACCTAAAGGGACATTGATTAATGAACAATGTTTTTAGTGATATTTAATTATTTACCACTTTGTAGGAGATAACAAAGTGACATGTGGTGGGCTTGGATCACACATGTTCGTGCGCGCAAAACTTTTCGCCGACCGCCTCGCGCCGCGTCTGGCCCTGGCCCTGGTCCGTGTCCGTGTCCTTGGACTTGGATCTTGGCAATTGATCCTTTGGGTGGTCCGTTGGGCTTGGCAGTTGGGCTTTGACATTTGGCTTGGTGGAATTTGAGTGGACTGGCCCAGGTCGAAATTGGTGGTCTGATCCAGCTCGTGGTGCAGTGCTCCTGCTGCACCAAATCATTCCAAACACACAAAATACAAACATTCTCTCTGCATCATCTTAGCTCTAGCTGTCCAGCTCCAGTCCTCGCCGGAAAGTCCAGTTCGCCGGAGCTCGAAGTTCTGTGGTGCTACAATACTTCGAGACGTCGTCGTTTCATCTTTGAGGATGATACGCCTGATCCGAGAGAACTACGCGGGGCGTATTTCGTCTTGCGGATAGAGGCTATCCTCGACTCGATGAAGTTTACTTTTCTACTTCTATTTTATTCTCGTTTTTCGACTTACCGGTTTCATTGTAAGGAGCTTGTAATCAACATATGCTTAATGTCTAACTTCAAGATTGGAAACAAATATTCTAATCATTTTGGGGTTGCATGAATCTGGATTTTGCGCTAAAAGTTGAGCATCCCACTAACAGCACCCGACAAGCTCAACAGAATTGTGTCACAGAGAAGAAATCGAACTCTACTAGAGATGGTTCATTCGATGATGAGTTATACAACGTTGCTTGTTTCTTTTTGGAGATTGATCGGCTATATTTTGCATTGTTCAATATGTGTTTTGATATTAATAGTTTTCATTTTTGAACATGATTGCTACTTATTTCGTAATTTTTGGATCTTGATAGGTGTTTGAAAAGTGTAAAACTTTCATGTGAAAGAGTGGAAGAAAACAAAGAAAAGAGACCAAAATCACTATTGAACAATGCCGGATGAAATGTCGAGATGAAACTCAGGTCAAGAAGAAAAAGAAAAAAAAACATGCGCTGATTTTGAAAGGAATAATTGGGCTTTTCTTTATTCACTTAATAAATTGGAGCCCAATTAAAAACACTCTACGACAGTTTTTGGAGAAAGGGAGTTAGTTTTGAGAGTTGGAGAAAAAGGACGCAAGTGAGGGAGAGAAGATAGACAAAAAATCATCATCAACACTTGGAGGGGAAAAATCATCTGCAGCCTTTGGAGAATGAAGACAACCTTTGAACAAAATTCGATATAGAGATTGAGAAGTCTTCTTATCTTTTCTTTTCAATGCTTGTATTCAAATTCTCTTGTGTTTTCTTAATTATGTCTAGTGACTAATTCCCTTTGCTAGGGGTTATGATTGCTTATGTTTATGGATGAATTTTAGCTTTTATTGGTTCATGTTCTTCTTCAATTTCCGAGTTCTATTTTCTTGTGTTCATTACATATATATGTTTGGCCAACATGTATGTGCTCTTTGGAATTAATTTGTTATAATCCTTAAGATTGATTCGTGCAATAGATAATAGAATATATCCGAGAATAGTCACGAAAATAGGCTAATAAAGATATAACATGATTAACACCTAAGATTGAAATGAGTTCATTTAATTTTTATATCACGAGAGTAGGTATAGCAATTATTCGAGCACATCTTATCCGAATCGAGAGATTGTTTAAGATATAATAGAGTGCATGTTGTAGGATAGTTGAAGAACATAATCAGTAGGTTAATTGGATTTCATAATTTAGTCCGACGCCCCAAGTTCATTCTCATCTGTTTTCATCTCATTTTAGTGCTTTTAATTTTAAAAAAATAATTATCACAATTTGGCAACTTGTTTTATTTTATTAAATTAAATTTAAGTAGATAAATCGTTGGCCCTGTGGTTCGACCTTGGTCTTCCGAGATATATTGCTACAATAGGCCTTAATTCGTACACTTGCGAAAAAAAGTTCCTATCAGGGATATACTCTAAAGACTGCAGCATACTTGCTAAATCGTGTGTCTTCCAAGTCGGTCAGTGGTGATCGTTGTTTTCATACCAAATAAAATTCCTACACACACTCAGAATCTTATACTCTCTCTGTCACATTATTTGTGGCTCACTTTCCCGAAATGGATGCCCCAATATTTGTGGCTTACTTCAAAAAATGTAAAGATTGCGTGATCCAAAATTAATTATCAAAAATTCAAATAATCTACACTATATAATACCATTTCCAGTATACAAAATCCCAACAAGGGAGAGTTGGGTACCCGGTTATCTCAATCACATACTTTGGGCGGGTATGGTTTCCACTCAAAGAAGTGAAAGTACACACACATACTCTGGTTTCCAACCAAACGACAAACGTCGCTTGGCTGGCGGAGGCCGGACGCGCTACCACTCACCGATGTAAGTGGCTGCGGAAACCAGAATAGGGTTTCGACGAATTTGCAGTTTTTTGTTGTTCCTCGATTTTTGTGCCCCTCGGATCAAATTACAGTACAATTACAGAGAAATTGAAACATAATGATCTTATAATCTACTCATGGATTTTCTCACGAGAAAAAAGATATAATCAGTATCAAAACGTGGCTCCTAGGCCGCCCTAAAGCACGAAAAAGGAACCCGATAACAACAAAAAACCTTAAAACATGCTCCTACGAAAGCAATAATCAGAGACTAAACCTGTGAAATATACATGCCTCCTTCATATGTTGTCGTAGCTCTGATTATCGCGCCTGTTCATATCTTTCGATCTGTATCCCGGAACTTTCTTTCCATCCGTGTGACGAGTAAAACTGGAAATAAGAAGAAACCGTCTCTCTCTATAAACTCACGTTCTCACGTATTGGTGAATAATGAATGCGTAAATACTGAACTTGTGTTCTTAAGGAATATATAATATAATTTAATATTTTTAATAAATATTATTTTATAATTGTAGCACATTAGTAATTATATTGCTAATGAGTTTTCATTAAATTAATATTTAGCGCATAATATAATTAATAATAACTGGACCACCTATTTATCAATTAATTGGTCCAACCAATTAATGAAGAAAATAGGAGGTGAAGAATTGATACCTTCCTCCTTCGTATGTTGTTGCATCTCTGATTGTTGCTCGTGTGTTAGATCTTCTGATCTGTGTCCCGGCCCTTCTGTTCCTCCGTTTGGACAGAGATCTGAGAGGAATTAATTTTCTGCTCACTGTAACTAACGTTCGTGACTGATTTTTTTGAAATCATAATCATTCATCAACGTTTTTAATCATATATATAATGTATAAAACATTATATTATAATTGTGGCCCATTAGTCATTATAATGGTAATGAGCTTCTAATAATAAATTAATATTCAACCCATAATATAATTAATAATAACTGGGTCACTTATTTATTAATTAATTGGCCCAGCCAATTAATTTTAGATAAATATTTTTTATATTATTAAATAATGTATAAATACATTAATTTATTAATAATAATTTTCGAGAAAGCAAAATAAATACTCCCTCCGTCCCATTGAAAGCGTCTTGTTTTCCATTTTGGGCGTCCCATTGGAAGCGTCTTGTTTCTAAAAAAGGCAAGAATATGTGGACAAGATTTAACTATCCAAAAGTCAAACAATATACACCACACATTATCATTTTCTTAGCATCCGTGCCATTGGAAACAAGACGTTTCCAATGGGACGGAGGGAGTACTAGGCAGATAATTGGGCCAGACCAAGGATTCAATACAAGAAATAAAGCCGGACCTCAAATTAATTAATTATCTATGCTCAGCCCAGAGCAAAATTAATTAATAAACACAGATTCATTCCCCTAGAGAATCCGTGCTGACTTACCCCTTTATCCCAACTTGAGCATGAGCTTGTATTTTAGACTTAATCGATCTCCGTATTTAAGATAGAAATATATGTTAATTAATTAAGCCCACTGACAACTTAAATTAATTAACATCTTATATATTCCTGAGAAGTACCACTCGACCTTATTAACACACCTGAACTTAATCAACTGGCCGAGTTTAGTGTGCTAATCCTTACGAGTTCCTCAGGGGATATTATCAACCCATTTTACTAGGATACAGTTGCAAGATACAAACAACCAACCTGAGCTACAAATGACTACTAACACCCAAGATACTTAGATCCGGTCGCGATGACGTTCACCATAGTAGGTCAAAGTGATAGATAGCCAAATGCGCTCAGCTGAAGTCTTACCAAGCTTAAGACCAACTAAGTCACCGAGATCTTGGTTCTCCACTAAGGTCAGTTAGGAGTACACATCTCACTGTAATCCATCAATACACCACCTTAAGTGTAGCAGTAAAGACAAGCAGCCAAGACAAGCCACTTCTTATCTAAACTGCAGCTTAAACCGACAACTTATCCTTAAGTTGTCTCAGCTGTGATAACTGTTTATATCTTGTCTGTTCAACCAATTTGTGTAGTCTTCTGTGATACCCGACACACTACACAAATCTAACTTTTATACAAGATAAAGGATTACATGTGCAAATATATATTTATCAGATAGGAGAATAAAATAGTGGTAAGGATAAAACACATTGTATACAAGCATAAAATTTGCTTCCAGTGTACAAAATCCCAACAATTAATTCCAAATAAATAATTCTCACATTATTAAATAATATGTGAATTCATTAATCTATTAATAATAGTTCATGAGAGAGCATAATAAATACTGGACATCTATTTGGAACAGACGAGGAATCCGTTACAAGAAATAAAGTTGAGCCTCACATTAATTAATTATACATGCTCAACTCAGAGCAAAATTAATTAATAAACACAGATTCATCACTAGAGAATCTGTGTCGACTTACCCCTTTATCCCAACTTGAGCATGAACTTGTATTTTAGACTTAATTGATCCCCTTATTTAAGAAACAAATGTCCGTTAATTAATTAAACTCACCGACAATTTAAATTAATTAATATCTTATTATATACTGAGTAGTACCACACTCAACCTTATTAACACACCTGAACTTAATCAATGGGTCGGGTTTAGTGTGCTAATCCTTAACAGTGATATGGTTGCAATATACAAATAACGAACTTGAGCTACAAATAACTACTATCACGCAAGATATGTAGATCCAGTCGCGATGACATTCACCATAGTAAGTCAAAGTGATAGATAACTAAATACACTCAGCTGAAATCTTATCAAGCTTAAGGTCAAACTAAGTCATCGAGATCTTTAGTTCTCCACTAAGGTCAGCCAGGAGAATTCATCTCACTGTGACCCATCAATACACCACATTCAGTATACCAATATAGACAAACAGTCAATACAAACCACTTCTTATCGAAATTACAGCTTAAATCGACAAACCTTAAGTTGTCTCAACTGTGATAAATGTTTGTATCTTATTAGTTCAATCAATTGTGCAGTCTTTTGTGATCTACAACGCTCTACACAATCTAACTCTTATACAAGATAAAGGACCAACATGCGTGAATTTAATTAATCAGATAGGAGAATAAAAATAATGGAAATGAAAACACATTGTATATAAGCGAAATCTTGGATGGGTAAACTCTTCGTGAAAGGATCAGCTAGATCGTCTTTAGTTCCGATCTTCTCTACCAAAACATCACCTCGGTTTATGAAATCTCGTATTATATTGTACTTCTTGTCTATGTGTTTAGACGCCTTGTGGGATCTGAGTTCTTTTGAATTTGCCACTGCACCCGAATTATCACAATAAATTATGATCATCTTAGGAAAATTAGGAACAAATATCAAGATCAAGGAGGAAATTCTTGAGTCAAACTACCCCTTTCGAGGCTTCTGAAGCAGCCACATACTCTGCTTACATGGTTGAGTCCGCAATGCATTTTTGCTTTGCACTCCTCCATGAGGGTTCCACCTCCCAAGGTAAACATATAACTCCATGTAGACTTCTTATCGTCTCTGTCAACCTGGAAATCCGAGTATGTATAATCCAAACGGTACTAGACTGTCTGACTGGTAAACAAGCCTATAATCTCTAGTATATTTAAAGTACTTCAGAATATGTTTGACCGCAGGCTAGTGCTCATTTTCAGGGTTAGACTGATATCTTGAGACCATGCCTACAACATATGAGGTATCGGGTCTCGTGCAAAGCATCACATACATGAGGTTACCGACAACAGAAGCACATGGAACAAGCCTAATGCTTTCTCTCTCTTCATGCGTTTTAGCGCACTGATTCTTGGATAGAAAAATGTCTAAAAGGTACTGAACTTTTCTTGGCATCTTGCATGCTAAAACGAGCAATGACAATATCAATGTAGGATTCTTGTGACAAGCTTAACATCCTTTTTTTACGATCTCGGGTAACCTTGATTCCAAGGATGCAAGCAGCTTCACCTAAGTCCTTCACTTAAAATTACTCGATTATCCATTTCATTACGTCTGGTAACACTTCAACATTGTTCCCAATGAGAATGATGTCAGCTACGTAAAGTGCAAGAAACACCACTGATCCGTCAACGCAGATACGATATACAACACCTCATTAGGACAAGATAAAAAATCATAAGATTTGACTACATCATCGTAACCCTAGTGCCATAACCGAGAAGTTTGCTTAAGTCCATAAATAGACTTCTTAAGCTTTCAACCTAGATGCTTTTCGCCATCTTTCACATAACCTTCTGGTTGTTTTATATAGATGTCTCTACCTTCTTCAAGATTACTGTTTAAAAATGTGGTCTTGACATCCATCTGTCAGATCTCTAGGTCCATGTGAGCTGCTA
Organism: Lavandula angustifolia; assembly: GCA_028984105.1. Taxonomy (NCBI): domain Eukaryota; kingdom Viridiplantae; phylum Streptophyta; class Magnoliopsida; order Lamiales; family Lamiaceae; genus Lavandula; species Lavandula angustifolia. The sequence goes on from CM054820.1 coordinate 25,165,661, forward strand.
TAGTAAGGAGAATTCGAATGAACTTGATCAGTGCTATAGGCAAGAAGGTGTCCTCATAATCGATACCCTCTTTCTGAGTAAACCTTCGCCACTAGCCTGACCTTAAATGTCACGATCTCTCCATTCAGACCTCTCTTTCTCTTGTGTACCAACGTACTACCAATGATCTTACAACTCTCAAGTAGTTCTGTAACCTCGGATACCCATATCAGTTATGTTCGTAAATAAAAAATAAAAATACAATATATTAAATTATTCGATTATTTTGTAAAAGATATTAATTACAAATTATTATTTTTATTATTATTATTATTATTCTATTAATTAATTAATATTTTATTAATTATTCTATTAATTAATTAATTAATATTTTATTAATATTATTTATAAAAATGCATTTTTGATAATAATAATAATAATAATAATAATAATAATAATAATAATAATAATAATAATAATAATAATAATATATTACTTTCCTTGTACTAAGGAAAAAAAAAGAATACCTAATTCTAAACAAGGAAAAAAAATTACAATTATTAGACTATTTTCCTCATTTATAAGGTTACAATTATTTTTCCCATATTTTGTTAAAACTGAACCAAATCCAAAATCTTAAAGTCTTGGAATCAAATTACTTTTCTATCAAACACAATATTTTAACAATTTAAAATCAAATTAATTTCCGAATTCAAAATCCTTACCAATCAAGTTGTGTATTATTATTTCCCTCTTGACGTCAGCTAAAGATACTTCTAATTCTTCCTTAACTTCTTAATTTTATAGTATTAATAATGATGCGTTGAATAACTTTCTCGAATTACCTTCGATCCGGCATTTTGAATTGCGTTAGTTTTTTTTAACATCATAACATTTTCTCATTAAATATCCATTTTGGTCTATAGAGGTCTCTAGAATTTGATTCCAAATTAATATTATATTATTAATTGATATTTCCGTTGGATATATAAAAATATCACGAAATTGAAATAAACAAAATTTTGAAAATCTTCACTAAAAAAAAAGTTTTTGTTATAAACTATATGGAAGGAGGGAATAATAGAGAAGACGAAAAATAAACGTGTATTATTATAAGGGTGAAAACCTCTATTTATAGAGTACAAGATAGGCTGCTAGGATTTAGAATGGTCATCATATAAATATTAAATCTTATCTACAACACTCCCCCTTGATGGACCATTCATAAACAGAAATTGTTGTCTCGTTAAAATCTTGCTAGAAGTTTGAAGGAAAAAGAGTACAACTGCTCCACATCAATATAGTCATTCTTGATCCTTGAGTCGGCGCATATCGATCTTGTGTACCAATTTCTTGAATGTTGACGTTGGTAATGTCTTTGTAAAAGAATCCGCTAGATTGTCACTTGATCGAATTTGCTGGATGTTGATGTTTCCACTCTTTTGGAGATCATGTGTTGCATTATCTCTTTTATGAATCAATCGCAATGACTCATTTACTCGTGTGTTGCATTGAATGCCTCGTTAAAAACCTTAACTAAGAAAACCCTTTGGTAAAAATATAGAAAGGAAAAAAGAGTACAACCATTTGACCTTCGTGGTCATTTGACCTTTAGGAGTCAATCTAATCTTCGGGATTATTTACAATTTGTTACTCCACCTCAAGATAACAATCTTCAAGGTTATCTTCAAGGTCTACACTAATATGTGCAACACAAGTTTAACTATCTTCATAGAGAATAGCATGTTTGTCTCAAAGATAACAAAGGACGGTCAATACCATTTCAAATCCTCAAATTGCACATAAGTATTAAATTTCTGGTCCAAAAACATCTTTGTTATCTTCTATAGGTCTAAATGAGTCTCCATCCACTTCAAGTGATTGAATCAACCATTAGATAGGTAGGTGGATGCAATACAATGAAATCTCTTTAAAGACCTTTCGTGTAGGTCGACTATCGTGACTCCATCAAGAAGATGCTCGATTTGCAGGTCGAGACAATTATTAGTTCAACCTAAGTCTTTTGATTCTAACTCCGTCTTTAGGCATGAGTTGATTTCCTCAAGTACTTTTATAGATAATGATTCATATATCATCTCCAGGAGGAATTTAGAGTGATGTGATCTAATTTTGTACGCCGCGGACTTTATATCTTTAGCACAAACAAATCTCTCACACTTCTAGCGTCAATGATTGATTTATTTTGTCTATGAGGAACTTCAGTTCTTTCATGGGGAGCTTCAGTTCTTTTATAGTGCATATACAACAGGTATATGAGATTTTAGTCACTCCTTTTGCACTAAATACTTGATGAACTTCTAGTTCATAGTGCGTGAATCTAAATAATTAATCCAACGAAATATCTGCGGCATTCTATCATTTATATTTCATATCTCCCCCTATTGTCGACAATGATATGAGTTGGATTATCAATGAATAAAATAATTCATAATTATTTGCTCTATGTAAGTCATTTGGACGGAATATACATATAAGTATTATGCTCTTCAGGAGTTTCAATCAAACTCAACTCATCATTTTTGTATCATTCTGTCAAGAGATACTCGTTGTGGTTATTATATCATATACGACTGTACTATTTCAACCCTTAGAATGACTTTTGCGAGTCTAACCGAAACATCTTTTTAACTTACATGCTTTGAGCAAGTTAAATCCTTCAGGAATTTTCATATATATGTCACTATCTAGTGAATCATATTGATAAATATTTACTACATCCATAAGGCGCATAGCAAGCCTTTTATGACATAAGTAGATTAATCACACTCTAAAATATAATGGCGTCTATTATGGGAGAGTTTTCATAATTGATTCCCGGTCTTTGAGAGAAACATTGTGTTACGAGTATTGTCATATATCTCATAATTTTTCATTTCTCTTTGTAACAAAGACATATTTATATCCTTCAAGGGTGTACTTTCCAGATTTTGGAACTACGGGTCCAAATGTTTCCAAACTTTCTAGGAAATTTTAATTCACATTATATGACTTCGTTCCTCTTTGGCCAATTATTTCTATCTTGAAAATCTCTTATAGATCGTCGTTGAGGATCCTCTTTCATCATTTCAAGAGTCATATTAAAAGGCGAAAATACTGTCGTGCGTCCACGGCGATATTTGATCTCTCCAATATTTTGAGATCTCATTAATTTCAGACGCTTGTAGTTCTTCAGGAACTTCATTTGATTGATTAATCATATTCGTCATTGTTTGGTTCATATGTTGTGCCCCTTTTCTTAGACACAAAATCTCTTTTAAAACCAATTGGTCGACCATATTTTTTACGAATCTTAAATGCATTTGCTGTCATTTATGCTTGTCCTTCAGGACAACTATTCTTGCGGGGTATTTGCAGCAAATATATAACATTGTCACTTCTTCTATATACATACAAAATCATCAAGAAATTTATTTGCAATCTTTTGCAAATGAATCTTTCGACTTCTTGTTCACATTGATTACTTCTGGAATCCAAATGTGACTAGTTTTTCCTTGTGCTTCTCTTTCTTTGGATGTAGATTTCACATTGATTACTTCAGGAATCCGAATGTGACATGTGTTCCACCTAATGTTGGGAATGTTATTTTATCATAACAACAATTTTAATGTGAGATCGTTTTTACACGTACAAAACCATTTTGATTATTGACATGAGCAACTAGGTGTTGAATCTCAATCCCAAAGCAATATAAATATTAAATCCTCTTGAGGAGGAACTTGGAGTTTAATAAACTCACTCGCTTTATCAAGGCAAATCTTCTTGATGAAGTTGAGCTCTTTATTTTTGAAATTGTAGTTCTACCAAGTGCTACATTTCTTATAGAAATTGAGCATTCATGGAAATTAAGAGATTCTTCAGGATCTCTCTGCATCGCCCATATGAATTTTCAATTATGTTGCGCTTGATAGTTGCTTGCAGATGTCCAAACTTATCATGTCAAAGCATAAAGCTCTTTTGAACTTCTGGTTTATGACATGTTTTGTCTCACTTGTTTTTATGAATGTGTAATACATTCAAGGTGGTAGTGTGACAACTTTTCTTTTGTTAGCTTCTAGCTAAATACAAAAGATTCACTACCTTCATATATAATTTTAATGTGATATCCATTGCAGCGGATATCCTTAAAACGTAGTAAGTTTATTCTAGACTTACTAGAGTAAAGGACATGTTCAATAGTTAATTTAAAGTCATTTGATAGAATGATACAAGCTCTTCGGGAGCATTTAAAAATGTTCGATGCACTATATTTTAAAATCTCGCAGTTTAAGATGCATCCACATGCATTTGATAGAAGGATATATGCTCTTCTAGAGCCGTCAACAATTATTAGAACACTTGAAGTGCATAGATAATATTAATAACTCTGTAAGAGTTTGTAATATTCTTCAAGAATATTAAATTGTGCTACTTCTGGAGCAACAATTAAATTATTGCAATAAGTAAGATTGAATTGCTCTTTAAGAACATGTGATATTCTTCAGGAATATCAATTGTGCTACTTCGGGAGCAACAATATAAATAAATTTACAAATCGATAGCCGAAATTCTCATATTTGGGATCGAATTCATGAAATATAAGAACATGGAATTCACGAATTCAAACAGTAAATTAACTCATGGCAATTTCCCAAATTCACTTCATGAAACATGTATAATTGTGTATACGAAGCCAAATTAAACTTCTCCTCTAATTACTTAACAATTGGTGTTATAAAAACTAAATAACAATTACACTCAATCAAAGGAAACGAATAAATACTTTCTTGCCATACCTTGGTATAGACGACTCTTATTGTTGGGAAGAAGCATTCGGCACAAATAGATAGAGCAATCGTGTTGATAACGTGTTATAAACTATATGGAATGAGGTAATAATAGAGAAGACGAAAAATAAATGTGTATTATTATGAAGGTGGAGACCTCTATTTATAGAGTACAGATATGCTGCTAAGATTTGGAATGGTTATCATATATATTGTAAATCTTATCTACATCAATTTCTATTTTTTTTAATTATAAAAAGAATCGAAGGAGGGGAATTTTCCTCCTGACATATTTCCACGTCATCCGCATCTTAACTGTTGCCAAACAAACTCCAACTAACTGTAAATCAAAGGAACAAGGGAGGGTTTTTAGGTAATTTCGCCATCCTCCTCTCACATCGATTTCCTCGCCGCTACTCTCTACTCTCCAGTATCCACCTGTCGCCCTCATCGGCCAGAGCGAGAAAAGGCAACCAACACAACCACGCCGTCCGAGGAATCGATCGCATCGGAGAATCGAAAAATCTAGGGTTGATTCCGTACCTTATGGATGCGGCGGTGGCGGCGAGCGGCGGTGGAGGAGGAACCAATGGAAACCTCGACGAGCAAATCGAACAGCTGGTGCAGTGCAAACCCTTGACCGAACCTGAGGTATTCTTTTTTCTCTTGCTTTTTTTTGCCTTTTGAATTTGATTATGAATCCAATTTCGATTCTTGCTGTTGTGGATTTACACGTCTATGAAATCCAGAATAAAGAATGTATGACGTTAAAATCCAATCCATTTTTCTTAAAATTGTACAATGTCGAAAGGAAAGATCAAAAGAAAACATCGGAAGAAGCTGAAAATATGATTACTCTGCAAGAATTCCATTGAGAAATGAACAATAGGAATTTTGCAGTATATTAACTTTTCATGTCTATGCGCACAATATCATCATCTTCTAATGATAAAAAATCAGATATTTGAGCTTCTGTGTGCACGTGCATTCAGCGCAAGCAGTCGCCTCCAAACTTTGTATGTATGAGCTAGAGCCTAGAAGAGACCGAAGATCATGGATGGGAATAAATCGATTAGCTTTCATAGTATAAAAAAGAAAATCAAACTAGGATGGACCGAAAGGCAGCAAAACAGAACAATTCTTCTGATGGTAATGAAATGATTAAAGAAAAGAAATAATGTTAAGCTATTTTGCTACATTAGCAAAATGCAGGGGCTGTTGGTAGATTATAATTTTAACCACTAGGAGCAGTGTAAATAAAACTGACCTCAGACTCTTTAACCCAAAGCATTAAGTATTTGTCTGAAATAATAGTAGGATTTATATTATTTTTTGTTCAATACATGAGTCATGCACCACTAACAACAATCATTAATCTGCATATCTACATATACTCAAGGTTTTAAAAAGCTTAAACGGGTTTCGAGGCGTTTTTTCATGGTTTCACGAGGCGTAAGCCTCGAAACGGAACGAGGCGTAAAATTGAGGCGTAAATTTAATTTTTTCCCCATAATAAATATATAATAACACATAAGTCAAAAGTACTCTCAAATTAAAAATACATGGGATTCAATATTCTCTACAACTAGGATTTTAACTTTTTAGTGAAATACATGAGAATTTGTGGCCAAAATGTCTTTTCTGGAAGAGAAATACAATGAATCTTACTAGCTCATCTAACCTCTTCGTTTTATTAAGTTAAATAATTAATTATACCCAGTTATCTAATAAAACTTCATGCAACTAATCACATAAAAAAATGTCTAATTTAAAATAACCTCTTCGTTTCTGGAAGCTGCACTAATATTAATTTCAATTTACGTTGTTTTGTACTTAATTTTGATTCTAATCTAAATATTTTGGGTTGGACTGACTGAAAATCTAATTAATGTAATTAGGCTTAAGCCCAATTATATTAATTTCATAAGAATTCGAATTCTGGCCCGATAAAAAAGGGACCGCCTCAATGAAAAAACGTCTCAAAGGCGGGCCTCGAGGCGCGCCTCGCCGGAACGAGGCGCGCCTCGCCGGAACGAGGCGCTCAGATGAAGCGTATGGTCTGAGGCGTACGCCTCAAGGCGTTTTTTCGCCGTTTCGATTCGAGGCGGGCCTCAATTGGGTTTTTTAAAACCTTGCATATACTTGTATATGCATCTTGAATGTAACTGACCTAGAGATTCAAGAAGAAATTAACCTTTTTTCTGTTTATCACATTTAATAACAAGGAATATCTAACACCGTTCAGAGCAAAACATGAACCATAAAATTGCATAAGAACATTTCCATCTCCTATACAAGAATAGGTACTGCCAGAAACTTGGTGGGATTTGGTCCTATATGTTTTCTTACTCCCATGAGTAAGTCGCAGTTGAGAGCAATCTTTCAAAATCTGATGAGCATATTGTGCAGTTACATTACATCCAACTCTAGAATTTAAGTGCAAAGACACAAATATGATGAAGAAAATAGATAACCTAATAGATCTTAGTCTTTCAATAATCTCAATGGAGATAGCTTTGCATTGTTCAGAGAACTCGAAATTATAGTTCACTTTTTCACCTGCTATCTCTGTAAATCAGTGAAAATGAAGACACAATCTCACTAATCATTCTTAGAAAAATTTGTCCTTGGTAGCTTTGTCAAAAGAACAAAATCGCACACCTCATCACTCATAGGTATAAATTCCTTAGCAGGCTAGAGAGTATATATTAATCTGCTTCCCCTGAAAACAAATTGTTAGTAGGCAAAAAGGTGATATGAGATCGAACTGATAATCTATTTATGTGGTGTGATGTTTTTCTCGGCAAACCCGACATTAGATCCGTTGGGAAATTTGGAATAGTAGAGTGCATAAGTTTTCAGCTATCCAAAGATGGAAAAGTATATCTTTGTCTAGAAAGAATAAATGGTCTTTTGGTGTAAAATAAAATTGTCTTGAATCTTTACTACAGGTGTCTTAGAGGTAAAAGTTAATTTCCTTTCTTTGAACTTGAGAATTGAGATATCAAAATAAATATAAGCCAATTCTCGTATAAGTACGCAAAAATTCACTACATGGTCAATCTACTGCCAAGTTTCATCACCTTACTAATCAATGTAAGAATTTGTCTGCCGACTCTTTGTGCATTTCTGTACGAGCATCTGAAGTTTTATCACATGATCAAACATCTGTCTTTTCTTCGATTATGAATTTAGTACCAACTGATGTAAAATTGGGATTTACCTGTTTATTTTTGCCCTTTCCATTTAGCACTTACTGCATGTTTGTGATCAAATTATCTGTAGGAGTTTCTAGGTGAAAATAGTTATGGTTTTCTAAATCGTTTTATATATTTTGTTTTATTCCAAGATTGTCCTACATTTGACAATGAGAACTTCTTATTCTCCAAGTGATTCTGGATTAATGCGTGCAATGAGATTTGTCTAGTTTCCTCTATGTTGGATGAGGTTTCTATCTAGTAATCTTTTGTTATTTTTTAGGTAAGGGTTTTATGTGGCAAGGCCAAGGAAATTCTGATGCAAGAGAGTAATGTGCAGGTAAAGTCAACGATTTATTTCGCATTTCCATTATCATTGGTTGGGCCTGGGAACATTCTTCTGTGAGTTCCTATTTAGTTTTGATTGTGATTAACATTCAACTGTTTGCAGCCCGTTAAAAGCCCTGTAACTATTTGTGGAGATATTCATGGTCAGTTCCATGATCTTGATGAGCTATTTCGTATTGGTGGGAAGGTATTTACTGATACTAAAATCCTTTGTTGTGCTAGTAGATTTTTTTGTTTTGTCTTTGATCCATGCTGGGTCTCTATGATTTCACTTCATTGGAGTCATATGTTCATCAAGGTTTTTTCCACATTTTGGCAGTGTCCAGATACAAATTATTTGTTTATGGGAGATTATGTTGATCGGGGGTACTACTCTGTGGAGACAGTGACAGTGAGTTAATTGTATAAGATTTTCTTTGTGAAAACTAACTAATTATTACTCTCATAGAATCAATATGCATGAGTTCTATTTTTGACAAGTATGGATACTTTTTCAGCTCTTGGTGGCTTTGAAAGTCCGTTATCCTCAAAGGATCACTATTCTGCGTGGAAATCATGAAAGCCGCCAGGTAAAATTGTACGGGCACTTTCCATCATTAATGCATGAATGTCCTAACCTCTTTGGTTTGAAACTTGCACCCAATACACTTAAATTGATTTACTCATCATTAGATTTTGTCGATTGCGTGATTGTTTATTGTCAGTATTCTGTATTTGCTAATGGTTTCTTGAGTTTATTTTTTAGTCAGATTTTCATAAATAGTCCACCATTTCTTAGTGCTGAAAAGAGCTTTTCTTGCAGATTACTCAGGTTTATGGTTTTTACGATGAGTGCCTAAGAAAGTAAGCTATTTTGTTCCGTCCGAACTAACCATGGGGAAAATCGCTATCAAACTTTTAGCATGCTCTACATCTACATGCATAAGAGCATCTGCATCTTTACATCTAGATGACCATATTTGTTTATTTTTTGGGGGTTTATTTTGTGTTCTTGTGCAGATACGGGAGCGCAAATGTGTGGAAGACCTTCACAGACTTATTTGATTTCTTCCCTCTTACAGCACTGGTTAGTATATTATATAAGGATGAGTGAAATCCCACTCTGCTTAATCATCTCAAGTACTCTCCAGTTTCATGTCCTCATGAATATCAAGATTGAGTTTTGATTTTCTAACTACTCTATAGGTTGAGTCAGAAATCTTTTGTCTTCACGGTGGGTTGTCACCATCCATAGAGACTCTTGATAATATCCGTAATTTCGATCGTGTTCAAGAAGTTCCTCACGAAGGGCCTATGTGTGATCTTTTATGGTCCGATCCGGATGATCGGTGTGGTTGGGGTATCTCTCCCAGGGGTGCTGGATATACATTTGGCCAAGTATTTTCCCAATGCTTCATCCTCATCCACCATAATTTTGTTAATTTGACGATTTAAGTAATATACTTACATCATGGTGATTCAACAGGACATATCTGAGCAATTTAACCATGCAAACAACTTGAAGCTTATTGCTAGAGCTCACCAGCTAGTTATGGAGGGATTTAACTGGGCTCACGTAATTTCCTGAAATTCTTAACCGTGTTATTAATTTATGATCCGATTGATAGCCATAGTTGCTTCTTGCAGGAGCAAAAGGTTGTCACAATCTTTAGTGCACCTAATTATTGTTACCGCTGCGGAAACATGGCATCTATTCTTGAAGTTGATGAATGCAGAGGGCATACTTTCATTCAGGTATCTCTCGCTCTCTGTCTATCTATATACCGTACTTGACCAACTAGGGCCGCAAATTTTTTTAGGTACACTAATTATATATAGTCTAAAATAAATAAATTAAATCAAGTTTACTAAGAAATATCATTCTAAATGAGTTAATAACTAGTTACAATTCTTCAATCTAAATACTAACATTGCATGATGTCTCTTTCTTGATCTTGGTCGTGTTATTGATGATTTTGCTTCTTAAAATACTATACGGTCTAAATTATTTTAATAATTATCCGATCCTTATTTTTTTAGTTTATTGCACTTTATGGTTTCTACTATGAAAGATATGCAAGCACACAAGTACAAAAGACTATTATATGCTATCTCTAGTTGATAATATGATTTTCGAAGCTTCAATACGTGACCACCACGTGCGAGTTTCTATGTGCCTACCGACCTTGTAGCCTCGTATCTCTTGCGAAGATGAAATTGGTGCCTATTTTTCGTATTTGGTTTCTCGTTGTGAATTGCAGTTTGAGCCGGCTCCCAGACGTGGTGAGCCCGATGTAACTCGAAGAACACCGGACTACTTCCTCTGAGTTTGGTGGCTTGCGCAAGGCAGGATAGCTGATGCATTTTGTGTTGATAGTTGATTATAATTTTTTGTATGAATATACTGAACTTGTTGATGATTGGATGGAAGGAAGCAAAGTTGGTCCATTTTCAGCAAAGTTGGAACTTTCTCTCCCACTTTCCCCATTTTTGTTACATATTTTGTAGTAGACTACATTAATTTTTGTTCTCTCTCCAAAAATACCAAAAGTTGTAGATGAGAGAGAGAGAGAGAGAGAGAGAGAGAGTCACTTTCTAAATTTCTAGTGGATGCTGGTCCTTTTCGTTGCAATTAAGTAGTGGTTTTGATCCTCCATGTTGAAAATTGGATGTAACATCATATAAACATGCTGAGACTATATTATAACGTAATCTCTTTTTTTTTTTGAAATTTTAGTTTTCTTTAAAATATGTCCATTAAACCTTATTTAACTTAAATATGGTTTACATATAAAAATCAAATCCTTTAAAAATAACTAATTTACACTTGTAGGTGTGTCCATAATTTTAAAATATGAATGTAAAAAATATGTAAAATTCATGGTTTTTACAAATAAGTTTACGTATATCTTAATAGTAATTCTTTGTTTTGCTCACATTAAACTAACAGTTTTGAGATGTCATGTCATTTTTTTTTATCTAAATAGCAATAAATTTTCTCAAAGTACAGTCTTAAAAAATACTCCCACCATCCCAAAATTCTTATCCACTATTCCATTTCGAGTTGTTCCAAAATTCTTGTCAACTTTTCCTTTTTAGTAAATTATTACACGCAACTTTTTGTGGAACACACAATTTTTACACCACTCTACACACAACCTCTCCGTAAAAAACGTGCAGAAAACAAAATGGACAAGAATTTTGGGACGGAGGAAGTATAAAATATTACTCCCTCTGTCAAATTATTCATGTTCATTATACCCGAAATAAATGTCTCATTATTTATATCCACTATCAAAAATACAAATAAACTACAACACTTTTTAACTTTCTAGACCCACCACGTTTTAACTTCACCTCACTTTTCAACCTTCCTGGCACACAACTTTTCATTTTTCTGAACTCACCACTTTTTACTTTACACTCAATACCTTAATCTCCATTTCCATTTCAAACTGAACATAAATAATGGGACGTATGAAATAAAATACAGAGCTTATTATCATTTATAACTGAACTCGAGTTAGACCATAACCATACTTACAACAAACCCTACTTCTTTTACTACATTTTTACTTTACACTCAATACCTTAATCTCCGTTTCCAATCAGAGTTCATGTATTATCTCAATACATAGCTTATTATCTTTTATAATTGAACTCAAGTTAGACCATAACCATACTTCTTTTAACTTTACACTCAATACCTTAATCTCCGTTTCCATGCGTGGATCAATTCTTGTTTATTACTATAAAGAAAATTTTACATTAGAATACCAATGCAACTTTACAAGCATAAGTTTTTTACTATCATATTGTGGGCAAGGTAGATATGTTAACAACTAGTATAATTACAACTATAAACCTTACTTCTATGACTACCCTATTTGCTATCACTAAAACTAGGCGATATAGGTTTGAATACCGCCAACACCACCGAAACTTTACACATGAGAAATCCCATCATTCCAAAAATGAGATCCTTTGAACCCAACTTAACACCATCATCCCCAAAAGCAAACTTCCCACCCACCATGACTAATGCAAACACCAACACTAGAATTGCAACAGAGCCTTTTAAGTTTCCGAAAACTCGACTATTACTTACCTCGTTCTCGCCCATCTGTTGGGTCGGAAGTTCATCGACTGATCTTTGCAGCAGTAGAAGATAAGCAAATCCCATCAATCCACCGAACGAGAAAGCGTACGCAGCATTCTCCCCTATGGAAACCAATGCAACTGCAGAGCCGGCGAGGATGAGCAAAGTGTCGTAGAATAACAAAGAGAATTTAAGATACGCGTATTCCTTCATGCTCTCTTCATTTGATGAAGGGTAATTAGAGACGGATGAGGGCGGGTGATGTTCTTCGAATAAGGTGGATTCGTCCTCGGAGAACGAAGTAACGGAGTGAGGTCTGAATTCCATCATGGAAGCATCGCCTTTTTCACCTAGCAAGATATCTTCCAATTCAAAGTCATACTGCAAGCCACTTAGCTGTTTGATTTCTTCATTCTTTTCTCTCAATGGAGGAATAACTCTTAGATTTATGCCACCTATTCTCCATTGACCTATTATTTGTAGCACAAGAGGAGTCGAAACTTATTGTTAGAAGTAGGGGTGTCAATTCAGTATAACCAAACCAAACCAAATCGAAATTTCGGGTAACCGAATTTTCGGTTATCTATTTTACAAAACCAAATACTAAGCCAAAAAAATTCAGTTTAGTTCTGTTTGATTTCTCGGTTATAACCAATAAAGAAAATGAAAAAGAGAAAAGCAATTGACAATAAGCGAAAATTATGGAGTTACAAACCTACGGTAATTGAGGTTGATGAGTTCGATTATTCTTACACTTGAGGGTACAAGAAGCAGAACTCAATATAAAAGAAATCTCGAAACAAATCCGACGTTGCCAATGAGAACAAATTAAGTTGTAAGTTAAACTTGGAACAATGAATTTAATAATATATAATATATTATACAAAGCTCCACCCATCTTTGGTCCAAATAAGTCTTAAAAAGATCAAAAAATTTTACTATTAATTTTTTCTTAAAGATACAATTATTATATAATACGAATTAAAATTTTAAATTATTATAATATTTTCAGTTCGGTTAACCGATGTTTAAACCGAAAACCAAACTTCCAAATAATGAAAACCAAATACCGAACCGAAAAGTTTTGGTTCGGTTCCGTTCGGTTCAAAAAGACTTGGTTTGGTTCGGTTTGGCCGGTTATCCGACCAGATTGATAGCCCTAGTTAGAAGTCCAATAGTTCATCATCAATAGTATAAAACAGTTTCCACGGTATCAACTAACTCACAAGCAAATATTACCTGATTCCAAGCCAATCCACACGGCAAGAATTCTCCCAAGATGAGGCCCCTCGAAAGCAAATTCATCGACGGAGCCCCTATGAAAATGTAGAGTGCTAAACTCTTCGGACCATGTATCATCGGTAGCAGGCAAGCGTTGCAGAATCGAGGATCCATTCTCACCAATCAAACATAACAGAATACCATAATTCACATCACTGAGACCCGATCCAAACATTTTACTAGTCTGTAGCCTCACTCTGTACAATGATTCAGATTTGTTGAGCGAGAAAGACTCAATCACATTCTCGAGTGATGAAGCATCTCTCCATAACCTCACCCCTCTGGCCGGTAAGAGCCTCGAGGGTTTTGCATATTCCTGAAAATCTGAACACACCCTCTGAATCATACGATCTTAAAAGCTGATACTATTCCAATGAATAAGAACAAGTCTAAATCATCTACTGCATTATTTGTTTCGTTCATTTTCTAATCATACGAAAACGAACAATTCCAAACCCTCCGAGCATTATTAGTTTCATCCTTTTTCTATTACAAGATGAATCCACCAACTTATGGCTATTCGTATAAATAACACACAGTACGGATCCTCCGCTCTCTCATTCATCAATAATATATCGAAATTGATGTATTTATACGAGCACAAACATGATTCTGAAACAGAAAATCTACTATCAGATCATCGGAGTCTAAAACTATGACAAAAAAGGCATCATCTCCGACTTAGTTTTCATAATCATAAACACTAAATATTTGATTTCAGGAGCGAACTTCGAATATAATCGGAGCTCCTAGACATGTTTTAATAATCATAAACACAAATATTCTCAAAATCAACAAAAAATCCACCAACTTCCGATTCAATCACTATCAAAATGCTTGAGAAACTCCCCGAGAAGAATAACTATTACTCGTTCAATATCATTCAATAAAATCCTAAATTTATGGCTATTCTTATAAATAACACACAGTATGGATCCCCTCTCTCTCATTCATCAATAAGATATCAAAATTGATGTATTTATACGAGCTCAATTCTCAAACATGATCTACTATCGGATTATCAGAGCCTAAAACTATGACAAAAAGCATCATCTCCACTTGCTAACACAAGTTTTCATAATCATAAACACCAAATATTGATTACTGGAGCAAACTTCGATTATAATCGGAGACCCTAGACAAGTTTTCATAATCATAAACATAGAATATTCTCAAAATCAACACAAAATCCGCCTACTTCCGATGCAAATCATTATCAAATTGCTTGAGAAACTCAAGAAAAATCCTAAATTATATCATAAAGAATCTGTGGCAGTGAATTAAGAACTCCGGAAGTGAATAGTAATTACCTTGATAGCTAGACTTCTTGGAACTTATAATAAATCGTGAATACCTAAAATTAATCCCCAATACTCTCGGGTGTTTGACGGGGAATTTAGCGAGCGTTGGTGAAATCAAGAATTTAGAAGAAAGCAACTCCATTTCTGAAATTTCATGACCAAGAGGGGAGAATTGAGCGGAAATATCATGATAATTTTCGTTGTAAATCGCATTTATTAAAATATCAATAATGCATACATTTATCATTTAGTAGAACAACCTTCAACTAGAGTTGTAAATACATTAAATATTTATTGTTCGATTCAACATTTATATTCAATTACCCACTTTCTTTTCAACATAATAATTTAGAAAAGTTTATATAAATTGATAAAAGTGTGAGACTCATATATTAATTAATAATATAAAATTGATTTATGAGGTAGAGATGTAAAACTTATTTAATTAATTAATATTTTTAGTTGTAAAATTGTTAAAAAAAATTGAATAAGTTCAGTGAAACGGAGGGAGTATTAGGATAAAAATACAAAATTATAATTAATTCACAAATATTAAATTAAATATTTAAGATCTTATAATATATAAAGTATTTGCGTATAAAAAATACTTTCTTAAACTCATTCCAAAATTTAGTCCTAAATCCGAATCAAATAGTATGAATCGAAATAAATGGTATCGAATATCGAGTGCAAATCAATTTCAAACCAAATAACCAAATAGTGTTGGATACTCCAAAAAACCAATCTAATAACTCAAATATCAATTTAAATCAATACAAATCAAATTAAACAACAATCAAATACAAATAATAGAATAATCTAATGAATCGTAGTGAATATATTTAGTTGTTCCTTTTCAACTCTATTTCGTGTTGTTTCAAAATTCTTTTCAACTTTGATATCGTCGTAATTTTTAATGAGAATAATTAAATGTATATAAAGTTGTGAATCCTAGTAATAATTTATTAAAAAAAATAGTGTATAATTTCTAGGCAAGAAAAAAATAAAGAATCAAAAGAAAAAATAAATACCAAACCTGCGATTTAACGATAACAGAAGGTCAAATTTTCCAACTCCCATCAACACAAGCATAGACTAGAAATACAAGAAAGCAAGCCAGAAAATACCAAGTTGGATAGAGAAGATTAGCAACTCCACTAGTTAAATGATCTATCGACTGGGAGACCTATCCCCCCTAGCAGTATATTCCGGCGGATACGGACTCCGGCTACGACTGGGGCTACGAGCCTGACCCGGACTCTGGCTGCGGCTTCTCGATCCAACTGGCGATCTATCCCTGCGGTTATTAACTGGTCCATTCAAGTCGAGGGGGGATTGCTCTCGAGCTGGAGACCGCGAGTAAGACCTCTCCCTGCTGTATCTTTTCTCACGAGGGGACACGGACCTGCGGTACAAATATATTAATAACTACCGTCCCGCTATTTACGGCCACATTCTTTTCGGCACGGGAATTAAGAGAATAGATGATAAATTATGAAAGAGAGATGTAGATGATAAAATATGAGAGAGTAGAAGAGATAATATGATACTTTTTTACCAAATTAGGAAAGTGACCACTTCTAATGGGACATCCCAATCGGTAAAGGTGGCCAGACATTATGCACATAAGAAACACCGACACCGTTCATATCATACCTCGAATATCTTCTCTTAGGAGAGTAGTACTCACGCCCACGTGATGGAGACCTTGCGTAACGTCGTGGAGGAGAACGGGAATACCGGGGAGAACGAGAATAACGTGGAGGGGATCTTCTTCTGTCATATGAACGACCTCTACTGCTAAAAGAAGGAAATAGAGAAGAAACAGCTCGTTAATAAATGTCATCATATTTTTATTTAATTGCTTTGGTTCATGATCCGTACAGTTAGATGATGTTTCTTCAATATACTGGAGCACACAAGAGGTACATTTCTATTGAACTAAACATGTCACCAATCAAATACCGAAATACGAAATACTAATTATATCTTTAGAGTAACTTTTTCCTCGTAAATCTCGGCAAAAAAAGGTTCCTTGCAATTGGTACATTCAACTCAGTTGTGCAGTCTAGGAGTTTATTAATTCAGTTACAAATTCCTCTACAACGAGGGCAGGAAGGTATTATTATGTAACAACTGTCAACTCGAATAGGACTATAGTATCTAGCAGTTTCCACATTTCCATACAGTAAGTGCGAAGAGAATATTCTGAATCAAATTCTGTTTGTTTCATTTAATATTTGAACTAAAAGTTCATTTTCAATTGGTATAATTCAAACCGCTGTAGCTACCTAAGTAGAACAAATTTCAAAGAGAGATTCCTCCTTGGCCATGCTAGAAGGGTATTATTTCAAAGCCATTACGATGTTATATTCAGATAAGCTTAGAAGAGATAAAAGAAGAACAAAAATCCAACAGGTTTTTTCCATTTCTAACATAACAGCACATGATAGTTAAGTACAATGATATCTAATTCATTTACACAAGCAGAAACTAACCTTCCTCGTTCTCGAGCTCTCATTTCAGTTGGCTTTTTCCTGTTCTCCTCAGCGAAAACAACAGTAAGCTCCCGACCTTGCATAATTTGGCCGTCCATCTGATACTTAGCATCCGCAGCATCAGCAGGGTCCACATATTGAACAAACCCAAAACCTCTGGGATCACTGCAATGAAAATTAATCTCAAAAGTTACAAAATGAATTCAAGAAAAAATATGATATCCAGAAGTTGTTAGTTAATCCATTATTAAAAAAAAATTCTCATCCAAGAGGAACAGACTATTACATGATTAGAACACATGGGAGCTTCTCATAACCATTATAAGTTGAACCAGTCAAAGAATATAAAACTATGTTTAGTGTAGTGTACAGTGTACACCATACAACATCCATTCCCTATGAACAATGATCCAATTGTCAATTACGTTTTTCAAATAAATATAGTTTTCACTCCAAGTACAGCTATTAAAAAAATCAAATAACTCAACGTGATACAATACCAGCAGTGGCCAAAAAAGATAAATGTAAAACATAGATGATACCAAAACTAAAAGCAGCTAAAGTATTGTCAAACCATCCAAATGAATTAGAAATTTTCATAATTTTCGCAAATTCTTCCACTTGCGCCCGAACATGGTAATAATTGTTTACCTCAATGCTGCTTCATTTATAGTTCACAAGGTAGTTATGATTTTTCCACCAACGAAAATAAATGATAATGCAATCAGCAGGGGCTATCTTATATCTCTAAGATTCACAAACCTTAAATTAATAGCTCAAAATAATTCCTAGAATGTGGAAGGTCAACATAAGCGCATAAACAAGCACTTGGCAGCTGACCTTGGCAGAGAAAATATAAGATGACTTGAAAATCTTCAAGACTTGAAATCTTGATATCTTCACATTGTATTCAAACAAGAACCCTTCCAATCTTCATTACCAATTACATCACCTTCAACTCCTTATAACTTGATTGACGTCAACAGAACTCTTACAATTAGAATGTGTCAACAGAACTCTTACTACTTCATTGACATCTTCATAACTCTATTCACTGCTAAATCTCAAAGGACTTCATAAAGATATCCAATTTAAGAAGATAATAAAACTAGAAGAGAATTTAAAAGAAAATATCTCTTGACAATCAAACCAAACAATGTGCAAGAGTTTCTTAATATACATTAAAAGGGGTAGTAGGGAAGTACAAAACAAACCACAGAAAGTAAAGACGTCCTAACAAGCTCACCCAGTATAGTAGTCTCTTGGCAAATAAACATCTTTAATGGGGCCAAACTGTGCAAACGGCCTCCTGAGGTCCTCTGGCCTATACTCACAAAAATAAAAATGACAATGAAGTTAGTGTTTCTATCCTCCTCCATATTTCAAGGGACCTCCTTTTATTTTTGTAATTTCGAATAGAAATAAACATGAAACACAGTAAGTGAATGAAGCAGAGGAAAATGTAAGCAAATAGACCTGCAATCATGGCGAAGGTTGCGAACTAAAAGACTGGTTGGAGCATCACCTCGACCATAGCGTCCTCCTCCTCCTCTTGGAGGACTCCTTCCTCTTCTTCCATAGCCTCTTGGTGGTGATGGGGTGTAACTCCTTCCCCTCATTTTGGCAATACACGAACACTGTTCATAATAGAATTCAGAGAGTAATGGAATGAGGAATAATATAATGTACACAATAAGAAGAGAAGTACAGGGAAACACATGAGCAAGATATTGAAATAAAAAGAACATCCTCATATCAATCCCATATATCAAGAACGACTTCTAAGAAATTGAAAAGAACAAGAAATTTCATTGCGAACTTAAATGAACAAAATGACAAAATAAAAATAGAGCAAGCAAGAATGATCAGGTAGAGCTAATACAATTGAAATGCCATCACCGCGGCAATCACTGTAGCTTTCTCATCATTTCATTCCCAAATAATTTCAAATGAATGCAACAAGTGGTAATCTAAACGCATTATCACGACCAACAAGATTTCGGGGTAGCACCTACAGCCCCATCCAGAAACATTTAACAAAACAAATTGACAAAAATGGAGGAGAAACACAATAGACAAGACTTATCAACTAGAGCTAATAGATAATAAAAAAGATCATAACAGATATTAAACCATAGTGATCATGACTCATTTATAGTGTCCAAATTAAACATCAATTGTAAATAAAAAAAAATACACAATAACAAAAAAATGGAAGAGAAGTGTAATTGTCAAGAATGATGATCAGGTAGAGCTAATACATGATAAATAGCTATCAAAACAATATGATCGTCATATCATTCTTCAATACATAGAGGAAAGGCAAGTTTTGCACAACGAAGAGAGGAATAAATAAATCAAAACGAGTAGAAATCCCATAAATAGACCCCAACCACATCGAAAAATAGAGGAACGCGAGCATAAACAATGAAAAACAAAACAAATGAACCCTAATATAATCCAAAAACCTTAATTGAATAAACGTCTTTCTTGAAAAACAGAGGTAAAATGTACGAATTAATTACTGCAAGAATCGGATCCAGTCTTATGAAAATCGAGTGATGAAGAAGATGAAACCATAGGAGTACATTAGACGGTAAGATGTACCTCAAAGCACGAGCGCGAGAGAGAGAGAGAGAGAGAGAGAGAGAGAGAGAGAGCGGCGAAGTAAAATACTCTTGTTTTGGTGGTGTTAGGGTAAAGGATATTTACTTTATTGATGAAAGGAAGGGAAATAAAAAAGGCAATAATCTCAAAATCTATTTAAAAGATAAAATGTGTGATTACCCTAAACCTTGTTTAAAACGTGTGATTAGCTCCTCATTTAATATTTCCATTCAAATTAGAGATTAAAATGGGAAAAAAATGTATTTTAATTTCTAACTTATTAAAATTGGTTTTGCTTATTATAAGTACTTCTTATGGATTTTGCTTAAAATTGAAAATAATTATTTTTAAGTAAATAGCGGAGAGTTTTTGATATTAATAATAAAAAACAGATATATTTGGTTGTTTCGAAAATTATTATGTTTTAAGCACAAAAAACATATTAATAGATGCTTAAAAAAATTGCTTAATTAAGAAGTTTAGTTGCTTAATTTTAGAAAACTGCCGCAATAAACAGTTTTTCTAAATACTACAAAAAACTATTTATATTTTTAATATGCAATTCCACTCCCCAACCATTAACTTATGTGTCAAATAATATTTAACACAATCCTGAACAGACTGCCGGTGATAAGCCGGAGAAAGGCAAGGGCGGATCAAGGGGGGCGCGCGCGGCGGTCGCCCCGATTTATGTCGAAACTCGATTTTTTGTGTAATTTTTGGATCAAGGGGGGGGCGCCGGCGCGGTCCCCCCGATTTATGTCGAAACTCGATTTTTTATGTGTAATTTTTGGATTTTTTTGTATTTCGCCCCCTCGAAATCTATACTTCGTCCTCTTTTCAATCGAGTTTTCAAATCTTGTCCCCCCTTTCTCGTAATTCTAGATCCGCCCCTGGAGAAAGGTGAGGATGACATCAAGTCATCATGACCCTTATGTCATGGGCGACATACGTGATATTTTTTTAAGACGAATTAACTAATGTGTCGAATAATATTTTTTTAAGATGAATTAAATATTATAGTAGCAGTAGCTACCAAATCCGAAAAACTAATTAAGCAAAGTGAGTAAATTAATATTAATTAATTAACATTAATATAGATCATAATGACACACATGATTATTTCTCTGTATTAGCGGTTGCATAATTACCAATCTTCAGACAAAACATTATCATATTAGATATAGAACAAATTAAAAAGATGCTAACATACCTATTAAAATAAGCAAAGTGTTTAAACCAAATATTCTCACCTCAAATTCAGATTCTTGAAGCCTCATTAAAATATAACTACTAAAGAAATATTTACTTTAAGCTATCCCATTTATTTAATTCGAGGGTTACTCTTTTCTTAGAACCGGCTAACTTTGGTCTTACAATCGCTTAATCGTACAAGATAAACTCGTACATAATACGACTTCGATGGGAATTAAAGTCACGACTTTCGACTATAGACTAAACATCTTAATCATTATGTCATTTTATGGGAACTAAATGCGTTTTTGCTCTTTTCATCTAATAGTGTTTGGTCCAAAAATAGTCACTAATAATGCTCATGACGTCTTTAATAAAAGTTGTATTTGATAGAATAAATAGCTATTGATAATGCTAATTCATGATTCATCATGTCATTATAAATAAACTACGATTCCTATGGTTTCTTCATAAGACTCTTTTATAGATAATTGATTTTTCTTACCACCATTTCTAGTGAACAACTTATCAAGTTTTGATGTAGCTATAACATATGTTCTGTGTATAACACGTCATCATTTGTTCATAATTATCCCGTAACAAAGTAGAAAGTACCCAGAAATCATTTGACAAGAGTTAAATATCACAAATACAAATTTTGAGATTTATACCTTAGTTGAGAGTATTCATAGATCTAGTGCTAGCATGGTTGTTTTGAATAATGACATATAATTAAAAAATCAATATGTAATGCACATTCACATGAATGTATAGTGCAAGATGAATAAGTGTGTTTAGTTACCAGTGAAGCATTATCATTACTAAACCTTCGTCTTGTTCTACCAAGTGTTTATGATGAAGGTCGTATGTCCTAATATTATGACCTGAGAACTTTACAGAAACACAGTTCATTACAATACGCTTCTTCCAAGTTTACGTGATTCTTTTGCTTTTTTCATTACTTTCTTTTCTTTTTCCTCCACTTTCTTTAGATTAGATTTTCTTCTTGCATTTTTCTTAGGTCTTCCACATAGATTTTCAATCAATCGCAGGAGTAGATCAAGTTGGTCATCGATCATTCTTCAACACCATTAAGCATGTACATGCTTGTAAACTAAGTATGTAGCAGTTTTATTACACTTATCAAACATAATTCTCAACGTTCCATCTTATGTATCCAAATACAGTGAGCATGTGCAAAATTATATCCAGTTAACTAACATCGCCCACACGTGCATGCCATATCAACCACATCTACTTGGAAAACATTTTCATTAGAATCTTAAATCTGGAATTGGTGTTCACCATTCTACTCACATTTCAATCCACGTGCCATTTACTTCAACTTTTCAAGTTTCTTATAAATTATTGTACAAAAATTGTCTATGTTTATATGCAATCTAGTCATTAAAATCATTTTAATGCTCTCAAGCATCTCAATGATCAACTTTTATCTGACACAAAAATCATCTTATTAGAACTTTCACTATGATTATTTTAGAAACTTGTATAATCTTGCCCGTGGAGTGAAGTACGCTCTAGACCACCCGACTGCAGGATTCTTAACTAACCAAACTTATTCTTTTAAATCTTTCTTAGCCAACTCATCGAGGACAACCTCAAAATTAGTCTTCCATAAGATCTTTTTTAGAGCCAATTCTTTGTGATTTTGATTAGTAGTTGGTATACATGTTCTACACACAAAACTTATGATCACAATTAGGAAAGAGATTTAGAACTACATCCATCAGCCCCTTTTTGTTTGTCACTCATGAATGTCCAACTTAAAGCGTCATCAACAATGTTTAAATCCGACTTCAAGTACACTAGAAATCATGTCCACCTTTATTTGTTTTCTTTCTCCACCACCGCATGGGTCACTGGGTACAAAGTACAAATCATTGTTTGCATTTAAGCGTGAATCAATCCAAGCAAAGAATTTGTCTGCAACCATCCATAAGACCTTGTTTTAATGCACCCCACAAATATAGATTCTTGAAAATACTAATCCCTGGTGAAACTGTGGATTATCCATGTCTATTTCTTGATTGAACACTTCAAATCACTTGTAGAACTCAATCTCATGTTGAAGATGTGGCTAATTAGGATTTACATTTGATAAGTTAGGGATTTGAGACATAGAAGTAGTAGATGCATCTACAATTTTATCACTATCCACCAGAGTTTATAAAATCGCCCCCATAGATTGATACTTAACAACTTCATGGTCATCATTATCGATTAAGTCTTGAGGACTTTTTATTTCATGCACCTCTTCTCTTAGGTTGGTAGTACTCGTTTCGTTGCCAGATTCTGCATCTCGATCTTTGTTGCCATCTTCGGCTCTTTGGTTTTCATCTCTCCTTCATTAACATCTTGAACATCAATTCTCATTTCATGTTCATCAACATCGTCGTACCCCATCGGGAAGGGGTGTTCCTGGGCGAGGTGGTAGTCCGTGGATATGATTAGAGCGGCAGAGGCTGTGGAGAGAAGATGGAGGTAGCGGTGGTCGGTGAGGGAGAGCGCGGATTCGATGTAGAAGTCAGTGCCATGGAAATGGAATAGGATGGGGTCTCAACTTCTGCATTTCTTTAAAGTCTTAAATTGCAAAAAGTTGAAAGTTAATGATTTAATTCACAAAACTATTTATAGTTCAAAATTACATCGTTTTTTATTTTCCGCGTGGATGTCCAAGTCAGTATTTTGGTGAAGGGAAAAATTTGAGGATCAGAGCGCGCCTTAAATTGCAAAAAATTGAAAAATCGTGATTTAATTAACCAAGGTAAAAGAACCGTGTTAAAATTGTAAATTTGAACAATTATATTTTAAGGCTCCGTTTGGGAAAACAACTTAAATAAGTCCTTATGAGAAAAGGGTTATTGTATAAGGAATTATGGCAAAAGTTGTTAAATTTAATAAGTTGTTTGCATTTGGATGCACACATTAATAATAACTTATACAATATAGAAAAATAAAAATTCCAATGTTAAAAGTTATAGTTGTCAGGATTAGATGGTGGATCTCTGCATAGACTCTTTATAAGTTATCCATAAGTTATAAATATTAACTTATAAAAATTAGTCAAAAGTAACTTATGGAGTAGAATAAGTTGTTTCGATAAGCTCCCCCAAACGCATGCAAAATGACTTTTATTTAAAATAAGTTCAAATAAGTTATTTTTAAGCTCTTCTACACGGACCCTAATTCCATCAAAACCCATTTCCCCTATATACAAGAAACCCATTTAACAAACACATTAATTTTGTTTATTTTTCATAGAACAAACACATTAATGAAAAATAAAACTATTTGTTTACAACAACAATATTAATAGCTCTAACATACCTTTATCAAGAGATACCTAAATTGACAAGTATTCTATTCAAACTGATGAGTGGTTTTTATACCATCTCATCGTATTCTTTTTAAGCTTATTTACATAATTTTCCATATATTTTTAGCTTTTGTTTTGTTTGGAATCGTATACTTTCGATGATTTTTTATTTTGTAGGTTTCTCGCACGTTTTGAGCATATTTGGTGGTATTTGGCACCAAAATGAAAGAAATCATGACTATTGATACATTGTTGGAAAAGATGAAGTTGTTTGGATGAAGAATGAAGAGCATTTGAAGCCGGATGTTGAAGAAAACGTATTTCGGAGCTCTTGTAATAAGGTTGTTGGAAAATCTCGTGGCAGACGGATCTAACGATCTTAGAATCCGATCTCCACCGTCCACATCGTACTTCTATGTGTTAGAAACATTTTTGCAAAGTTTCGTGGCGATCCCTATTTGCAAGTAACAACGGCAAATATGCTTATCTTCATCAATTGTCTAAAACTGGGATTTTGAGAAGAAGCCATATGAAAGTGAAACTAACAACAATTTTAGAGTGAAGAATTGAGATGTAAAAGAGTGTTCCATGTGTTAAAATATGTTTACAATATGTCATATATATATAGAGGCAAAGATGGTTGATGATGGTGGATTGATGTCTGCAAAGTGAGCTCCATTAATTTAAAGTGAGTGGACTCTGCAAAACCTGCAAAGGATAGTGGATAACGGTGGATTAGTGTTTGCAAGGCCTACTTCATTAATGATAAAAGAGAGTGGACTCTATAAAGCCTGCAAAGGATGAAAAATGATATTGGAATGGTGTCTACAAGGTCTGCTCTAATAATTTGAAGTGAGTGGACTCTGCAAAGCCTGCAGATGAGCTTTAGCAACACGGTTCGATTCCCATCAAAGCCAATTTCATTGTGAGTTAGCAAATATGAATATTTTTTTTATTTAAGCAGTTAACCGATAACCGAAACTTAAAAATTGATAACTGAAAAACAGAACACCGATTGGTGTCAGTTTTGGTAGCCAATTCAGATGTTTTCGGTTCCGGCTACCCAACAATCGATGTCGGTATAACTGAACCGGTTCCCATCCCCAAATGACAATGGTTAGAATCCTACTTATGCTTTTATGTCCAATTCATCAGTTGGCTAATGATTTTATTTATTTATGGCGAATTGGCAAAAATAGTCCTCAAACTTCGCGTTTTTGCGAATTTTGTCCTCAAACAATTTTTTTTTGTTTTTTTGACCCTCAACTCCTTGTTTTTGCGATTTTAGTCCTACCGTTAGATTTTCCGTCAATTTTAACGGTAATTCAATTTTAATTTTAAAAAAGAAAAAATTAAAAGGGCAAAATCGGAATTTTTATTTACATGGACAAAAATTGCAAATGAAAAATTATTTGGGACCTATTTAGCAAAATTAAATAGTTTAAGGACTGATTTCACAAGTTTTAGACAAATAAGCTAATTGCTTCTATCGACGAAATTTTGCATTAATTTTTTGAGTTTTCATATAACTTTATTGCTTCGTATCAAATATAAGCTAACGAAGACTTCGTACCAATATAAACAACATTTAATTCGAAATGCAAAATATTACTGTGAATTAACCATTAAAAAATAAAGCTATTATCACCCAATTTTTTTTACTTCAAAATAACAATTTAGAGCATAATATTTACTTCAAAATAACATGAATACGAGGAAAATATGTGTCAGTTCATATTTTACGATGAATAATATGTTATAAAAAACATTTAATTCGTAATTTTTTATGAATAATAGAATACGAGGAAAATATGTATCAGTTAGTAAATGACATAAAATATTAGTTTTATTGGCAAATACTATAATAAGCCAAAAAAACTACTGCAAACAAGGTTAGTCTCGTATTCACATTCTCTGCATAGAATTGCCATGACGAATACCCAACACCACCACCCGCCATTGAAGGCCATAACCATAACTCACGTCCGCTACCAGCGCGATGATCAGCTCGACCATTTCCTCTCCTGGATCTACCTCGTTCCCATGTTCATCAGCTTCGGCGGATTCGTCTCCCACTTCCTCTTCCGCTGCGAGCTCCAGGGAATGTTCTTCGCCGTCGGCCTCCTTCGCAATTCGTCAGCGAGCGCATCAATTGCGGATTTGCAATTCTCCTCGTATTCTAGTTAATGTAGTCTAAATATTATGCGCTAAATGGTTATTTTGAAGTAAAATTTTTGGGTGATAATAACTTTGTTTTTTAATGATTAATTCACAATATATATTTTGCATTTCGAATTAAATGTTGTTTATATTGGTACGAAATCTTCGTTAGCTTATATTTGATACGAAGCAATAAAGTTATATGAAAATTCAAAAATTTAATGCAAAATCTTGTCGATACGAAGCAATTAGCTTATTTGTCTAAAATTTGTGAAATCAGTCATTAAACTGTTTTATTTTGCTAAATAGGTCCCAAATCATTTTTTATTTGCAATTTTGGTCCTTGCAAATAAAAATTCCGATTTTACCCTTTTGATTTTTTATTTTTTTTTAAAAAATTGAACTAACGGTTAAATTGACGGAAAATCTAACGGTATGACTAAAATCGCAAAAACAAGGAGTTGAGGGTCAAAAAAACAAAAAAAAGAAGTTTGAGGACAAAATTCGCAAAAATGCGAAGTTTGAGGACTATTTTTGCCAATTTGCCTTTATTTATTTATATAAAAAAAAATATATAGCTCTAAATTTCACCTGTCACCAATATCCTTGGGTCGAATTTTATATGATCAAACTAAATAATAACCTAATATTATATGATCAAAACTTACCATAAGCGTTATACTGTTATATAAAATAAATAAATATATTAATATAAATAAACAAATAAATTAGAAGGTAAATTGGGCCGGGTTCTTGCAAGAGTTGATTCGTGTCGGTTACCAAGAGTTGCTATTTCTCTCTTCCCCCGGATATATACGAAGGAGCGCAGATAATCTCCAATCTCCAAATCTCCAGGTATTCGATTATTATTTACATATATATATTAAGCAGAATTGGGATAACCTTAGATTTCTCTTTGTAATTCTATATGTATCTCTGCTGTATCAGTACCACGCCCAATTGAAAGATTTGGTTATGCAACTAGGGTTTTTCAAATTACTTGTTCTTGACCGGCTGATTGTGTAGTTTTGCTAAGATTGTATATGGAAAGATGTTTTTTAGATGTAGAAGATAGGTACGAATGAGATTACCCATAGTCACAGACGAGAAGGCACTAATTGGCGGCAAGTTTAGGTGTTTTTTGAATGTAATATGAGATGTGGGAATGAATATTTCTGTCTGTAATCCTTGGGTTTGCAGTTATCGAATAACGTTTGTTGTGTTTTGGTTTTGGAATTTCACTAAATAAGATGTATTATTTGGGAACTTGACGGAGTTATTGATAGGGAATAAGTGAAGGAAAACATGGAAGAACAATTTATTCTGAGAGTGCCACCAGCTGTTGCCGAAAGAATTGAGCAGCTCTTAAATGATTCATCTTCTTCTTCGGATGACAAGAACTTGGACATGTTGTTTTCGGGTATCTACATAACTCCTTTCTTAAACCTCTTTAATTTATGCTTACTTTGTTTTGGTCATTGCTTATTTCCAATAATGAGAAGCAAAGTATCCATGATTTGGATACTTGCGAGTTCTTTCTTCTCTGGTTCTATGCTAATGCGTTATGCTTTTCTTTTCGGCAGAGGATGGAAGGACTGGTACATTTGTTATAGGCAATGACCGCTTCTCTGCATCCCTCTTGGATCTTCCCACTGTTGTGGAGTCGTACAAGACTTACGATGACAATGTGTTGATTAAAACTGCAGACATTGGTCAAGTAGGCTGATTTAGTAATTAAGTAGTATTTGAACAGTTCAAGATAGCTATATCGAATTCGGTATACCATTCTAACTTTTCAGAGCTTTGTAGATGATAATGGTGAGAGAGGAGGAGGGTGATAGTGTCCCAGAAGCAGTAGAGTACAGACATGGGCTTACTCCACCAATGAGGGATGCCAGAAGGCGAAGATTTCGTCGAGAGCCAGATTTAAATGTACTATAACATCTCGTTTTCACAATAATTATACTTCATTATAGCCCCCTCACAAGAAAACTTTTTTGTTGCAAGCCTATACACAATTAATGGAAAATTGTTTGTGCTGCCACAATGCATGATTTTATTTGATATACGTGCGATACCTTCTGAATGAACAAACTTATCATACTATGTTTTTTTTTTTGCAGCCTGAAGTTGTCCGTCGTGTAGAGAAAGATTTGCAGAACATCATGGCTGGTGGAACGGCTGAGAATATTGATATCCTTTTATCTTGTCATCTCTTTCCAGATGTGTGTGGTCTTACCGTTTCTGCCTATAGCAACAATAGTTTTCCTGTCGAAGTTGGCGAAAACATCTTAGTGGAACTAGATACCTTATGAAAGTATATAAATAGTATTCCAGGTGAATTAGCCACATTAGGTTCTTGCTATGATCTATATTTCTGCTCCTATCATTAGCTTCTCGGCGTTATTAGTGCTGAACATATTTGGTAACTTTAAAATGACAGTTTGACCATTGTTTCTCTTTGATGATTTGATAATTTCTACAGTTTGATTGTCAATATTCCTTAATAATTGAGTTACGTGTTGAAATGGTCGATCCAGAAGAATATGGCGATGGACATGGTCGCAATGCGAGTAAGAAGGTTGCTTCTGCACCTTTAGCAAAGCCTGAGGCACCTGAAGCTGGAACAGTTGGTGGGGAGGCTGATGGGACTGATTCTGATGAGTCTGATGATTCCGTGTGAACCAAAAGCATGCAAATCTTTATGTATGAAAGGGGATGATGCTATTTGCCTATTTGGTGATGGGATAAAGTTATACTTGCTATATCTCCTTTGGCCTCCAATTTCTATGCAGCTAGAAGGTTGTAATGGGTACTCCGTCGTTTCTTATGTTGGTATATGCTTGTCTTCATCATTTTCCCAATGAAGTGCAACAGTTCCCAGATCTGAGGCTCAGATAGCCAGTGGCGTTATTCATTATGAAAGTTCTGTAACTTTTGATAATCCATTTTATGTACGGGTTTCAGGTCATTGTATCGGTAAATAGCATAGCTAAGGACTTCTCTTTTTAAATAAGAAATAGGAGTTTTATATATTACTGGCTAAAATAAGTTTGTTATCTTCTATTTGTTGTGTCCTCTGCTATTCTCTGTTCATGTACATGGAGTTTACTTATTATTTACCGCTAAGCTGCTATCCGACAGCCTTTTACTGCTTTTAGTTATTGCAGATATGTTTGCTTTTGTTGGTTTCAGGTAGTTTATTGCAGTTATAATCATGAACTCACATGCTTGTGAGTTGTGGTAAATGGTAATTAGGGATCAGACCAGCTAATACTGCTCAGAGTTTATAACTTCGTGAAGCTCTTGTTAGTCCGTTTTGGCAGTTCCACGTAATTTTGGTGTTACGACAATATGGATTTTACATGCATGTTGATTGAACCGGAAGCTGGTAACTTCTCTTCTCGCTGTCGTAATTTTTGCAACATCTTTTCTGAATATTTTGTGTAGAAGTTTGATCCAGTGTATTGTTCACTAGACCACCTTTATTATACTCATATGTTCTTTGTAAGGGTCATCTAGCATTCTTGTTAAGTCTTCTTCTTTTGCTGATACTTGTCTTGACCCTAGATTATTTCATTTCTATTCTGATGATGGAAACATTTAAATATGTCGCGCTTTTGGCATTTGTTTGTTTTTGTTGTTGTCCCTAGTTTGCAGAAGTTCATCCGCACCCGCTTGGTGAAGAATGAAAATGCTGATTGGAAAATTGTAAGCAGTTCCTTCAACTTGCCAGACAAATATGTAAGTACACCTTTCCAGCTATGCTTGCTTGCATATGTTCGTATTGTAAGTTATACCTATATTCCATTACAAATACAATTTTGTGGGTCTTATTATTCTCTTGTTCTATGACTTCTCATCCTTGGCCTGGTTTTACATGTGAGTAATCGGATACTGTCTGCAGTCGATACCATGTGTTTCTTGAAGATGGATAAGTTTTTCAGGCATGTGTATGTTTAAGAGTTAGGTTTCAGAAAGTCAGCAGATTGTTGCTGGAAAGAAGGGTTGTAGGAATTGGATTTGTCATATGTGATGCAACTTGCTCTGTGTGTGATGGAAGTTTGTGGTAGTTAAATTATTAAATAAAAAACATTTAGCTTGGTGGGTTTACAGATGAATACCAGAAAATAGCAGAAACGTGGTGCCTCAAGTTTGCCTAATGCCTTTAATGGCAGTTTATTCAAACTCGTTAATTTTAAATCTTGGCTTGCCAACTTGCAAGAATCTTTAAATCTAATTCCTATTGGAGACTTCATTTGTGTTTATCTCTATAATTATTGGAGGGCTTTATGGCTTGTTTACCATAAGCTAGGTAGGTATACGTGTTGAACTGCGAATTTTTTGCAAGACAAGAAGGGGAAAAAAAAGGCTTAAGGTTTATACTATGCGAGGAACATTGGAATAGGTATTCATAACATCATAATTGCAAAAATAGTAGTAGTAGTAGTATGAGTAGTACTCCCTCTCTCCCGTTTGAAGCCGCCTATTTTTTTCCGACATGGGAATTAAAAAAGTAGATGATAAAGTATGAGAGATTAGTAGATGATAAAGTAAGAGAGGAAAGATGAGTGAGATAATGAGAGAATAGATGATAAAGTAGTAGAGAAAAAAAGAGCGAGGTAATGAGAGTAAATGATAAAGTAGTAGAGAAAAATGATAAAATAGGAGAAAATGTAGTAATTTTTTGGAAAGTTGAATTTCTTTTTTCGGAAATGGATAGCTTCAAATGGGACATTCTAACGGAAAATTGGCTGCTTTAAACGGGACGGAGGGAGTATTAAATAGGCAATTGGTATTTTTTGTTATGTTTTTTGATACCCATTAACTCATGGACTGATGAACTCCAGCAAGAATATATCATGATGCCTTTGTAATGTCATTTTCTTAAAATTCATGTTTTCTTGAATGAATTATTTGATTTGTGATACGAATTGGATATGCAACTTTCATGTTTTCTTGAATGAATTATTTGAATTGTGATGCGAATTGGATATGCGCGGAAATGGAGCATAGAACAGCAGATTAAAGAAACCATTTAGGTTTGTGGTTTAGTGATGAATACCAGATAATAGCAGAAACATGGTGCCTCAAATCTGGCTATAATGCCTTCTTCATGGTGGTTTATCCAAACTAATTAATTTTAAATTATGTCTTGCCAACTTGCAAGAATCTTTATTTCTTACTCTAATTGGAGGTTTCATTTGTGTTTATCTCTATAATTATTGGAGGGATGTATGTCTTGTTCATCATATCATAAGCTAGGTAGGTTTCTTGGATGAAGTGTAAATTTATGTTTTAAGGTTTATGTAGTTGACATTTGAGGCATGAGAGATATACTTGCTTGACAAGGTGTTTGACGTTTTGACTCGACAATCTTGTTCTACAAGTCTCTTCTTTTGCTTCATAATGATGATCACGAAAAGGTCAAAGTTTCCTCTCTCTCTCTCTCTCTCTCTCTGGAATCTAGTACAAAATAGATCGAGAAAGCAACAAATTTGGGTTGCAATGGTTCTTGTCTACAACTATCCAAATTAATGCTACCCAACTTGTTTTTCTCTCTCTCTCTTTCTCTCTCTCTCTCTCATTTTCTTTTTAGCAATAGTGTAGATAAATAGAACCAATTGAACCTTAAACTCCAGGATTAAGAGCATTTTCAATCGGATTCATTTTGAGGATTTGCAGTTAAAAATTATCATCAGCCAGACTTTATTTAAAACTGCAAAATAAGAAGATTTTCATTTTCTCTCTCCTCTCGAAATTTGGTGTGGACTGTTCATCAATTGGAAAACTGGACAATACTTTATCATGTTATTTTATTGTAATTTTTTGTTGTAATTTTATTTTGTCATGTGTAATTTTCAAATAGTCGATGAGAAGATCTATTTTTTATTTGTAATTTTATTTTATAATGTTATGTAATTTTCTATTATTTAATGCATAAGTAACTTATTTATCTTTATTTTATTTATTTTTCAGTTATATAATAAAAAAAATTCATTGAAATTGTTGTGGATTTAATGTGTAATATTGAGAAATATATAAATAGTGTTGTAAAAGTAGAAAAAATAGTATGGAATGGAATATATGAAGAATATTCTTTTTGAGGATGAATTTTAAGTTGTGGGTTGGAGTGAATTACAGTTTGATGTGACAAAAATTGTAAAATAGTGTTAAAAATAGACATTTCGGTTGGAGATGTTCTAATGAATCTATAGTCTCCCCTTTCACTTGCACAATAAATAGATCTTGGATTGGTGAAGTAAATATCTTGGATAATGTGCATTTCGAAAAACGCCGATTTATTTAGTTTTTTTTATCTTAAGACGTTATGTCAACAATTAGGAGAAGATTTAGAATTTAGAATAAATAATATATGTTTCCACTCCGGGGATCTACAATTTAAGAACACATTAACAAGTCTTTACAAATCGAGGTTAAATACATTATAGTGTTGGTGGAGCAACGGTGATCCCATAGGCTCCTTAAATCCACGTTGCTAGCACAATCATCGCGCGACATCTAAACTTTAAATTTCAAAAGCAACATACATTTATTTTGGAGTTTGTATATTAATATTTCACTTTATACAAAGGAAGAGAGTGTACAATTTTGGGCAAGTTACACCGAAGTTGAGAAACGTGCATGGAAGTTTTAAGGGAAAAATATAACTTAATTTTGTTCTAAAATAGTAATAATAAGTGTACACGTATACAAGGCCGGCTCAAAGTTATCGGGAGCCTAAAGTGCAACATTAAAATATATTTTGTTACATAAAAAGTAAAATGAGTTGTTTTGTTTTAGTGGAAGAATACTAATGATTTTTATTAAGTCACTCTGGTTTGAATCTTCAGCTCTCATATTTATTACTCCCTCCGTCCTGCTATTACCGACTCACTTTCTTAATTGAGGCGTCCCGCTAAAGTGACTCATTCCAAATTTAGTAAATTTAATCTCTCTCTTACTTTATCATATTCTCTCTCCTACTTCATTATTTACTTTATTATTATCTCACTTATCTTCTCTCTCGTACTTTATCATTTTTTCTCTCATTATCTCACGCATATTCTCTCTACTATTTTATCAACTACTTCTCTCATACTCTTTCATCTACTTTCTTAATAACCATGCCGAAAAGAAATGAGCCGCTAATAGCAGGACGAAGGTTCTCTCTCATTATTTCACTTATCTTCTCTCTCCTACTTTATCAACTACTTATCTCATACTTTTTCATCTATTTTCTTAAGGCAAATTGGATTTTTTTGTCCCCAAACTATGCGTGTTTGGTCAATTTGGTCCCTTATTTATTTATTTTAGTTAATTGGTCCCCAAACTATAGAATTTTGGACGAATTGGTCCTTCTGTTAATTTTTTTTGTTAGTCAACTGTTAGTCAATGATTTTAAGGGTATTTTCGGTATAATATTATTGAGGACCAAAACGTCCAAATATTGAAAAATCGAGGACCAATTTGACTAATTTTTTTTTCTTTAATTTTTTTAAGTTTTTCAAAAATCGAAAAATATTTTAATAATTTTGCTTTTTTTAAGGAGCAATTATGCCAATTTTAAATAGGTTGAGGATCATTCCCGTTAATTATAATATATTTGGGGATCATATTACTATGAAAACGATGGATTAAAACATAAAATATATTACTCCGTAACTAATTTTTTTCCGAATATTACTATGAAAACAGGAGATTAAAACATAAAATATACGAAAAATTAATGAATTAATCATATTGGAATGAAAACATGTTTTGAATGGAAATTTATTATAGTTTTATTCATTGATTATCAAATATTCTACGTTTTTATCTCTCTTCATCATAATAATATATTCAAAAATTTTGACAACAAAGCTATAAAATTTGACGATTATGATCCCAAAATATAGGGATTGGTCTT
Organism: Lavandula angustifolia; assembly: GCA_028984105.1. NCBI lineage: Eukaryota > Viridiplantae > Streptophyta > Magnoliopsida > Lamiales > Lamiaceae > Lavandula > Lavandula angustifolia. The sequence continues at coordinate 25,200,334 of CM054820.1, forward strand.
CAACTTATTTAAAATTGGCGTAGTTGGTCCTTAAAAAAATCAAAACGACAAAAGTACTTTTCGATTTTGGAAAATTAAAAAAATTTCAGTAAAAAAAAAATTGGCCACATTGGTCCTCAATTTTTTAGTATTTGGACGTTTTGATCCTCAATAATATTATACCGAAAATACCCTTTAAAAATCGTTGACTAATAGTTGACTTACCAAAAAATTAACAGAAGGACCAATTTATCCAAAATTCTATAGTTTGGGGACCAATTAACTAAAAAAAATAAATAAGGGACCAAATTGACCAAACAAGCATAGTTTGGGGACTAAAAAATCCAATTTGCCTTTTCTTAATAACCATGCCGAAAAGAAATGAGCCGCTAATAGCAGGACGAATGGAGTAGTATTTTTCTGTGTAAAAGAAAAAAAATTGTTAGAAATAAGGTTCGAACCCAAGACCTCTAAAATGCAAAACGTGTACACTATCTCGTTACTATTTTAGAACTAGTTTGAAAGAGTTGGCATTATGCCCGCAAACCCGGGATTAAAATATTCACACTTCTTTCTTCTTCCAACACCAAACTCTACTTGTGTGCGTTTTTTTTTTCCCCTCAAAAATAAAAAAATAAAAGTAATAGAAAATAATAACTAATAAAAAGAATTTGTGAGTCAAGAATCAAACTATATTGGGTGGTCGGATCTTGGGGAGAAAATGTTTGTTGGGTTAGCAAATGCTGGCAACCAAATATATAATATGCAAACTGTCACTCCCATTTTAGATATAACAGAATCAAATCAACTTTTTATGGCCACCAATTATTTACTTGATCTACATTTTTTTTTCTTTCTAATTTGTTAATTGGTGACATATGCGTATTAACGTGTCACCACTACTTAAATTCCACAAACATTGTAGGTGAGGTGTCTCATGCTCAACTACATCTTCCAAATAAATAAAAAATAAAAATCCGTAATTACTAATGATTTAATTATCTATTTTCATAAAACATGTAATTGACTCGTTATTCGACGAGAAACGCATTAGTAACGTCATGTATGTGTCCCATTAAAAATGTTATATTTTTAAAAATGTAAAAAATGTGTGGACACAAATTAATTATTCAAAAATCATATAATATACACCATAAAACATCATTTTCTTAATTTTTCGTGCAAAAAAAAAACATTATTAATAGAACGGAGAGAATATGAAATACTAAGTATTTTTATTCTCAAAATGGGATTTTAATGAATGAGAAATAAATATATAAAATGATTCATTATAGTTAAAGCATTAAGTGAATGAGTCTTGCTTAAGTGTATAGATTACGCTTGGTAAGTGAACTTGTAGCATTATTGTGGTTCACTTGATTATTCTCAGGATATCATAAATATAATAATTGCATTTTCTTAGTATAATTTTTTTAAATGACGAGAGAAATTCACAGTTAATATTTGAGGTACAGTTAAACTTGGATAAAGTAATAATCTCGCTTAGATAATAAATTTTTTCGGTCCCGATATGGGTCAATGCACTAAAATAATGTTCGATAAAGTAATAACCTCGTTAAATGAATATTTTTTTTCAGTCCCAAGGTTATTACTTTATTAAGGTTTAACTGTACATACTGAATTTAAAATTCTCATCAAATTTAGCATGCGTATCCATTGGACCTAACATAAGCAAACACATCATCACCTTAACAAGTCAATATTATTGGTGCCCACATTAAATTTATTGATTTTGTTTGCTTAAAAGAGATACTTGCAAAATAAGTTAAAAGTGGTCTTCGTGTCGACATAGCTTACTAAATCAAGCAAAGTCGTGCATCAGCACTTGCGTTTACTCCTATTATTTTCTCTCACTAATCTTGAAATTCCCAATTGGAAATTGAAGACCAAAGTTTAATTTTTTTGACTCATTCCAAACTAGTAGTAATAAATACATTCTAATGTTGTTATTAGAAGAGATGGTTTTGAACAATAAATCAGATAAACTAAAATCATTTTTTTGATACTTTTTAATGTTTATGATCGATTTTGATTATTTTTTTGTAACGGGGTAATGTTATTTATTTAAAATTACACAAATTGTAACAAATTAAAGTGGATAATTTTATAATGCAATAAGTTGATAATAATTTCTCTTCCGTGCAAGACAGCAATAGTACTTCGTCCTAAAAAGTCTTCCACGTGCTTTTTTCCTCTCTCTCTCTCTCTTCTCTCTCTCTCTCATCCACCGCAGCCTCTGTCAAAATCTCTCCTATATATAATAGATACAAAGGCCATTCAACTATCAAACTACACTTCCATTTTCATTCAAAGAATTTGGAAATCTTTAAAGCCTACAGAGCCATTCAAAAAAGAAAAGATCTTTGCTCTTTTCTGAAATCATCCCACTCTCTCTCAAGATTTCTCACAATTCTAAACTCATCCCATTTTCCGGGACTCTCTCTTCTTTCACAACTACCTCTCTCTCCTCTCTCTCTCTCCCTCCCAAGATTGCCCCTTTTACAGAAATCAAGCCCTAGTTTAGTTGTTTTGAAGTTGCATGGGGGTATATCATTCCGACCCGGTTCAGTGTGATTTCAAGAATAGTCTTGAATCCGCCATTGCAGAACTCATCAAGGACAATGAGAAGAAGAAGAAGATCAAGCCCGTTGAAGTCGAACCCAATTGTTCCGAAGATATAGAACTTCTAATGGGGAGAATCCCACATTCTCCGATTCTGGATCCAGCCAGCCCCCAACACGAGGCCGCTGTAAAGCTGCAGAAGGTTTACAAGAGTTTCCGAACGAGGCGAAAGCTAGCGGACTGTGCAGTCCTCATCGAGCACAGCTGGTGGAAGCTTCTAGACTTTGCCGAGCTTAAGCATAGCTCGATCTCCTTCTTCGATATTGACAGACACGAAACCGCCATCTCTCGCTGGTCTAGAGCAAGAACCAGGGCTGCGAAGGTGGGAAAGGGCTTGTCGAAGAACGGAAAAGCTCAGAAGCTCGCTCTGCAGCATTGGCTTGAAGCTGTGAGTAATCAAATCAAATTGCTTATCTTATAGTTGAGTGTTTCTTGATAATGTAGTTAGTCCGTATACTTATATGAGTGCGTTGGTTCCGAACAGATCGATCCACGACACCGTTATGGGCATAATCTACATTTCTATTATGTCAAATGGTTGAACTCACAAAGCAAAGAGCCCTTCTTTTACTGGTAATTAATCTTCTCTAACTCTTGCAGAGATGAGATTAGTATATATATGTGTTGTTGTGTGGTAATTGAATGATTTATATCATGTAGGCTCGATATAGGAGAAGGGAAAGACATTAATCTCGTCGAGAAGTGCCCTCGCTTAAAGCTTCAACAGCAGTGCATCAAGTATCTTGGCCCGGTAGGCCTATTAGCCCTCGATCATTAACATTTCCACACGAAAATTAACTTTCGAGAGCGTTTTCTAACTAAGTTTGTCTGTTTCAATCGATAGATGGAGAGAAAGACGTACGAAGTTGTGATCGAGGGTGGAAAGCTCGTATACAAGCAAACGGGGCAGCTCGTGAACACCACCAAGGGTTCCAAGTGGATATTTGTCCTCAGCACCTCCAAGACGTTATACGTCGGGAAGAAGAAGAAGGGCACGTTCCAACACTCGAGCTTCCTGGCCGGAGGGGCAACCCTAGCGGCCGGGAGGGTAGTAGCGGAAAACGGAGCGTTGAAGGCAGTCTGGCCTCACAGCGGCCACTACAAGCCCACACCAGAAAACTTTCAAGACTTCGTATCGTTCCTCAGAGAAAACGACGTCGATCTCAACGACGTTAAGGTAAACAGAGACTCTACTCTCTGTTTATTACATGATTTTTGTTGCTACAATTAACAAACCACTCATCATTACAGCTCGATTCCACCGATGATGAAGAGGAAGAAAGCATGTACTTAAAAAGCAATGCATCCAGAGATGATTCGTCCGAAGAGAACGAATCCGATTCAACTTCGGATAGCATTCCATCAGTAGAGGAAACCACTGGCCTTTCGATAGAGAAGCTTAGCACCGGAATAGATGAAACTGCGGAACAACATTATGCTAATCCGACCGCCACGAAGGCCGAAGAAGTCTATGAGATGAAGGAGGATAATTTCATGAAACAATCCATCTCACAAAGAATCAAACTGCACAAAGAAGCAAAATCCTTCCAGCTGGGGAAGCAGTTGTGTTGCAAGTGGAGCTCCGGGGCTGGCCCTCGGATCGGCTGCTTGAGAGACTACCCGTTGCAGCTCCAACGCGACGCGTTACGACGAGTAAACTTATCTCCAAGAAGTAAATTAGACTCCCCTTCTCAAGCTGAATCAAGCTGCAATCTTTCTTGCAGGGGTAGTTTGCATTCAACTTGCTTGTACATTCTCTCACTCACTCCTCATGCTTGTAGGATAGTGAAGTAGGAGTTAATTCTTTGATTTAACCATTCTTATTTTCCTTCATCGGTTGTTAGAATTTGTCGGGGAATTCTTTGATATTCATTTTAGCAAGAATTCCCATGATTTTTTTTAATTTTTTATTTTAGTTAAACCATGTACATCAATTTTGTTCTTCCCATCTTGTTGTTACAAGATGAAGATCGTAAATTCTTTGTGTATCATGCAACTCCCTTGAACTTCAAAGGAAAAGATGATTCTTTTTTGGGTTATTAGTGAAATAAGGCATGAACTATAATCGATTTGCAATTTTAACATGAACTTTAATCCGTAACAAATTAATGCATGATTTTCTAATATTGTAATTAAATATGCTCCGATCCCCAATTTTTTCCGGCAACCGGAATAATGAGTTGGACGCCCACGTGAACAGAATTAATTAGTCATTTTTATGGGCGAAAACTTGTTTTTACAGTATAAATTAATGTTGTTAGAGATAATCGGATAGTAGCATGTTATCTGAAATCTCAATTTATCAGATGTGGCAAGCAAAATGCATTCATTTTAATTTTATGACGTGACAACTTGTTCAGCTAGACGTCTAACTCAGCAATACAACTCTGTTTTAATATTTTTACTGGCCTAAAGAAACTGAGATAAGAACACGTCTTCAATTGCAAAAATCAAAAAGTTCGTGCATTAATTCAGTAACAGTTGGAGTTCGTGTTACAATTGTTAATGGGCTACAGTTCATGCTTTATTTTAGCAATAACCCTTCTTTTTTCGATCATCCCATTTGCAGCATTGAATATGACTCGTTCTGAGTATACATTTATGAAATACGAGATGTAACATGAGATTTGGTAATGTTGACTCGTTGAGGGACCGGTCTGCCTATCATAGAGTTGGACCAAGCTGTATGGATAACAACTCAAAACTTGTGTTGTTCAGTTGACTCCTTAATTTATGTTGTTTCTGCCAAAGTCCAAAGTCTTTCCATTTGACAAATGTGTAAATATTCAAAAATGGATTTAACTATTATTATTGCTGTGATTTTCTCTTGAGAGAGAGAGAGGCACAATCCCATAAAACAATGTTGAATTACTTCAAAAACTTTACTTGATTAAAAAATAATTAAAAGAAATTATTAACTCTAACCAAGATGCACAATCTTCAGAACTCTAGCTGTCATGCCATGGAAATCCAAACATAAGACATGCAAAAAGTAGAGACATTAACATAAACATTATATTTAATTTAATATAAAAATTAATAGTTGCGGCTCGGCTAGTTAGGGCAAGAAAATGCACACCTTGCCTAGTGGTTGGATCTTGATAGTCGCATAATCGAGTTCTTCTATGTGGTTTGTAGAGTATTTCGTGAAGACGGGATTAATTAACGAGCTATAAACATTAAAATTTTAGGGCACATTATTAGATACCTACCAGGTTGTAGTGTCACTTAGATCCAAAACCAAGGACAGTTGCTAGTACAGACACAAAATTGAATACCAGAATATATTCCATCAAGATCTGCAATAATAACATCTTCCACATCATGGGTTCAGTTCATGAATTTCAAATTCTTGATATTATTTTAAAGGGTTTTGTTCTGCAGATTTATACTTTGTTAACCACATTAGAAATGCTTGTTTTAATTCAAAGCTATAAAGAATTTGCATGATTGCTCCATGTTTATTTGGTATAATTTGGTTTGGTCCCAATCATTTATCCACTTCTAAAAGTGTGATGTTTGTTTTTATTTCATTTGGCCATCATCATCATCTCTCTCTCTCCATCACTCTCTCTCTCTCTCTCTCTCTTTGATTTAATGGCCTTGCTGGCCTTGTGAATCATGTTTTTTTTCTTGTTGAAATTGTGTAGTCTATGCATGTATCCTGCCATATATTTCATTAGGGTAAGTGGTAAGTGACAATTTTTTCTGGTAGGAATTGATTAGCATAATGAATCTTGATTTTCAAGGAAGAGACAAGAAATCTAAATGTGGAATATTAGTAGATTTTCAGTAGACAAAAGATTTATATACATTCATGCATGTCACAAACAAATTAAGATTTTAGCATCTTAACATTTTCACCAATAATAATAATAACACTACTGTTAGAAGGTAGATTCATTGACCATTAAAGAATATATATATATATATATATATATTAATTAGCTAATAGACAAAATGATAATCATGGTAAAGATCCATTCTCATATTTATTATGTATATAAGAGATTGCATTGTTTTATATCTTCAACATTAGGTAACACTTGTGAATTTCTATCTTTAATGAAAAGAATACGATCTTCTCAATTTTGACCACCAAATCAATTATTTGAAACATGGGAATGTGACCTGGTGGTGGGATTGATTCTCTCATAACCAAATGTTACATATTCGAGTTTTATTTACACCTTTAAATATCGAGCATATTAATTTTCAGTATACATATTTGGAGTAACGGCTGCAAATTAACCTCAAAAAAAAAAAAAAAACTAATAATACACATTCACACAAATATTACACAAATATTTGGAGTAACGGCTGCAAATTAATAATACACAAATATTTGTGCAATTAAAAAAAACTAATAATACACAAATATTTGGAGTAACGGCTGCAAATTAACCTCATCACACATTCACACAAATATTATATTTTGCAATTGTCAATCACATTTTTCCTTTAGCAAGAACGCTTAGTTGAATGTGGTAGCAATTATAGCATTGATGGCAATTTGAAATTACTTCTCTTTAGGGTGCATAATTATTAAAAATGTTTTAATCCTCCAAAAAAAAAAACTAATTTGAGTTAACTACTTGAGACTTGAGAGTAAATATGTATAACAAATTCAAACTAAATTTACGGTTGGTCTAATAATACACAGTGAAATGAGCTCGCCTCATAGAGTTTCTATTGCAGTGACATTTCATCTTCTATGTAGTTTGCAGACTACAACTCAGTAATATTTCATCTTCTATGTAGTTTGCAGACTACAACTTCTGTCTCACTATTTCCATTCCACTTCTTTTCGGCAATGAAATTAAGAGAGAAGATGATAAAGTATGAGAGATGGATAGATGATAAAGTATTATAGAAAAGATGAATGATAGTAGATAATAAAGTAATAGAGAAAAGATGATAAAGTAAGAGAAAGTATGAGAGAGGAGATGATAAAGTAAGAAAGAATATGATAGTTATTTTTCCAAATTGGAAAGTGAGACGGAAATAATGGGGCGTCCATTTCGGGAAAATGAGACAGAAATAAGGGGACTGAGAGTATTATTTAAGCATCATTAGTTTATAATATAATGGGCTTTTTTTGGGCCGAGTAAAAAGCAATACCCAATACGGTCAATGAGCCCATGTTTCTTATTCACACATTTTCTTAGCCCAAATCCATTTCAATTTCTGTAACCGGAGGAGGAATCGAGCTCAAGTCGATTTAAATAGTTAATCAATTGAAAAAGGTAACAAAAATAATACCAAAATTCATATAATAATGATCCATAAGTCTATCACTTATCACTAGTGAAGAACCATGTGGCCAAAAATCACGAATTCAAAACCTATTAAGATTGATAATCTATTATTTGTGATTTATAATTAATTTATAGTGGTTTTGCAATTACATATGAGAGACTTTAGTCTTCTACTTTATTGTGGCCTGATTCTATTTAATTTAATTATTTTTCTTCAGTTTATGTATTTTTAATTCTAAGTTTTGTGGTTAGCTTACTTTTACATTAGGGATGAATACATCTAGTTAAGGGCTCATAATTATTTTTTAGTATTTGAATTTTAGTTACTAATTATTAATCATAATGAAGCCGTTTCATAATTTTGATTTATATTTGTTTAAGCCTTCTACTGTGCAACCCGGTTGCCCCAATTCCACTAACCCGAATTCGTGTATTTTTATTATTTTTTTAATTTTTTTTAAAGGATGATAGTGTCATTTGTTTCATACAAAAGTGTCATTTATCATTTTGAACGATTTCTGCCATTACTCATATGCATGTATCATAACAATTGATACTCAATAAATGATACATTTGTCATAAACGAATGATAACAATTGATACTCAATAAATGATAACAAATAACACTTATTTCCTAAACAAACGACATTTTTTTCGAAACAAATAAAAAAAATCGAAACAATTAATACTTAACAAATGACACTTTTGTTCGAAATAATTAATACTCTATAAATGACAATTTTGTTCAAAATAAATTATACTTCCGTCAATGATGGTAGATGTCATTCAAAATAAAAATGACACTTTTTTTCGAAATAAATGATACTCAAAAATTGAAGTATTTTTTTTCCAAAACAGATAACACTTCCGTTTGTAATAGTAGAAGGCGTTCTAAACGAAAATGATATTTTTGTTGCGATATTTTTGTTGCGATATTTTTCTTTCTACTTATCACCTAAAGATTGGTTTCCACTACCCAATTTCTATATGGAGAAAGTGGTAGCCAGAAAGAAAAAAAGGCACTGTGATAGGAGTCGTCCAATTGCATACAAACAAAACCTCAAATTCCTGCTAAAATCTAAAGTGGAATTGTACAACAATACCCAATTTGACTATTACAACTACAAAACTACCCATTTCTTTAAAAACTATCTAGCAAATACCCAATGTTACTAAAATACCCTCACTCTTTCAAAATTTTCACCTAAACTTGTCAAATCGGCACTATGTGTCAGATTGACACTAATAGTCAAATTGTCCGACCATGTGATCGGCACAAAAAAAAATTGTGATCGGCCCCTCCGGTAGGACCATCTCTATTGGTCGGACCATCCCTATTGGTCGGACCATGACCATCCCTATTAGTCGGACCATCTCTATTGGTCGGACCATCCCTATTAGTCGGACCATCCCATCATTTGCAGGGTATTTTAGTCTTTTTGGGTATATAGTGTAGTTAAATATAACAATTGGGTATAAATGTCTTTCACTTTACCAAATCTAAAAAGTGGAGCTTGTTCCCCACAAACCACTCCTTCCCTATAAAAATAAATAAAATAAAAATGTCCTTCTTGTTAAATCTTTTTTACTGCATTGGATCCTCTTCAACATGTTCTAGACATCTACCCAAGTTTTGTGTTCTTGATCCCTCTCAAGTGCCTTCATTGAAGAATTCGTCCCTTTTGCAATGGCCCCCTTTACTTATTATGTTCAAAATTCATTCTTTGGTAGACTCTTTCTGTAATAATCAAGAGATCAAATCCTAACATCTTCACTAAGGGGAATGAATCATGTAAGAATTAGGTATGTTCCTTTAAATAAAAAATAAGAAGTAATCTACACCATTCGTCATATTATTGAATAATTTGGATTGAATATGTTCTGTAATATCCGTTATGTGTGATAGGGGTAAAAGTATAAAAATTATACTCCCTCCATCCTACTCTCTCTATTCCGAATATATATATGTTTATTTGTTTTTCCACACATATTAAGAAAAATATTTAATGATAAGAAAGTTAAATAAATGTTGTTATTAGAATATGAGTAAATTAAAGTAAATTACTAAAAAGTTAATGACATAATTGTATTTGTTATTAGAAAAGTTGGATAAAGTAGTCTTTTTATATATTATCACATTAATTAGACGTATTAAAGTTAGTGAAAGATTTAATTAGATAAAAAAAATTGTTAATAGACATATATATTTGGGACTGAGGGAGTATTATTTATGTCTTATTGTGATTGAACACGGATATTAAGATAGTGAATATAAATGTATAAAATTGTGTTGTATAAGTATAAAGGGGTGGGATGCACTTGTTTAGAGTGATTATGATCCATTCATTTATTACTTTATTTGATATGAGACATAAATAAAGAATGAGACAACCAAAAAAGGCAACTGAAGCATTAATAATTAGACGGAGGGAGTATATTTAATGCATAAAAAATATAATTAGTTATATGCATACCTTTTTTACTTCCTATATAACTATATTTTCCCACCGGATCGTACTCTCTTCACCAATTGCAGAATTTGAAAAAAAGGGAGAAAAAAAAAATCCAATCTTTTTCCAAATTAACGGTTAATCTTTACTATTTTATGGGAAGGAAGAACAATGTAGTGAGTTATTATTTCTGGGTTGGGCATAATGATGAGAAACATAATATATACATGCTTTCTTGTAATTGCATTATATCCATACCTTCAAATATTTCCCGAATTTAGTGAATGGGTCCTCGGATTTAAATGTTCCTTGTATTATTGTGTGTCTTCTCAAAATGCAGCGGTCCACTCTTGTGAGTGTGGTCACATATTCTGAGATGATTTTGATTCTGACTTAGGTTGCCTTAAAATGAACCAAATCCTTTCAAATTTATAATCTTTATGTTTAGAGAAGGACGTGCATCATGTTGCACATGCAACATGATCCAATTTTCAATTTTGACCCGGATTGACCGGGTTTGACCCGATTTTGTACTTTAAAAAAAAAAAAAAAAATTCCCTCTCTCTCCCGTCTCCTCTCCTTCCCTCCCCACTACCCCCTTTCTCATCTCTTTCTCTTTTTCTCTGCATCTGACTTCTCTCTCTCTCTCTATCTACTCCCCCTCTCTCTCTCTCTCTTTCTCCACTCCCCCCCCTCTCTCTCTCTATTTCTCTCTCTCTCTCTCTCAAAGGAGAAGTGTCGGAGCTGTGCATAGGTAAGCATGAGCTCAAGTGGATCGCGGCGAACACCTCGATTTCAGACGCATTAGCGGCGCTAAAGGCGTCTGGAGAGACCTACTTAAGCGTTTGGGCATGTAGTGCGAGTGGTTTATGCGTCTGCATCGGAAAATTCTGCACGGCGGATGCGATTCTCTTCCTCTGCAGAGACGAAGATTTGGCTGATCCTTTCGGATCTCTTCAAACTGTTGTTTCTGATATTTTACCCAAAGGTGCTCCGATTGTCAGCCGCATCCAACCTAATTCGAGGTACGTTAATTTCACCGATTTGCTTTCGCTGCAGTTTTCATTTTAACTCTTAGTCACCGTTTTTATATATATATATATATATATATATATATATATATATATCAGATTTGTCTCTTTGCATTACGATATGCAAAATTAGTGCCCGTTCGATTGTTCGTATATGTTGGATTTATGGATATTGTTCCTGTACCCGAGTGATGTTCTTCACATTTAGTTAAACTGGGGAAATTGCATGTGTAGCTCTTATTAGTCAACAAACATGTGCGATTCAGATTTTCCAGATCTTCAGATTTAGTTAAATTGGGAGAATTTATGTAGCTTAATTCAACATCATGTGTGATTGATATTTTCCAGATCTTACAAAATATACTCAATTACAAGTAGCTTAATAATGTGTGAATTATGGCGCAGACGGCACACTCTGCTCATCATCGACACGTTCTTTTATCGTGATTGACACGCACAGTAGAGACAATTGACACTCTGCTCTCTATTGTGAATTATGTCTTAAACAGACATTCTGCTCATCATTGACATATTCTTTTATCATGATTGACACGCACAGTAGAGACAATTGACACTCTGCTATCTACTGTGAATTTTGGCTTAAAAAGACATCCGGTTATCATTGACACGTTCTTTTGTCATGATTGACACGAATAACATACACAATTGACACTCTGCTCTCTACTGTAAATTACGGCTTAAACAAACACTCTGCTCATCATTGACACGTTATTTTGTCATGATTGCCACAAACAACATATACAATTGATACTTTTTTCATAAACAAATGACACTTTTTTCGAAACAAATCACATTTTTTTCAAAAATAATTGATAGTCAATAAATGATACTTTATTCAAATATAAATGATACTTTTGTTTGTTATGATTGACACTTTGGATAAAAAACAAATGACACATTTATTCACTACAAATGACACGCCTTACTTATCAAAAAAATAAAAAAAAATAAAAAAAATTGTTTGTTACGATTGACACTTTTGTTTGTTACAATTGATACTTTAGTATGCAAAGAGTGACACACCCGTCCTTAAAATAAATGGGAAAAAACGTTGAAAAAATGAAAAAAATATTTTAATTTAAATTTTTTTGTTAGTTGCAATTGACACTTTTTTTTTGTTACGATTGACACTTTCATATACAAGGAGTGACACGTCCGTCCTTAAAATAAAGAGGAAAAAAAACATAAAAAAAAAAAAATAAAAAAATAAAAAAATAAAGATTAATGATGTCACGCCGACATCGGCGGGTCAACACGGGTCAAAAGAGAGTCAACGGGCCAAATACGGTCAAAAGCGAATTGAAATGGGTAATTGAATCATATTACGGAATGCTGCGTAAGTACAAGCAGTTTTTGTCTTATGTTTATATGTATATATATGCAGTGGATTTAAAGAGAGGCTGCCATCACTTTATTAGTTACCTTATATGGGCCTATTAGACTTTTTTCAATAATGCTGTTGATTTAGCTGAACATGTGAACGACGAATTCAATTATTATAATATTTATTTATTTTTTATTTTATTTTATTTTTTTGTAGCAAGTCATGTCGACAGCCTAGTTATGGAGTGGAAGTATTTGTAAAGAATATGGAAACAGGAAAAAAATTAAAAAAAATAATGTGCATCTACTTTCTTGATAAGGTGATTAGGTAGATAAATCAAAGGCTTTGAATTTCACATTGATGTGGTAATATTTAATTAAAGAGAGCTGACTCCTCTTGTCAAAGCATGCTGCTGATGATGTGTTCAATCCAAGAAAAATCTCACATAAAAAGTAGAGATTGATTATTTCTCACTGTTGTTAGTGGGAGCAAACTCAGCCCTTTCAGAATCTTGGTTCTCTCATAAAGTATTTTGAATCTTGTTTTCTTTCTCCTCCCCCATTGTTACAGATCTTCCTCCTTTCAAGATTCAATTTTTTTTTTGCCCTTTTCTTGTATCTTTCTCATGAAAAGGCTTAGCCCAGAAAATATACTCACTCCCTTTTCTTTCCACCTCAGATTTCTTATACCCTGATAAAATCTTGATTTTTTCTTGCAGCTAAAATGGGTTTTTCTGGGTTATCTGCTAAGAACTTTGGTGGTAAGAATCTGACAAAATGTTGTGTGGTGCTAATGTGTTTATGCTCTGTTTTTTGTGATGCTTCTACTATGGCTTCTGTACCTGTTGGTTTTGAGGTTAATGCTTCTGATAGGGATAAGGTTTGGGTGTCTGAAAATGGGGTTTTTGCATTTGGTTTCTTGGAGGTGGATGTGAATAATGATAATGAGTATGTGGTTGGAATTATGTATAATTTAGGGGATAAATCTGCAAATTTGCCTGTTTGGAGTGTTGGCGGTGGGCTTAAGGTTCCTCTGAATTCAACATTTAGGTTTGAAATGGATGGGAGGCTAGTCTTGATCAATAACCCTAGTAGAATCACTCTATGGAGTAGCAATACATCTGATTTAGGAGTTGAAAAGGCTAGTCTTTTGGACAATGGTAACCTAGGACTTTTGAATAGCAAAGGTGAGGTTGTGTGGGAGAGCTTTGCTCGTCCGACGAACGCGTTGCTTCCCGGCCAATCGTTGCGTTATCCGCAAACCCTAAGAGCGCTCTCCACAAGATTGATCTCTAGTTATTATAGCATGGTGATTAGGCAAGATGGGGAGCTTGCACTTGTGTGGGAGCACAATGTGACTTATTGGAGGAGTCGATTTAGCTCGAAACAAGCTAAGTTTAATTCTAGTGGGGTATTAGGGTTGTACGATGATCGTGATAACGTTGTTTGGTCTGTTTCGCCGAAGGATCTTGGAGATCCTTCGGTGATCTTGAGACATCTTCGGATGGATAGAGATGGGAATTTGAGGATTTACTCGTGGGATGGTCGTGGTTGGAAGGCCGTGTGGCAAGCGGTTGATGATCAATGCTCTGTTTTCGGGTCGTGCGGTTTCTTTAGTGTGTGCGGGTATAATTCGTCCGGGCCGGTTTGTGATTGCTTGTCGTCCGATTCTTTGAACACGGGTGGTCCTACGTTGGATACGGGCGGTTTGGGGTGCAAGAAAATGGCGGATTTAGGGAACTGCAGGATGAACACGAGCGTGCTTGTTTTGAAGCAGACGGTTCTCTACGGGATATATCCATCGCGGGATGTTGAGATGTCGTTGAGTGAGTCGGCTTGTAGGGAGCGTTGCGTTAATGACTCCTCTTGCATCGCTGCGACTTCGATGGATGATGGCTCGGGGCGATGCACGTTGAAACAGACGAGTTTCATTAGTGGATACAAGACGACCGACATACACGCCGTGTCTTTCTTGAAAGTTTGTTCAGTTCCTCTGGCCGTACCGACTCAAGGCAATCACATTGACCGCCGTACGGACTCTCAGTCGTCGAGCAACGGGAGAGGAAGCAGCCGGTGGCTAGTCGTAGCTATAGCGGCGGTAGTTCTACTCACAGTCGTAGTGATTGTCGGCTTTCAAGCGTTGGTTTTCTTGATCCTCCACCGGAGACGGAAGATTAGGGTTCGGACGAGGATCCCTTTCGGGAAAGACGCTCGGATGAACCCGCATTACAGTTTACTCATCCGACTATCGTTCGACGAAATCAAGGAGCTAACGAACGACTTCTCCGACAAGTTAGGGACTTCGGTTTACAAAGGCGTCCTCCCGAACAAGACCCCCGTCGTGGCCAAAGTCTTGAAAGACGTCGTGGTCTCGGAGAAGGAGTTCCGTGTGAAAGTCTCGACGTTGAGCGGGACCCACCACCGGAATCTCGTCTCCATGAAAGGGTTCTGCTTCGAGCAAGGGAACAAGTGTTTGGTGTACGAGTACGTCCCGCATGGCTCGTTGGACGAGTGGCTGCTCGCCTCCCGCGGTTGGCAGGAGAAGCTCGACGTCGCGCTCGGCGTGGCACGGGGGCTAGCTTATCTCCACTCGGAGTGTCAGAAATGCATAACGCACGGCAATTTGAAGCTCGAAAACGTTCTCCTCCACGAAAACGCGGTCCCTAAGCTAACGGACTACGGACTCCACGAAATGCTCATGCCTCAAGAAGCGGCCTCGGCCTCATCGTCCGAGTCTCCTTCGGAGCGCGATATCTACATGCTCGGGGAGATGCTCCTGCAGATCGCGACGAGGAAGAGGGGCGTCGTTTTCGAGAACGTCGAGAGAGTAGTAATGCAGGTGAAGGAAGAAGAGGGATTATTGGAGGAGGAGAGTTTGGAAGTTATAGAGAGAATTGCAAGAATAGCTTTTTGGTGTATGCAGGATCAGCCCTTTCTGAGGCCTTCCATCGGAGAAGTGGTGAAGGTCCTCCAAGGGACGTTGTCGGTCGACCGGCCGCCGTCCCGGCATCGCCGCACCGCCGGCGTGGCGGAGATAGAGGCGGAAGGGTAGTGCAAAGTGCAGCCAAAATCTCTTCATTTTTAATCAAGGGATGATGGTGCTTCTTCTTCACTTGTAGGAATTTAATGTTTTCCACAAGAAATGAAATCTTGCTCATATGCAACAATTTTGATTATTGTTTTAGAGAAAATTAAAGTATTTCTTGATATCTAATTTATTGGTACCATGTGACATGTATTGGCATTTTTTGATGTCCTAAATTTCGAATTGCTAACAATTGATATAATTTCTTGTTCAAGAAAGACCAATTTATGGCATTTTGAAATTTCACCAGACAAACTATAAGAACGCGCCGATTTGCCATTCCTACGGAATTAATTAATCAAAATAATGCTTTAATTAATCATAAACTTGTAATTATAAATTGGTAAATTAGATAATATATCCTCAAACTATGGAGATTTGGTCGAATTGATCAATAAACTTTTTTTTTTAATTGTGAGATCCAGAAACTATTCCATCCGTCCCGCTATAAGTGGTCATTTTTCCCGATTGAGATGTCCAATTAAAAATAATCACTTTCCTAATTTAGTAAATAATTATCATCATATCTCATACTTTATTATCTTTTATCTCCTATTTTATCATTTTCTCTCTCATACTCTTTCATTATCTTACTTATTTTCTCTCTCATACTTTATCATCTAACACCCACTCTCATACTTTGTCATCTATTATCTTAATTCTCGTACCGAAAAAAATGTGGCCATAAATAGCGGAGAGAATATTAAATTTGGCCAAATTATTTTTTCCGTTGACATTTTCGTCAGTTAGCGATGAGTGAATAATAATTTCAGAAACATAATAATAAAAGAATAGATCAAATATATTTTTGTAATAAATTTTTTCAAAGGACCAAATTAGCCAATTTTATAAAGAAGATTAGTGATGAGACCAATTCGGCAAAACTTGGATAATTTGATAACTATACTGTCCAAGTTGCCGTATAAGTTTATAACTAGTACTGCTAGTCATTCTGGTTAATTAGTTGAAGAAAATATATAATTACTATAATTAAATGCATATATATAGAGAGAGAGTACAGTAGAAATTAATATGATAATCTGAAAACATACATGCATATGCATAACTGAAAAAAGATGATAATTGATTAATTAGGTTCATAGATCGAACATGTCATCATTCAACAACGAATTCAAGAATGCAGAGAGAGATTCATCACCATCATCGAGATTAGGGTTTAATGGCTTGTGAGTTTTGGTTCCTTGGCCAATCAGCTTCTTACTTAGATGTGTATTCCAGTAGTTCTTGATCTTGTTGTCCGTACTCCCCGGGATTCTTCCCGCTATTAAAGACCATCTACACACACAATTAACAATCAAAGATGATATAAATAGGAGAGAGAAGATTAGGGCGAGCTTGTTGCCGAGGAGGGGGAGGATGAGATCTTCCTCATCGGCGGAGATGGGACCGCGCGTCACGGTTGGCCGGAGGTAATTCATCCAACGGAGGAGCCCCACCTTCTTCGGCAACGTCCGCCACTTCCCCTCGCCTTCTCTCTCTATGTAGTTGGAGTAAAAAGTACTCCATTTATTGGGTGCATAGAGTTCCCAAGTCTTTCAAGGACAATTCAAGTCACCATGAAGCTACAACAGCAATAGTATGCACTTATTACATATATCCAACCAATCAGAGATTGAGTATAAACAAGCACTTGATTATAATAAGCACTTGTGTGCATAAGGGATTGGCCTTTTGCTTTCTACTCATTTTTTCCTTGAAAGATGTCTAGATTTAGAATTAGCTTAACTACATTTCGCACCTATTTATAACAAATATGGTGGTTAAATTTCATAAATTGTTATGTATCAATGTCATTTTTTTTAATTGGATTATCTGCCTCAAAATATACAATTTTTTGTCAAATTCATGTCTTGCACACAAACTTTAAAATCTATCTATAAATACATGAACTTTCAATTTGTTTGAATTTGCACATAAGAATTTTCTTGGACTCAATAACTATATTCATTAGTTCTACAAATATAATTCAAAATTTATTTATAAATTAAAATAAAATTTTAAGTTTAAATGCAAATTTAAATGAAATTCGAGTTTCATGTACAAAACGAGAATTATTACAAAGTTTGCGTATTTACAGAAATAAAGAATTTCAGACTTTTGGTTCGATGTTGACTAGACAGCCAAGTGTGCAGACAGTGGAGGAGCCAGAAATTTTTGTTCACGAGTGCTAAATAATGATGTTAAAAATATCGATAGTGACAAACATAGGCAGCACCACCACCAAAATTTTTATTTGTTTATATAAGTATTGATCATAAAAGCAAGTATAAATTTTTTTATTGAGACCTGTCTCACTTGAAAAAAAATTATTTTACATCCTAAGGACATTTTAAATACCATAAAACGAAAAAATGTTAAAAATTTAATATCACACTCACAATAATCAAATATAAATCCGAAATTCAAACTAAGGAGAAAACTTGCAATTGATATTAGAACAATCAACATAAAAGACAATAATTTGGGTCGAGAATAGTGGAAAAAATAAGAGGGTTGAGAAAAATAGTAATAAGAGGGAATAGAACGAAAGATACAAGTTTTTAAAAAAATGTAAATAGAAAAATAACGAGGAAGATGCATGGTAATTTGGGAGTGAAAATTGAAAATTAAGATAAAATTGGAAGAATAGGGAGTGAAAATTGAAAATATAAATAAAAAAGTCAATGTTGGGAATTGAACCCAAAACTTATAGGCGAAAAATATGTGTTCATTACCACTAGAACAAGCCTTAAACATGTTGTAATTTCTTCTAAAGAATATATTTGAAAATTCCCACAGGTGCTATAACACCACTAAGCCCTTAATTGACTCCTCTACTGGGTGCTGAAACACCATCTTAGAAAATGTCACGTCAGCTTTGATTTTGTCGGACTTTCGACTCATGTGTAATTTCAAACAAATTGAAAGTTCATGTATTTACATGTAGATTTTAAAGTTCATGTGTAAAACGAAAATTTGAAAAAAGTTCGTGTATTTTGAGACAAATAATCCTTTTTAATTTATAAATATACAATTAATTTCCTCGACCGGTACAAAAATAAAGATTAATGTGGGTAGAAATCATAATTTCCTTTATTGTATTTAAAGTTACTAATTTAGTTAAAAAGAATATAATGAAGTAAACGTAAAAAATATCGATTTTATACTCCTTTTGCTCGAAGGATAAATGCCCATACGTCTAATGCGATGACACTTTGTTACAGGAAATCATAATTTGGTCGAACGTTATCAAAATTAGAATCTTTGGTTGAATGGAGAGAGATAAAAGTTACAAGTTAAACTTTATATTTGTTTGTAGATTATGAAATACTATTCAAAACACGAAACTAACAAAACAATATACATTTAATATTGAAAATAATGCACGTCAAAGAGTCATCAATATTTATGTTTTTCTTGTTAAGAGATTATCATATAGAACCGACCCTAGGTTGGGAAGGTAAAAAAGTGGATGACGGAAATTAGTAATAGAATACATACCTACAGCGGAATCAAATAGTACATGAATTCTTACTTTAAACGTGATACTCCAGATCATCAATAATCATAATTGGATTATGGTTTGTTTACACAATCTAGATGCTTGAACTTTCCAGTGAATAGAAGAATGATAATTAGATAAATCTTGCGTACGGTTTTTCTGAATAATGATTTCTCTCTCTTAACCGCTTCTCATTCATCATATATATATATGTGTATATTTCATACAAGTCCCTTACTTATATGTTATTACAAAATAACCCCCATGGATGTATTTATATATATATTTCCAACAGTCAATGACAAGGAAAATAAGAAAAACAAAGTGGATAAGAAGAGCAAAGAAAATAAGGAAGGTTGTACTAGAGGTCGACCCGCCTTACAAGAATATATGTGAAAGTGAAAGCATGTAGATTGGAAGCAGTTAGGGCAAATGCAGTTTCGACGATCCGACTATTAACAACTTACGATGTTATATATCATATGAAACTCAAAATCTTTATCTAACAAGAATTGATACAATGGTGAAGGTTCCTCGGAGTAAGTTAATTTGCACAATTTCGAGCTACGTCTCCAACTATCGATAACCGACCAATCAGTCAAAACTATTGCCTCTATCATAATCAGGGACGTAGCCAGAAAATTCATTAAGGGGTGACACCTGCTAGATTATTAGTGAGGAAAAGATGGATTTTATTCATGAATATGTGATATATATACACATCGGAAGAGAGAGAGAAAGATAGAGTGCTGACGTCATCCTAACAACTTAACTACTTCTTAACTGCCTAACTTCTTTTCTTAACCGTTTAACTAACTCTCTTAACAACTCACTTGTTGGCTAATCTTGTCTAACAACTTATAACAACTTATAGTTTTATATTCCCTGAACTATCTCTTTTCTTCTTCTACCCCGGCGATGCAAGTGGAAGTAATTGTATGAGTTCTTGAAACCGGTGGATTGGTAATGACTTTGTTAGGACATCAGCCAGCTGGTCTTTTGTTGGAACATATCGGACATCAAGTTCTTTCTGTAGTATCTTGTCCCGAACAAAGTGAACATCTATTTCAATGTGCTTTGTCCGGGCATGATGAATTGGATTGCAACAGCACTCTGATTGTCACACCAGAGTATTGGCTGAGACTTGAGAGGTAAGTTTGAATCCAAGTTCATCCAGTAGAGACTTTATCCAGAGTAGTTCGACTGCAGCATCTGCAAGTGCTCTGTACTCTGACTCTGAGCTGCTTCTAGATACAACTTTCTGTTTTCTGGATGACCATGATACAAGATTTGGTCCAATGAATATACAAAAACCTCCTGTGGATCTTCTATCATCTGAGCAGCTAGCCCAGTCTGCATCTAAGAAACTAGAGAGATGAAGATGAGATGTGTTGGTGAATACTAGGCCTCTGTTTTGTGTTCCTTTGAGAAACCTCAACACTATTTTGCATGCCTTCCAATGCTTCTCAGTAGGAGCCTTGAGAAACTTACTTAGCCTATTAACAATGAAGGCTATGTCTGGTCTAGTGAGTGTTAAGTATTGCAGTCCACCAACTATGCTTCGGTATAAGGTAGGATCAGAGAATGGAGGACTATCAAGTTGATGAAGTTTCTGTCCAGAATCAAAAGGTGAGGGAATGGGATTGCTATCCTTCAGATTAGTCTTGTGCAGTAGTTCTCTGATGTATTTGGACTGGTAGAGAGTAGCAGAGGAAGGGGTTCTATGCACTTGTATTCCTAAGAAGTAACTGACCTCTCCCAGAGTTTTTAAGGCAAATTCTTTAGACAATCTTACAATGAACTCCTTGATCAGATTAGGATCTTCTCCTGTGATTAAGATGTCATCAACATAGATGAGGAGCATTAGAAGTTTACCTCTCACCCGTGTGTGAAATAGGGAGTGATCTGAGCTGCATATCTTGAATCCTTGTAATTTGAGATGATTTCTAAGTCTCTCATCTTGAGTCCATACAAGGATTTTTTCAGTTTGCAGACATGCTGAGGCTTTGAAGAGTCCACAAATCCCACTGGTTGTTGCATGTAAACTGGTTCAGTGAGGACTCCATTTAGAAAAGCATTGCTGATGTCAATGTGTTGGATATGCCAGTTGTGTGTGAGAGCCAACGAGAACATGAGTCTGACAGAGACTGGTTTAACCACAGGGCTGAAGGTCTCTTGGAAGTCTACCCCAGCACGTTGTTGGAAGCCTTTTGCAACTAACCTGGCTTTCAATCTCTCCATTGATCCATCAGCACAGGTTTTTACCTTGTACAACCACTTACATTGAATCAGGTTCATGTCATCTGTGACTGGAACTAGCTCCCAAGTATGATTTCTTATTAGGACATTATACTCCTCCCTCATAGCCTGAGTCCATGCAGGGCTTTCTAAGGCTTTTTGATCTGATGTTGGTTCTTCTATGCTTTCCAATATAGAGGTGTAAGCTTTTGGCTTATGAATTCCTCTTTTGGCTCGAGTAATCATGGGATGAGTATTGGTGGGTGGATTTTGGGACTGGATAGTGTTTTCTGGTGAGTTTGAGGAAGTGGCAGAGGTAGTTGGAGAAGGAGTAAGTTGGCTAGGTGGGAGAAGTGGGACACTAGTTGATGGATTTAGGTAAGAATTTTGATGTGAATGAGGTTCTGGATCAGGATGTGAAGAGGTTGGATCAGAGGGACTGTGGAACAGGTTGTTATATGGGAATTCCTTCTCATTAAATAAGACTGATCTGGAGATGTAGATCCGTCCTGAAGGATGTAGGCATTTATACCCTTTGTGTGATAGGCTATACCCTAAGAAGACACATTTGGATGATCTGAACTGTAGTTTGGCTGTGTTATAAGGTCGGAGCAGGGGAAAACAACTACAGCCAAATACTCTAAGGAATGTATAGTCAAGGGTTTTGTTGAAAAGGAGCTGAAACGGAGAGATGTAGTTTAGCGAGGCAGCAGGTAGTCTACTTATTAAGTATGTAGATATGAGAAAAGAATCCTACCAATACTCATAAGGTAAGGCTGACTGAGCTAACAGAGTGAGGCATAGTTCAGCTATATGTTGGTGTTTCCTCTCTGCACTGCCTTGTTGCTGATGTGTGTGAGGACATGGATGTCTGAACTGTACACCTATAGTTTTGAAGTAGGACTGTAGTGGTCTGTATTCACCTCCCCAATCACTCTGAAACACCTTAATCTGTCTACCAAATTGCCTTTCCACAAATGTAAAGAAACTCTTTACAATCTGACTAGTTTCAGATTTTGCAGCAAGGGGATAAATCCATGTATACCTTGTTGCATCATCAACAAAGATTATATAATATGTATACCCCTCTGTAGAAATAGTAGCACTAGGCCCCCATAAATCACTGTAAATCAGATCAAATGGTTGAGGAGATCTATTATGAACAGACTGAAAAGGGAGTTGATGTATTTTGCCCATAGCACAGTCATCACAAAACTCAGATTCTCTTAGTTTTACAGGAGCTTTATGTAGTGTTTTCAACACATTATTCATAGTACTGAAACATGGGTGACCTAATCTTTTATGCCATAAACTTGCTTCACTTACATCAGTAGAAAGACAAGACAGAGTTCTTGATTTCTTCACAGCAGGGGATTGAGGTCCAGTTTGTAGATCCAATTGATACAACCCATTTTCAATCGTGCCCTCCAACAACACCTTATGAGTGTTTTCGTCCTTGACAAGACAGTAGGTGTTATGAAGTTCCACATAAACTTGATTATCATCAGCTAGCTTTGAAACACTAATAAGGTTTTTTGCAATTTGAGGTACTCTGAGTACATTGTGAAGTAGCAAGTTTTTGTAGTTTGCACTAGGTATTATAGCAGAACCTATATGAGAGATAGGTAACTGAGAACCATTACCTACTACAACTTGGTCACTGCCATGATAAAGGGGTGGCTTGTTGGAGCTGACTCATTTCAGTTGTGACATGAGCAGATGCTCCACTGTCCAGAAACCATTCCCCATTTGTAGTATATGTTGAAGCATGAAATACATTGTTAGCTGTAGGCAAAGAAGGAACAACAGTGTTAAACTGTGAACCAGAGAGCATTGTAAACGGATTTCCATAAGTGGTTTGAGAGGCATTATTATAGAGATTTGATCCTTGATGAAGACCATAAGTAGGGGTTTCCTGAGTAGTAGTGAAGTGAGCTTGAGAAGGAGGAACTGAAGCTGCGTCTGGTCCAGGGTAGTGAATGTCAAATCTCTTTAAGCACTTAGAGGCTACATGTCCAAGTTTTCCACATAGTTGACAACTTGGCCTATTTGGATTTGTTCTGCCTCCAACCTCCCCTGTAGTTTGAATAATGTCCTCTAAAACCACTTCGTCCTCTGCCTCTATTGTAGGAATACTGTTGTTGAGATCCTGCTCCTTGATCAGACTGAGGATAAGCCACATTAGCAGTATGTGTGTAATTCACAACAGAGGATTGAGACATCAATCTGATCTCATGATCTGTAAATGGCTCTGAAGTTCATTGATGCTTAGGGTACCAGCTTGTGCAGTCAGATGCACACATATTGATTCATATTCTGGTCCTAGTCCTCTAAGGATGAATAACACTAACTCTGATTCAGCAATAGGTTGTGCTATATTGAATAGTTCATCGGATATAGATCTGAACTTCATCATATAATCATCAATAGGTAGGTTTCCTTTTTTGAGTGTCTGTAGTTGGAACCTAAAATTCATAGCTTTTGCCTTCGAGGTGGTTTGAAAGAAGTGTTCAAACGCTTTCCATAGTTGTGCAGCTGTTGAACACCTACCAATATAAGCAAGCATAGAAGGAGAGATGGAGGACAACAACCAGCTAAACAGGAATTGGTCTCTTCTCAGCCATACCAGATATAGTGGATTGACATTAGTCTGAGTAGAAGGAGGTATAGGTTGTAGAAACTGTTCTGGATAATTCAATTCCAACAAAATATCTTCAAAACAGTATGCCCTAACGTTGGCTAAAACTTGAGTTTTCCAGAAAATATAATTCGATTTGTCCAGTTTGATGGACAGAGGGTGAATATTTGGCAACACTACCGAGTTTGCATCAGTTGCTATGATCGATTGAAGATAGATCTACTTCTTAGATTTGAGGATAGAATATCAAGGAGTAAAAGAGAACTTAGCGATTGAATGGTTCGCCGGAGTGATTTAGTACAGAGTTGACGCCGGTGGATGATGGAGAAGAGATGACGGCGATGGAACAGTTTATTCAGCGAGAACTTCCATGGATCGGATCTGAAGGTTTTAGCTCTGATACCATGCTAGATTATTAGTGAGGAAAAGATGGATTTTATTCATGAATATGTGATATATATACACAGCGGAAGAGAGAGAAGATAGAGTGTTGACGTCATCCTAACAGCTTAACTACTTCTTAACTGCCTAACTTCCTTTCTTAACCGTGTAACTAACTCTCTTAACAACTCACTTGTTGGCTAATCTTGTTTAACAACTTACAGTTTAATTACACCATATTTCGAAAAAAAGTAGCAATTATAATTAGCATTCAGCTTTGTTAATTGCGGCTGTAGATGAGAGTCGAAAGAGTTCGAGAGGAAATATCTTATTCTGCACATAAGTTGGTATTGGGATATGTGATGCAAGTGCAAGGTCAAACAGTGGAAAATGCTATATGGGGTTTCAACGAGTGAGAATAAATTTTATATAACAAATTAACAATAATCTTCTCAATGTTCATGTACGCTTGGAACCATGAATCGTGAATATTTCTGTCTCAAAAAGAAACAACGAAGGCACATTAATCATGAACACTGAAACACATAAAAACAACGGAGGAAATAGATTAATTTTCGACGGAATTTGAGAATTTCTGGGATTATAATTCACAATGTCAACATTTTATAAACATAAAGAAAATAAATCGAACCTAATATTTCCGATTGGGATCTCAAAGCTTTCAATTGCGCATAAACGTTAAGCAGCACAAATGACATGTTATTTGTTCTTTTTTCCTTAAATTTGTAATTTAATCATATTATATTTTTTATATAGTGGAGTAATATTTATCAAGGGTATAAATGACATTTTGCATTAAAAAAAAAAGATACATTTGCCATCCGTGGCTACAAGTAGCTCCGTCCTTCGTCATAATCGTTCTTACATATTGTGGACTTAAAAGAAATTGAAAAAAGTAAAAGTAGAAGTATAAAATAAATAGTACTCCCTCCATCTAGGGATGGCAATGGACCGGATTTGGACCGGATCCTCCTCGGTCCAGATCCAGATTCAGGATTTTTTACTTTGGTCCAAATTCGGTCCAGATCCATTGGATCTCAAAAAATGAGATCTAGACCCAGATCCATTGGATCCACAGGGTCTCAGGTCTAGACTCGGATCCATAAGTTTTTTTAGCTAAAATTAAAAAAATTCTAAATTAATTAAAATTTAACTAAGTTAATTAATTCTACGATAACACAATAATCTATAAGAGCATTACTATCATTAAAAAAAGTCAAACTACTCATGATATTATAAAAATATTACAATCATCTATAAAACTATGATTTTCTCTCTAAAAAAAAAACTTTCAAATTCGTGGACAGTGGGTACTCAATCTCCTCCCTCTTTTCTATTTATTAGATTACTAGTTAAGTATTTCAAGCTCAAAAAATAATGTAATGTGATATTTTAAGTAGAATAATATAAATATAATATTTTAGATATGATAATAAAATAATATTTTAGTTATAAAAATTGGCGGATCTGGACCGAATCCGGATCTCAGATCGTAAAGTCCAGATCCAGATCCGTAATTTCTACAATTAGTCCAGATCTGATCCAGATCCAATGGGTCCAATTTTTTAAGATCCAGATCCAAAAAAATGGATCTGGATCCACAGATCTGGACCGGGTCCGAGATCCATTGCCATCTCTACCTCCATCTCAATTATAATATTCACTTTGCTTTTCGCACGGTTTTTAAGGAAAGTTAGATGTATAAAGATGTGAGTCCTAAAAAAAGTTATATGTAATAATTTGCTAAAAAGGGAAACTAGACATTATATTTATGACAACCCATTGTAATTGGGATAAAACGAGTGCAATTTTTCGTTTAATAATAGAGATTCACAATCAAAAAAACTGATTAGGATGTTCCTCTATTATAATCCTTTTTTAGGATGAGACTCACATGGTTTTTTTTTTTCCGAAACTAAACATTAGTTACTTGTTTACATTGTGATGACAAATTGACATAAAGACAACAATATAAAACATGATTACAATCATTGCCGTTGCAAATAATGACTAATTGGAGGCCGAAACATCTCCTTACTTTCTCCCTTACGATTAAATATTTATATCGAGTTTATTTTGCCAAAAATCTAATCAGTAACCTAAAATATCTTCCATTACATCACATACACTTGAGACATTAAGAAAATAAAAGATTCTCCTACTTAGAAACCCATTTATCCATGTATACCATATTGCCCTTTCCTTAATTTCTCTTGATTAGAAACCCTAATGTATACCATATTACCCTTTCCTTAAAACATTTCTCTTGATTAGAAACCCTAATGTATACCATATTACCCATTTATACATAGCGGAAAGGGCAATATGGTATACATGGATACATCTGGACACCATATGACGATATAATTAGAAACCCTCATCATTTTAATTAAACTGACACAACTTGGAGATATACAAGAAGATTAATATGTCTCAAAAAATAAATAAATAAACAAGATTAATATCGCACTATTTATGAACATCATCCCTCACCATAAGATTGATTTCATGATAAAAGAAATCGACAAGCGAATAAACTTTGATCTGCACTAGGAGATAATGAAGTACCTGTTGCCGAGATGGAATCGCGCTTCACACAAGGCCAGAGGTAGTGAGGCAGCATACCGTTGAACCCAACACTGACTCGACCGGTTTCTGAATCCGAGAAAACCACTGTTTTGAATTAACTGCGGTTTTTTGTAACTCAAGATGCTGAAGACATGATAATAGGACTGGAAAAACATCTCTCTCTCTCTTTGTCTTCCTCCTCCTCACTTTTCTCCCTTACTCTTTCTCTTTCTCCTTATTTCTCCCTCTCTCTCTCTCTCTCTCTCTCTCTCTCTCTCTCCTTTACTCTTTCTCTTTCTCCCGCTCGCTTCATCTTTCTCACTTTTCTCCCTTACCCTCTCTCTCTCTCTCTCTCTCTCTCTCTCGCGCGCGCTCTCCCTCTCGGTTGAATGCAGACAGTGCAATCACCAATAATCATTGCAGGAACAAACTCCGTCCCTAAAATGATGAAATCTATTCGCATCCCTCAAGATAATCTCGCGTCCAGTGATATCCGATATTAATTTAATAGCCGTATGACAGTCCCCGCAAACCCTCAGGTTCTTCATCACTCGAATCGGTACCCCTTCGGGCAGCTTCAGAAGGCCAAACACGACAGCCAGCTTCTCACTGTGATGCCTTAAGTTTTGCGACTTTTCTTCATCATCCACATCATGGAGGGCATAAGCACCGTCCGGGCTGTATCCGGCTTCTCTTAACTTCCCCCCGAGCTTCTCCCACGTTTCGATAATCTCCATATGTTCGGGGTGCGGCGTGCTCTCTCCGCTAGTGAACATGTGCACTTCTTTGTCCACCTCGATCCAGCTACAACCCGGCGATTTGCTCACCTTCCTCTGCTTCATGTTCTTCCTCAACTTAGCGGCGTCGCCCCATCTACCCTTTGAAGCATAAATATTTGATAGTAGGACGAACGGACCGGAATTTTTGGGCTCGAGTTGGAGAAGTTTCTTGGCGGCAACTTCTGCAAGGTCAGAATTCATGTGGTTCTTACATGCACCCATCAGCGAACCCCAAACGATCGCATCGGCCTGTACGGGCATTTCGTTTATCAAGTTATAGGCCTGGTTAAGTTGTCCGGCTCGCCCGAGCAGATCAACCATGCATGCGTAGTGCGTTGTGGTTGGCTCAATTTTATATTTTGACTTCATGGATTCGAATATTTCCTTCCCTTCTTCGACTTTTCCACTGTAACTGCAAGCCGATAAAACTCCAATGAACGTAACATCATCGACTTGGACACCCGACGAATACATTTCTCTGAAAACGTGTATCGCCTCATTCCCCAAGCCGTGTTGGGCGTAACCCGTAATGATAGAGTTCCACGTTACCGTATCCTTGCAGGAGGATCTATCGAAAACCGCTCTCGCCTTGATAACATCACCGCATTTCATATACATGGTAATCAAAGTCGACGACAAATATACATCGTCATCGAACATGGACCTTAACAGATGGGCATGAGTTTGTTTGCCATGATCCAGAGTGGCGAGACTCGCACAAACCGAAAGAATACTGATTAACGACGGGAAATGCGGCTTCACGCCCTCGCTCACCATCATGCGGAAGAGCCTAAGCGCCTCTAATTCAAACCCTTTCCGCTCGTAAATCCTAATCATAATATCCCAGGTCGTATTGTCTTTCTCTCGCATCTGGTCGAAAACGTTCCTCGCTTTGGAAACACTTCCATTCTCACCTAAACCCGTAATCATCGCATTGCAAGCAATAACCGATTTCGTCGGCATCGCATTGAAAAGCTCCCACGCGTCTTCCGTCCTTCCGCACTGAATGTAACCCATAAGCATCGCACTCCAAGTAACCTCGTTTCTTTCGGGCATGACCTCGAAGAGTTTCCGAGCAATATCCACCTTACCGTTCTGTACATAACCCGATAGCATTGTCGTCCACGAAACTACGTTTCTCTGCTTCATGCAATCGAAAATCTCCCGTGCCTCATCCAACCGGCCTTTGGAGCATAGCCCTCCGATCATAGTAGTTCGGGTGACAACATCCTTCACCGGCATCACGTCATAAAGTCTTCTCGCCTCGTCAATCCGACCTTCACGGATCAGCCCATTCAACATTACTGTCCATGATATAACGTTCTTCTCCGGCATCCGCCTAAATAATGCTTCTGCCTCGGAAACCATCCCCTCCTCCACATACCCCCTAACCATGGCAGTCCAGGATATGATATTCCGTTCAGGCATTAGATCAAATACTTCTCTAGCTTTCTTTACCATCCCATTCTTTACGTACCCAGAAATTAATCCGTTCCAGGAAACCGTATTCCTTTCTGGCATTTCGTCAAACAAACATTGTGCTTCATTTGGCTGGTTATTGTGAAAATAGCCAGATATAATAGAATTCCATGAAGCAATATTCTTTTGTGGAGTTTCGTCAAACAATTTCCGTGCTGCTCCGATTTCACCCAGACGGACATAATAAGTGATCTGGGAAGAAGTAGGCACGGCAGTGCAAGAACAATATCCATGATATTGAATTCTGAAACGCTGCAACAACTAAAACTTGGTCAGCTGTTCAATTTCAACAAATCAAACCAACCCCACAACCAAAAGAACTGCTAAAATAGACTAGACCTAGAAGGGTTTCTGACCAGTTCATCTATCCAACTAATTAATGAACCGTAGCAGAATGCAACAGACCGATGAAATATCCATGTCATGGCTATGCAAAAGATCTACACCTTTTGCATTAAAATACTATTCATCTAGTTTTGCTATATAAATGGAAGAACATGAGCAAGATGAAGAAATAAAAACATCTTCATCTGACTTCCAAATTATGAAGAAACGACAATCGTACAAATTCCAAACTGTGAGATAACAAAACTAAATCAGAGATACAAATATCTCTGCCCAAGCAACAATGCACCTATCGAAGGTTCTAATAAACTTCTAGACGGCTTGATCCGAAGGGGATCAACCCTATTTATTCTAGAGAAACCCGAATCATAATAAAACTCAAATAAGAAATCCTTACCCTAATAAAACCAAATAAGACATAGATGATAGAGCTAATACAAATGAATTGCAATCATAGCAGCAATGCAATATAACTTTCGGATTGTCTCATTCCCAAACAAGTTCATTCGAATGCATTCAGTGGTAAGCTAAATGAATTAGCACATCCTACTAGACGTCGGGTAGCACCTACGACGTCATCTAGAAACATTGAACAAATAAACAGATAAAATGGAAGAGAAATACAATTGCCAAGAATGGTCAGCTAGAGCTAATACATGATAACTAGCCATCAAACAGCTAACAAACAATGGTGATCATGAACTCAATTTTTAGTACCCAAATTAAACATCAACTGTAAAAAGCAATACATAATAAACAAAAGAATGGAAGAGAAATAAACAGGATACGGAATTAGCTTAGTTAGATATATACAAACCAGATTAGGAATAAAAATGAAAGACTGACCAGGAAGGACATCAAAGCTAGGGCTTTTTGTTGCATAATTCTTCCACCGCCATGCTTAGCAACAGCCTTCCCACATTTTATCCGCCACGTCTACGGGCTGCCTTTCACAGCCGAAGCTACCAATGCCAAGTTTCTGGTCCTGAATTGATTTTTACAGTTCACGGCGGTGACCTACTAAAACCGGTCAGCGCACCAGGTAATCAAACGTCCGTACCAAGTGAGAACAAACAAAATCTTAATTTCTCAAACTCGAGGAAATCAGGGACTGCAGAAGAAGAAGAACAAGGCTAAATCACCACGAGATTATCGTGAAATGGGAAACTTAGATTGAAAAAGCTCTTATCTACGGTAGCAAGAAACACGAAACAAACATAAGCTTATAGGGAGGGAGGGAGAGAGAGAGAGAGAGAGAGAGAGAGAGGAGGTAAGCCGCCACAAACGAGCGAGCGAGGTAAACAAAACTTTGAAGGGGTTTGGTTGGGTTATGGGAGTGAGGTCTAAATTAAGTTAAATACAGACGAATTTAATTATAAATTTTTTATTAATTAACTTAAATAGCAATCACAAAAATGGTAATTAGTAATGACAATTTGAAGTGGAACCGATGGACCCGCTCAGGGGGTGTTTGGAAAAGATTTTTTAAGGCTGCTTGAACTTTAAAGCTCGTGTCGTAATGTTTGGAAGTCCTAGAAAAGTTCTGAGATTCTCTAAAATGGGGTCGATTTTAGAGAATGCGCCGAGCTCGCTTCACCCCACTTCGAGCTTTTAGCTTATAGCTTACGTATTTTTCGGACGAAATTACCCTTACTTTTTTTATTTAATTCCAAAAATTAACCTTCCTAACCCTACTTTGTGAGAATATATTTTACTAATTTAGTATTTTGTAGTATTAGATTGAAATTGTAAGCAAAAAATAAATATTAAATAATAATTATTTGTGAATTTTATTATTTATTATAAATATTAATTAGTAACACTGAGGACAAAACAGACATTTCTATTAAAAAGTAACAATAAGCTACTTCTATCAGCAATATTTCCAAACACTATTTTCCCCACTTTCAAAGCCTTTCAAGCACTTATTTCCAAACACTAACTGATTTTCAAATAAGCTGCTTTCAGCAGCTTTAAGCAGCTTTCAGCACTTATCAATAAGCTTCAGCTACTCCAAACACCCACTCAACCCCACCCCGAAATGGAACGAGTAATATATGCCCCAGAGAGACCCGGGTCGGGTCTCACCTTGTCCCGCCCCACTCCGCCCCGTCCCATAAAGGACTCGTGATTTTAGTTTTAATTAAATTATTTTTTAAATTAGTAAATTTTGATTTGTTTATTTAAGATTTTTACTTATAGTCAGTTACCTTTGTTCTCTCATTTTCTTTACAACTCTCTCGTTACAATCGTCACTAAAGCATAAAGTAAGTGCATATGTAGCAACAATTTAAGTTAATTTTCTACTAAATAACACGCAAAAAGTAGGTTACTTTTAGGAGATTTGATCAAATTCATTACTCCCTTCGTTTCTTTATTGATGTCCAGTTGAATATGTGCACAGAGATTAAGGTAGTGGGTGTAAAGTGAAAATGTGGTAGGTCCAAGTATATTTAGAGATTATTTTATTATATTTTGTTAAGTTAATTAGTAGCTAATACAAAGTTGACTTCTCCTCATATTTTTTACTATCTGTCACTGTTCATAATACCCAATAATTTGTAGGTAAAAATTGATTAACGCCAAAGGACAGTAAACTTAGTCACTGTTCATAAAACCAAATAATTGGTTCGTAAAAATTGATTAACGCCCAAGGATAGTAAATTGTTCTCACTGTTCATAAAACCAAATAATTTATTCATAAAAATGCCACTTGTATGAGAATTCGGTATCATGCATTACTTTATTCATAATTGCTCAAAATACATTTACCGCCAAAGGACAGTAAATGGAATAGCGGTAAATTCAAATCTTGGAAGCTCCTATATAAGCTTACATGTGAAACTCTCAAATTTAAACTTCATTTCCAACATAATTCAAAACTCTCATTCTAAAGCAAAGTGACTAATCAATGGCTAGGAGGAAAGATCTAACTAGAGGAATGCCATTTTTCAGTTCTTACTAATCGACTCGAAAAACAAGAGGCCTTTGAAGGTCAAGATGCTCGAGGCAAGCCGAAAATGGGAGTGCTCCCCTCGCACCATTAGTCGTCTTTGGGCTGCAGCACAAAAGCAACAAGAAAAGGGTGAAACAATTTACTTAACAAGCACAAAACCAAACCGCATGCGAAGTAAAAGAGTCACTATCGACATCGAACTTATACAAAGCATAAACTTAGCCAAGAGATCAACAATAAGAAGACTTGCGAAAGGCATAAGCTGCAGCCCAAGCACTGTGTGGAGATGGATAAAGAGTGGACTAATCAGAGCTCATTCAAGTGCGATAAAGCCTAATCTGACAACCCCCAATCGATTGCTCAGGTTAAAGTTTTCTCTCAAAGCCCTAGAATTTGATATGATTCTTAATACTCTACGGTTCAAAACCATGAATAACACGGTTCACATCGATGAGAAATGGTTTTATATAAGTAGGGCATCACACAGATTCTATTTGACTCCAGGGGAAGCTGAACCGCATAGGACATGCAATAATAAGAAGTTCATTACAAAGGTAATGTTCATGTGTGCAGTTTGCAGGCTGTTGTTTAATGAGGATGGTTCAGTTTTTTTTTATGGAAAGATTGAAATCTTTCCATTTACACAAGTAGCTGCAATTAGAAAGTCAAAAAACAGTGCAAGCAGCACATTGGAGACAAAGTCAATTCAATCTATCACCAAAGAGGTTATTAAAGAGTGCTTGATCACAAAGGTATGAACTGTTAACTGTTAGCAGAAAATCTAGTCACAATTATTACAGCAGAGCAAGTCATAACACCTTTCTTATTCTTATTTATTCAGATCATTCCAGCAATTAAAGCAAAATGGCCAAGAACTGCAAGCAAAGTCATATTTATTCAGCAAGACAATGCTAAGCCACACATCAAAGACACAGATCCAGATTTTAGAGCAGTTGCTAGTTTAGATGGATTTGACATCAGAATAGTTAGCCAATTCACCAGATACAAATGTAAATGATCTTGGATGGTTCAGAGCCATCCAATCAATACAAGTAGAATCATCTTGTTATAGTGTTGATCAACTGGTTTTAGCAGTTCTCAAGTCCTTTGAAGACTTGTCACCTATGACTCTGAACAAGGTTTTTCTAAGTCTAAAAAGCTGCATGGTTGAAATTATGAAGGTAAGAGGACACAACACCTATAAAATCCCACACATGAAGAAGGGCCAACTACTCAGTCAAGAAGCATTACCTACTAATTTGGAAGTGCCCTCTAGTTTGGTTATGGAATGCTTGAGCTACTTATTTGAGAATGGGTTGATACAAGATGAGTCAAACCTCAGAGCAAAGCTTGGATTCAGCTAAGGAGTGTAAGTAAGAAATGAAGTAACTCTTTTGTAAGAAGCCTATATATAAATGATATTTTTGCTACAAATGTGTCATGCATGTAAGCAGGTTTTAGGAAAGCTTAATGACACAAGTCAATATATATAAGACAGAAGTCAATTGCAGTCCAAAAGCTTAAGCTTCACCTTAAGCAATATAAGGATAGATGCAGATTACATTATGCTGTAAGAGCTTAAGCTTCTCTTACAAAGAGATTTAGCAAAACTTAAGCTTTGTTTAAGTTGTAAGAGCTTATCTACGTGCAAATTACATACTATATTAAGTATGTACAGACACAATAAGCTCAATCCTAACTTCGTTAATCAAGTTTCTTATCAAATTAGGGCTTCGAGCAAACATTAACCTTATAGTTTCACAAGGCAGAACAAATATCATGCATAAGTGTTCAATAATCATAAATCTGCACTTTAATAATCATAGATCACCAAATTAATTATCCAACAATGAGCAATAGTTCATCATTTTAGCCACACCACTGATTCCACATCCACAAAGTGCCGAACCCAAGCATAAACCGACGCAACAAAGGACAGTAAGATTAAATAGGGTTCAAAAATCACCAAATCAAAGTAGCGAGACAACCATATCCGAAGCATCTCCTCACAGATCTCGGGCATCTGCGGTTTTTGTACTGGAGATGGCGGCACATTGATGCAATCGGAGTTCTCAAATACTCCGGCCTCACCCTCAATCTCCTCTTCTCTGCGAACCCATGCTTGTAGAGCCTCGGTCAAAATCTTTTTTTTTTTTTCCGTTGGTAATCGGCATCGAGACGGCGATGCCATTCAGCCCAAGGTTCTTGCTCACACAAACTAGCGTCGCCGTCGCACGGCGACGAGGAACCCTCGATCTCTAAGTCGGCCACCTTCCCGTCGCTCAGATCAGTCGGAGTTAAAGAAGCTGCTTCGTTTTCTTGCATTAAAATCGAAGACATCACAGCGTCGGGACGGTACATGTAAGGTTTTCGAGGAGACATCACAACGTCGCGGCGGCGCAGGTAGGGTTTTCGAGTGAGGAAGATGGAGAGAATGGTGAGGATCGATATGAAACGGTGGAACAAATGAAGATATTCGAATAGGGTTACAATGAACAGTGAAGGGGGTGTTAAAAGACTAGTTTGCCCTCACACTTAATCCCCTTACTAATTAATTTCCATTTCGGGAAAGTGGACATGAATAACGAAACATCCATTTCGGGTATACTGGACATCAATAAAGAAACAGAGGGAGTGTTTTTTATTAAAAGAAATGCATTACATGAATATGTAGGGCTAGAGCAACCGTGCAAGTTTGAATCCGAATTTGGGTCTATATGTCTAGCTCATAATTGTTTTCTAATAGTAATGCCTTTTTAATTGTTTAATAATTATTTTGGTTTCACCTTAATGTAAACTTGTTAGATTTTGTTATAAACTCTATAATGAATTGTTTATTTTGTAATTAGTAGTATAGAATTCACATTCTATAGTTAATCATTTTTCACGGGTATTACAATATAACAAAAAATGTTGTGTATACCTTACATACCCACTTTGAAAAATACTCCATTCATCCCACTCATCTTGCAACATTTGGAATTGGATACGGATTTTAAGATAGTGAGACAAATGTGTAAAGTAGTGGTGTAAAGTAAAAGACATTGGGATTCACTTATTTAAGATGATTGTGGTCCACTTATTTTATTCTATTTTAGGAAACGTTGCAAGATGAGTGAGACGGTCCGAAAAAAAATGTTGCAACATAAGTGGGACGGAGGGAGTAAGAGATAATTTCAGCTATTCAATCCCATTTGGGTGGAATACACAACAATAATGCTTTAAAAGAGCAAAAATCCTCTAGAATGAGTTGCAGGACAAGATTGAGCAATCAAGGCTCACCTCCTTGCAGACGGGGCTTGGCCGGGTAGACGAAGATGACCGACGAAGCAGTGGGCGGCTGCAAACCGGCAGAATATCTCACCGAGGCTACGGTAACCCTAGGAAGCTGCAGGGAACCCAATCCCAGTGGAACAAGCATGTAAGTAAGGACATGAGCAGACCTCGGAAGGATGAGTACGGTATCGCTGTGGGGCCCCGACAGAACGAAACTCTGCGAATCGGAGATCGAGCATCTGATCTCCTGGAGCATCTCGGTCTGATTAACGATCTTCACACGGTAGAGGAAAGGGTTGCCAAGAACAGCATGGGGTGGGCATTCTGAACTCACAACCAGCAGAGGCAGCTCGACGTTCGCATCGGGAAGCCTGTGTTTCGTTACTTGAGAGTGAGAATCCCCGTCTCTCGATTCCCGTTCCCATCTCAGGCTTACGCTACCGAGCTTCAGCTCCTTGTAATTCACACTGGGGAAGATGGTGAAAACTTTCTTGAACTCTTCTCCGGGCATGTGAAAGATGGGTGCCTTGAACTCTTCGTGCTGAGGTTGTATAGTGCATGTACGGCTATTTTCGTCGTTCTCGATTGATATAGAGAGCAATCTCAAGGGAACCTCCGAGCAGTTCTTAACGCTTACTACGAGCATTGTTATTTCTTTCAGAGCAAGAGACGGTACCTGATCAAATTCCGAGACTGACTTGAGCTTCGATAGCAGAAGAGGATCCTGCCTAAACGGAAGCATATAGCGATGGCTGATCGTAACAGCGGTTCTGCCTTCGATCTGCAAGCTTTTATGAACATGCACTTTCTGCAAACTACCTTCATCGTTAAAAGGAAAGTAGCCCAACGAGACGTAAAGCATGACAGGCTTAGGACGATTCCACTTAATTTTGAGTTTGCAGGACCATGAGTCCCCCCACATCTAGGGACGGCACAGAAATTAATCCAAAAGATGGCTGAATTTTCTGAATTTTATCCGAAGAATCTTCGGATTGATCCTCGGGTGTATCACATGACATGTCAACGAGCTCAACGTGGAGATTATCAGATGAGAATGGCTCCTCTTCTCTTGGACTAAGCAGGCCTCCTCCTCTTGTATCCACCAGATTAATTTTTAATTCACCTGAATACACTGCATGTCCTTTGGAGGAAACTGTCACGGGCAGAATAAAGGTCTCTCCAACCAATGCAGGGCCGGACGAGCCTAAAATTAGATCCACTTGTGGGTCTGGTTCTTCAACTTGTATAGCTTTCTGTCCAGAGAATGCTAGACCAGGATCCTTGATGGGACTAGTTTCCAGTATGTTCTCAAATCTCCAAAGTCGCAAATTGTTCATCGAGGCAGGACTTTCAGCTCTGCAGCATATTGTGAAGTTCGATCCAATTCTAGCAATTACGTATATGCATTCAAGCTTTCCACTCAAATCTGCATTATGACAGTATAATCTTATTTAACAATAGCAGCTTGAACTACTATCAACATGATGGAGCATAGCAAGAAAAGCTTTTACCATATTCAAGCAGGAAAATTATTACCTACTCCTGAGTTCCATAGCAAACTCAATACATTAATTATTGCTCATGCGAATAGGTATAATATAAATAAATTAATTATTGAGACAATTTTATAGTCAAGAGTCTCACAGCCACTCGATAGCAACAAAATAAACCATACGCCCAGCAAAACCCTTCCTCCCACGGTTATGTAAAGTATAATAATAAAAAAAATGTATCATATAATGTGTTTTTATTACCAGATTTTATCTCGTAGGTCAGTCGTAGCCATTTGTTTGTAGCAAGCACCAGATCAGGAGCTGTTTGAACTCTGCGACCTGATTGTACATTGGAAATTGAACCTATAGGTGGCTTCTGGTCATTCGTAATGATAAAATTGCACTCCGATTGATTGAATTGCACCTCCAATTGATCGATCTCAACATTTATTGGCAATTGGGATCGAAGTGATATAGTTATGAGAGATGAAGCACCTGGCTTAACCATTGGCTGATGAAAGGCAACTAAAGCTAGGAGAGTAACCCTTAGTGGACTCACAGGATCAATCTCAAGATAAAGAGGATAATCACTGTTTACTTTGAAGGCACCATTCTTTTCGTCAGAATTAAGTTCCGACTCCCCTCTAGCAACATCAAATGCTTCCTTGTGTATATTTTCTCTCTGTGAAAGTGTTGCAGGCCCTGCTGGACCACAATCTTTAGAGAATGACTCAAAAGCACCAGTTGTTTCTGGCAGAGCCGCCATTTCAAGTGAATATTCCATGAAGTCTTTCGCTGAACTCATTCCCTTAGAGCACTCTCGTAAGTACCCCAAGACCTCCCACAATGACAAAATCCAGCCTTCTCGTCGATAAACATTTGCTACATTGTCAAAGATTTGCTTGGCATTACTGAAATCACTTAGCGAAAAATATTCTCTGGCCATTTGCAATCCACAATAGGCAGCTGTTCTCTCAGCTTTTAAGATATTGTATGCTTCAAATGATCTCTTTAGGAGAGCAATAATTTCAAAGGAATCCTGGAATCTCTTCCCTTCGGCAAGTGCATAACGGACATATTCATCATCTGTCAGACTGCATTCAAATAGATTCAAAGATAGTGTTAACTACTTTAAGGACATATTCTTAACACAAACAAATCTTTAGACCTATTCTAGGATATAGGTAGAAAAGTATAGTTGGCCTATAA
The DNA here is from genome assembly GCA_028984105.1 of Lavandula angustifolia. Classification (NCBI taxonomy): domain Eukaryota; kingdom Viridiplantae; phylum Streptophyta; class Magnoliopsida; order Lamiales; family Lamiaceae; genus Lavandula; species Lavandula angustifolia. The sequence continues at coordinate 25,239,009 of CM054820.1, forward strand.
GACTCACGGTTGCATTATGAAAGCATCTTCATGCTCAAGCAACCTGGAAAACTGACCAAGATATACAGAAGCCACCACAGATTCCGCATTCCCATCAATTGGACCGACATCTTCGGACAAAGATAGTGCAAATTCCAGACAAGTTTTATTTTCCTTCAGGTAGCTAGCTGCCAACTGTTAGAAGATATAATAAGCAGTTGGAACTCATCTGGCTAAAACTAAAAAATGAGACATCTTATTGATAAAATACATCTTTTATTTCAAAATGGAGTAACCTGATAGTAGTAAGCTGGATGAAATTCCCATTCAGTTGGTTTGTCTTCAGGAACAGAGGTCATACTTGGAAATTGGGAAGCATTGGGCAAGCTTGTCTCCAAGAGTTGAGCAAATACCAAAAATTGTCTGCTTAACCATTCCCAGTGAAGGAAAACAACTTCTGGCGATCCTACAAGTTTTCTATAATTAGCAATATGCCGACGGAACCACGCAATTGCTTCTGACATTTTTCCATCATGCAGCAATAATGTTGACATCTTAAAATGCAGTTGTTCAGCAACTGTCTTGATCTCAACCAGGCGCTGGATTGGGGGCATTCTAGTTGATGTTCCAAACATCTGGGTTAAAATAATTAATAAGCATAATAATAAATAATTAGAACAATAATAAATATAAGGGGAACAGCTGCATGCAGAAAGCAAATACAGAATAGAGCATTGAGGTTATCATGGCCTAATTATATGATCTAAAAATATGGCAGCAGAAAGTGTAGTCTGAGTGATTAACTCACTAAAATTACGGAAAATCTTCTGTGAGACATTTCAACATATGCTGCTCAGACAACTATACATTCTTTTGGGTAGACAGTACAGCTTTCTTAAAAGTATGAATGAGCATCTGTAAAAGCAACAAAGTAAAACGAGACTCTGCAGTCATCATCAAGAAAGTACCTCTCGCAGTGCACTATATGCATCCTCATATAACTTCAGAGCTTCTGGCCAGTCTCTTCGAAATTCTGCATATATAGCAGCCTAGCAGTTGATAAGGTTTAGAATGAGTAAGAGTAGGGAACAGAACATTTTATCCATAAATATAAATACAAGAGACAAAGAAGAATGTTTACGAAGGTTGAAGTATAAAAAACAAATAAAGTACTGACACAATATATGTCATCGAGGGAATTTAGGTGGATATGCCCGAGCATTTAATTCATATACATATAAATGAAAAGATAAAACTATAAAATATGAATTGGCATTATCTCAGAAAATTATAAATTGCATTGTCTGAAAAATAGTGGTAGGATATAAGCAAAAACATGCCAACTAAATTAGTGAAAATACATGATTGCACTTGGTGAAATGCTCAAGTGAACTGCTGTAGGACACCGAAGTCTATAAAACTTTTGAAACAAAAACAGAAGGGCTCCACAATGACAGGAGAACCTTACTTTGAAACAGTACCGAACATTTAGCTCAACTGAGGAGTAATTTTTCTTTTCGAGACGCACTTTTACTCTTCGGCCTTCATCCCTATAATAATTATTTGTCAATTCTCCAAATGCAGTCCAAAGCCTGCAATGACGTAGCTCGTTACACAAATCTGAGAGATTTGCAAAGGAAACCAGAGATTTCAAACAGAATAAAATACTATGAAAGATGATGAAGGTCCAACAAAAGACTAGAATAAGGACACAACTAAAGAGACCTGCCTGCTAAGAGATTGTTGAAGCTCCAGTTCAGGATCTGGTACAAAAATGATAACATTCTTTGAACCTACTTCTGCACGTTTCCTCAATGCAGTTATACGATCTTCACTTGTGTCATCTGGGGGTGGAATTTTACGGATGATGAGTTAAATATTTCCATTGCTAATTTATATAAGGCCAGGATATACTCACAATAAAACACTTAACACCCCCCCAACCCCCACCCCACCCCCCACCCAATTTGCAAGCCAAACAGAAAATGAGAGAAAGCTGAGGTGAACGAAACATTGAATGTTGATTTTTTATTGTTTTTTTTCCGCGAGCTCATTCAAATAGGTCTACATAGTGTAGCAGAGAAGTGATAGTCTAAGCATTAGAAATCAGAGTCCAAATACTAAGAGAAAAACCTACTACGTAATTGATTTTCACATGTTGTTCAAACTGTCCGAATTAATATAAGACAAGCGTACATGTGATTCTCCTAACACTGTCATTCTCGATTCTAAACTCTCTCCATTATCTTTCTTTCATTTGAGACGTTTGGAAAAACCTCATGTAACAGAAACACCATTGTGAAGCTATAGTTAAACATCCATACATGACAACAAGCTTCATTCCTTCTATAGCAAGCACGAACATAGAGCCGAATCAATACAATGAACTTACTAGATGCAAAAGCAATAATCCAACATACGATGCAGGAAGTCACCAACAAACTCAACTAAATATAAACAATTGATAAAATCAACAATCCCAAATCCAAGCACACAGCGGAAACTGACTGACCTCTATTACCCGAGGGAGAGACGACCAGCACCACCAATTTGATGTTCCTCCTACGAATCGATGCCCTGCCAAGGAAACAGCGGATCCTCACACAAATATAAACACGAATTACAGACGAGAGTGAGAAATTCTGAGCAACCTACTTGAGGTTCTCGATGTCGGTACAGACTTGCTGCCACTGAGCGGGGTCACCGGAGACATCGCGCGAGCTGAAAATAGCGACGGCAACGGCAGGGATCCTAGTGCGGTGCTTGGCAAGCCAATCTCGCTTGAGGATTCCGCCGGCGGCGTCGGGACCTTCTTTTGGGGGCTTTTTAGCGGGGATCACGGAGATCTTCGAGAAATCTGGCAATGCGATGGTATTGATTGGGGGCTGCTGCGAGTGGAGGTACGCCGTTATGATGGGGTGAACCTCCGGGCAGCCGACCAGACACGCTAGAGCTACCGGCGGCGTACGCAGCTCCTCCGGGTATTCCTCCATTGAAGTGAATTTTACTTGCGATTATGACTGAATCAGAGTACACCGCATCCGCATCCGCATCGCGCTGTGGAAGAACGCCTACAGGCTTACGGCCAGCCCGATTTGTTGGGATCCGGCCCGAATTTTGAAGCCCAATATGTTGAGGGCTTTTTTTTTGTTTTTTCAATCTATAATTAGGATAAAAGTTTTTTAGATGAATGTGAAAATTGTACTACATTCTTAATATTGAAAATGCAAAAATGTACCTATTATGTTTGTAATTGCAAAAGGAGTGAACTCTTTATATAGTCATTTCAGATAAGCGGATATCTTTTGTAGCCACAGTCTTAAAATTATAAATTTTTTAATCACTATTTTTTTTTCAGTTATAATATAAGTCGTGGGACCCATAGAATGTACAAGTGTATTGGAATTCCAAACCGTGCCAACTAGTAATCGTGGCCTGTTCATTTCGTAATTGTGGTCCGTTCATTTCAAATACAATCGTGTAAACAATTTGAAAAGTCCTAAACGTGTAAAGAATTTAAAAAGTCACAATCGTAATCGCATAGATCCCATTTAAATCCTATTTCCGAACCCCACCCAGCCCACGATTCCGACAGAAGCAGTAATTGATTATAAACTTTTGAATTCGTAATCACGCTTACTGCTGACGTGAACCCAGATTTCGCAATCCAAATTTACAAACTGCGCAAATGGAATCCTCTTACGAGGTATGTGTATGTGAATATTCCCGTGACATTTTCATCAATTACTTTTCAATGCTTTTATATGTTTAGGCATGATTAGTAATTAAATTTTGACTACTTTTGCAATTCACTCTAAGCAATTTATAACCAAAACCAGAAGAAATCAAACAAAACTTCTCACGTTCCATATGATTCGAGACCAAAATTATACGCAGATCTCTTTGTTGCAGTATATCGAACCATCAATACCCAATGCCCATGTTATAACCTAAATATTTTAAACATATTGCATCGCGATTTTTGAAAATTATGCAAATGTAGCGAGAAAATTTAATGGTGAATTGCAAAAGTAGTCAAAATGGCAACTGAAATTGCAAAAAAAATAGTAAAGTTGGCTTAAAATTACAAAAATAGTAAAATTGTAAATATCTTGAATTTGGTTTTGATATTTGTTAGCTAATTTTGACTACTTGCAACAACAATTCCTAATGTTTGATAACAATAATTGTGGCAAAATGAATAATGAAAGGTTTTAATTAAAATATAATGAGGTTTTGATTTTCTATATGGTCGTGTACTGAATATAATAGAATTAAAATATAATATATATATATATATATATATATATATATATATATAATGTAGAATTTTCAATATCTTAAAATATAATATAATATTATGTGATAAGAGTATATAAAATAAATAATTGATAAAAATATTATATAATTGATAACTTGATAAATTGTAATTTGATCCATTAAATACACTTCACCCATATTATTAATTTTCATGCATTCTTTGCCTACATATCTTCCTACTGTGACCCGCTTACCGGCATATGCTATAGTGCTTTGCACCATTGGGCCTTCTACTACTAGATGCCTCAAACCCAGATTGGTAACGTCCTATCTTCGGTCGACTGATTAGACGCCTCGATATAAGGGGCTTAATCACAACCTCACCTAGAATGCCAATCAACATGTTCCATTGCTCCTGCAGTGAAAGCGGAGTAAATAAATGTGCGTATAAATCACGGTGGGTATTTGTTAAGTAGTAGCGGACACATAATCATATATGTTGGCACCAGAGTGTGCATTGGAAGATTTTGTTTGTATATTTTGTTGGTCCCGAGTGTACGGTCAGGTGTAGAGGGGGGGGGGTGAATACACGAATCCGATTTTCTCAACTTCGAACACGAACAGTCTGTTCGGGGAAAGTGCCGTCTTGAAATAATTCGGCGGACCAAATAGGCGTTTCCGAATCGTGTGTGGCAAAGAGTCGACTCTACCGAGATCTCGCTAGCCGACCGAGTCGAATTCGGTATCAAACAGTGTAGAGTTCGGCCGATGCGGAAAAGTGTAGGCCCTAATCGGTTGAGTGGAAAACCGTTTTATGCAAGTCTCGTTTAGCAAGTAAGACGATTCGGTATCTTTGAGATAGTTGTATGATTTTAAAGAAGATTTTCGGTATGAACAGTAAAATCAATGCAACGAGAATCGGAAAGCAATAACAAGACACATATTTTTAAAGTGGTTCGGATATCAATCGATCCTACGTCCACTATCCCGAAAGTTCGGAGGCTATTTATTATACCGAGTTAGTCTCGGTCGCCTTGTGCACATGACAAAGGCGTGGCTTGGGGATTATATGCGAGCAAGTCCCGGTTACAAAGGCATCAAACTAAAGTGTTTGACAAACTTCTCCAACTATGAAGGAGTCCTTTTACAATAAGGATTGGGTTCAAATATGAACTCCTTCGTCTAAGCTATAAGTATATTCGGTTGAGCTTAGGGTTAGAGGGATAGGGAATAAGAATGTAGCTTCTAGATCGACGAACAATTTGAAATAAGCTTTAGGTTCGTGTATCGTCGATTTGGATACTAGAGGCTCTTCTAACAGTTTAGCTTGGTTCCCTATGAGCCGAGAAGGTAGTCTTTCGCCGGAGATAGATCTTCAAGTTCTTGCGGAAGACTTAGGGTTTTCTCGGTTCTAGCTCGTTTGAATGCTTGTGTATGTTTTCGTCGTTTAAGCTTATGCGCATTTTCTCTTCTTGAAATGTCCCTCTATTTATAGAGCGAGTAGATTGGAAAAGATCCGTTGGAGACGATCTTCTTATTTCTCTCTCTTTTGGTAGCAAATGGCTCTTTTGAAGTAGGTAACAGTGTGCTTTCCCACCTTTTTAGGAAAATGGTTGATGCAGGCTTTAGCGAGTGAGAAGACACGTGTGTTCTTGTCATTCGTCGAGGCGGATAGAGTGGTTGAGACAGCCATGAGACTTCAAGGCAAACCGAAGCCGACTTCTCTCTTCCTCGTATATGACAATGCCGATTGTTTTTCAAAAGTATCGACGAGTTCGGAAGACCGCGTCTACCGATGCCGAGTCTCGATCCCGTATTCGGTAGGTAGATAGCCGAGTAAAGTCTACCGAAAATCAGCTACGAGTTCGGTGAACTCGCTCCGCCGAGTTCGGTTCCACCGACTCTTTCGATATCTTGCTCCTGCCGAGTAAAGTCTACGAAGATCGGCTACGAGTTCGATGAACCGCTCCTGCCGAGTTCGGTTCCATCGACTCTTCGATATCTTTGTCCCGCCGAGTCCAAGATATTCGAGTCTTCTACTTCGGTGTTAAGGCGTATAATCTACTGAGTGCCTTGATCAGAACAGAGTGTCTACTGAGTCTGAAACCTCAGAGACAAATAACGATTACAACGGAATGGTTCACCAATCAGATAGGGTTTTGGGATCTTCAAATCTTCTCAACATTCAGAGCACTAGGCTGCTGAGCATGGTTCAGTATAGAAGATAGAATCATTTCCCATCGAGTAAGACTATGCTGATGATAGAATCATCACCCAACATATTTTAAATATAATTATCAATCAAACTTAAAGAAACTCAAAAACTTACATCATAACAGCTGCAACGTGCGAGCAAGACAACAAATCCAATTGGAACTCACAACACATGCATGCACATTGGTGTAAGTCCACTACGAAGTACTTGCTAACGTCTATGACTTTGAACTGCCCGGTAAAGATCTGTGTGACTCTCAGAGTGTGTGCTTTTTCCACCTGAAGTGAAGCTTTTGCTTCACCGTCTCGACCATCGGGTGGTCGTGTGCACCGTACAATGCTCATTTTTTTATCAAACTATTTTTCCATAATTTAACGGATATTATCGAGAAATGCGCAAATTGGCAACCTTTGAGCCCACAACAACCTTCTATTAAAAGATTCAACGACATTAAACGTCAAGAAACTATAACACCAACGTGTACACTTCGACCGAGCCCAACGTTCTAGACCGAGTTCCATCAGTTTTTGGTAGGCTCCATCAGGGCTAGCTTCTTGGATTAATTTCATCACTTCATTAAACATCGAAGGACGATACACAGTTGCTGCTTTCCGGAGCATCCTAGTAATAGTGCGCCCGTTAGGCACAATCTTATTCAACAGATGGTAGTTGCAAAGTAGGTGAGGGCATTCGAGATACACTTCTACGATGGCAGCCTGAATACTAATATGTTGGTCAGACACGGATGCTAACTCGAGGTGTGTTCCGAATGCACCCCTAATCTTCTGCATAAACCTGGTCCACGAAACATTATTTTCAATCGGTGCAATGCTAACCGCCAACAATACAATTTGTTCATTGCCATCTTTCGATGCAGCAACAAACAAAATACATGTATTCTTTCCCTTGAGATGGGTGATGTCTAGTATAATCACCTTCCTTAAAAAGAACATGAAACCAGAGATGCACGGCCCAAATGCAACAAAATAATACTCAAATCGATCGTCGGTGTCGGTTGAATAATCAACCACTGTCTCTGGGCATGTGTAGATATGCCCGAAGCAAATTAAAGGATTTCTCGTGACTTTAAAAAATCGTCTCAATCGACTTATCCCGGCCGCACAACGCCTTGTGATATCCGACCTTCACACCGAACTCATCACTCAACTCATTAATCATGGTACGAGGTTTCATAATCGTGCCCTCATGCCGCATCCGTTTCGCAAAAAACGTGGAACTGGTATCGGGGCAGACATAGTTGGTGGAAGTCGAATTGGCAAGTGTGTTTGTTTTTAAAATCGTAAATCTCCCAACACTGATCAACATACTGTGCACGCAGAATGAAGGGACATGTATCAGCATTCGGACAAACGTAGTATTGGTATTGTTTATAAGCCTTCACAACTTTATAAGACCGGCGGCACTCTAAGTGCCACAAACCAACCGCAGTGGTCAAATCAACTTTGGTGAAAAAAGTGGCCTCGACCTCCAAGATACCATCGATTGTCGGATCAAGATCCCTAACCCCAACGACTCCTAGTTGGCAAAATCGGGATAAATGGAACAATCCAATTCGTGATTGCTGCTTTAGTTGATCCATCGTCTTCGCCCAAGATCGGGCGGGGGGGGGGGTTCTAGTTGATCATGTAATGTCATGAGCCAGTGGAAACCAACCTCCTTTCGGATCCATGCTACGAGGTCAAAAAATGTGCCATAATTAATCTAGGCGTCATCAGAATCGTCATCTTGCTCCTCCACATCATCGTCGTCATCATCATCATCATTATCTTCTTCTTCTTCTTCTTCTTCTTCTTCTTCTTCTTCTTCTTCTTCTTCTTCTTCTTCTTCTTCTTCTTCTTCTCCTCCTCCTTCAAAATGTTCATTTTTCATTCAACTATTACCGTAAACGTGTCCGAGTAGGTTGCCGGAATATGTATAGTCGAAAGAGGGAATATAGGCTCCTTGAAGCTGAGAGGTGCCAGCGTCGTCGTTCGATATCGTGTGAACAACATAGACAATGAGATCTCCATGGAAGTGGACTAATCAAATCAAGTTGTCATCGTCACTGATTAATGCTTTCAGCTTTCTTCCAGATCTAGCACGCGATGTCCTATACAACAGATAATGTGTATCCAATCCTCTTGATCGCATTATGATATCAATTCTATGTTTCAGCTATAAAAGTGATAATTGGTCCGCCCGCATGTATGCAAGTTCATCATAAACCCCCGAGTATTCTGCACAGACGAAATTTCTGTCGTATCTTACGGTCACGCTTGTACAATCCGCCATCTAAAAAATGACATAATATAAATTTATTCATCAAATAATCACGTATTCTGCCACATGATACTAAAATGGTCATAAAAATGTATTTATGGTCTCAATTGATTATTAGAATTAACTTAAATTAGTTTATATGTATTTTATAAGTAAATTAAAGAGACTGAAAAATAAAAATAAACATAAATTCAATTAATTATCTTTCTTTAATTTACTTATTAAATAAACAAAAGAAACAATTATTTCTGAAAATTTGAAAAATCAGTTACGAATAGGTTATTTCTTTCTTTCTTTTTTTTTTTTTTTTTGAAAAAGGTTACAAAAAACCAGTTAAGAAGAAATCAGCTACGAATAAATAAAACTAAATCTGAAGAAGTAAATCTAAACGACAAATACTAAAAGGTTATCATTTAGTTACTTTTAATAAAAAAACAGGAAATATAATTGATATAGAGAAATTCGGAGAAAGTTAAATCCACATAATTCCATTAAAATATATATTATTTTATCTAAATAAAAAATTGAATCTAAATATTTAATTTGGAAGTGTTAAGACTATACTTCATAAATCAATTACGAGTATGCTTCATAATTACTACTATAAGTCATAATTAAATTACGACTATGCTTCATAATTGCTATGCTTCATAAATCAATTACTAGACCGAATAATCATATAACAATTTAATTTACAAAATCTAAAAGAAAAAAGACCATTTTCATTGCCATGTCATTTTACTTTGGGTTATACTTACCTATAGTCACTAATAACATAGGATTTTACTTACTAAAATAACAAAATAAATTCGAAAAATAACCTTCAATAAATATCTCTTCTGAAGTACTCGATCTTGAACACTCACTTTTTTCATATCTCTAATAGAAAAAATTTAAGGGCATATCAATTCATCTCTTTACAAATGGTGAAGTTCCTAAAACACTACCCCCCTTCTTATAGTATCTAACTCAACCCATGTGATTGATTGGTCAAATCTTTATCCGAAAAAGTAATTTTATTTTTACGTTTTCTTCTGAAAAGTTTATAAAGCATATCTATTCTATTATTTTTTTATTATTCCAAGATTATTATTAAAATAAATTGTTGATTATAATTGTAAAAAATATATATTATTAGTGAGAATTATTATTATGACTATTATAGAATGTAAACCTATTATTATTAACGGGAATTATTATTATTACTATCACAATAATAATAATAATAATAATAATAATAATAATAATAATAATAATAATATAATAATAATAATAATAATATTATTATTATTATTATTATTATTATTATTATTATTATTATTATTTTAGAATAATATCTGATTATGCAACTCAAAAAATAAAAGTGAATGTTGAATTATTAAAAAAATTAATAACAAAGATAAAAAAACCAACTCTATGAAACTGATAAATAATAAAGTAAAGCTACAGTATAATTCTTGGGAGTGGTTCCACAACTTTCGCTGCAAGATTTATGAAAAGATATGTTGAATTTCTGGTTAGATGACAAATATCAAAACCAAATTCAACATATTTACAATTTGATTATTTTTGCAATTTTAACCCAACTTGACTATTTTTGCAATTTGAGATGTCATTTTGATTACTTTTGCAATTCACCCTCATAGTAATATAGCAGTAACCGACTACATGTAGTTTAGTTGGTTTTCTCACTTATATACAAATAGTTAATCTAATGTTCAACCTCTATGACGATCGATTTAATAATAATATAGAGTAACATAGAAGCCGTAGCAATTAGCTTAAAATACATCTTTTTATCCTTTGAAGAAGTTGTGAATCACTTGTCATTGGTGATTATGCAGCCTAAGTTATTATGCAGAAGTAGGATAAATCTTTTTGGTCTAACCCAACTATTGCCTTGGGGAAACAACTGCATCATTCCATGATTCTGCTTCTACTTGAGAGGGTGGAATTCAAAGACGACACGTGGCGCATGGTACGTCTCTCGACCCAGAATGTCTCTGAGAGGAACTTAGAACAGTTTTGAGATCTGTTTGTAATATGTTCATAGATTGAGTAGCATTTTGCTTGATTCTGACTAGCATAGCATATTAACATGACTCCCTTAGCTAGGTCATTGTGCATTATGTAGTGTAATTCTACTAAGGCAAGCATTTGGTTGGTTAAGATATGATCGCAATTGCATAAATTCATGAAATGTGACATCTGTCCGTGTTTTAAATCGGATTAATTACGATAATGGTGGATATATATTCCATCTCCATTTGCTACAAGAATGTCATTGTGTCCAACAAACTGTTGTTTCATGTCACTTTCATAATTTGGCAACTTTCGAGTATCCACATTGTTCACACATTTAAACATTTATCCATCACATACTCTCTCCTTCACATCATTTTTTTCTTAAATACTCAACCATATTTTTTCATACATCCATGTAAATAAATTTTACTTTATTGGGTCCCAAGTATTTTAATTTTTTTAAACACCGTATTTTAATAACAAACAATTATATTGTTAATCGATCAATTGTTGTTGTAACGAGTCCATAAATGCTCAACCAAGTCGTATCGAAGTTTTTGATGCACATTCGTTACGTAACTCGAGTTGGTTCGGATCACATTTCGAAATTTTGGATTTGGACCTTGAAGGAATTGTGCGGGTTCATCATCTTCATCATTGGAAACGATGCAACCATTTTGAAATTCGGATTTGGGTATATGGATGATTGAGTGGAAAATTTGGTGTATAAAGTTATGGTGGATGGTTGAATTGAGGGTACGAGAAATTTGGAGGAACTTAAGAATTTGGAGGAATTTGAGAATTAGGAGTAGATGCATCTTCATCCAAATTATAATAATTTGGTCAATTGAATTTGCTATTTTTTTCCATTTCAAACAAAATATTTAAAAAATGAGGATTGAAAAATGAAATGAAATTGAGAAAATATAAAGAGTGAATAATGTTCGAGTAAGATATGAGAATGTAAGATTATGAGAATTATTTTATTCAATAATTACAAGAATATATAGATATATTTTTTGTAACATTGATACTGCAACGGTTAGATATGAGAACACGGATAATTTTTTCGTAACATCGATATAAAATGACTACTGTCTTCACAACACTGAACACTCCCGATGTTAACTCAACTTTAAAAAGATATGAAATTGATCATCTCTCCTAAATTGTTTCTCTCTCATTCTCCGCTACCAACTTTCTCTCTCCTCTCTCCACTACCTATAATTAATACGGCCTCACTGAACACTCTTTCTCCTCCATCCAACTCTTTAAACTTTTATTATTCTCTCTCCATCAATGTAAAAATTGCGACCCAACTCCTTGATTTGCAGCCTCAAAACATGCCACATATTCAGCCTCCATAGTAGATGTATACAACAACGTAGATTTCTGACTTTTCCATGATACGGCACCTCCAGCTAAGAGATAAACAAAGCCAAGTGTGCAATGTCGCGAATCAGAACATCCACCAAAATCTGAGTCAGAAAAACCAACAATCTGTAGATGTGTTGACTTCCTATATGTGAGCATGTAATTTTTCGTTCCCTTTAGATATCTCAACACTTTCTTGGCAGCTCTCCAATGACTGAGACCGGGATTACTTTGAAATCTTCCCACCATAATTATGGATGGACTATAGTAGCACCAATGTGGATGCTCTTAGTTAATGTTAGGTTGTAGCTTTTTGCAATCTAAGGTTTTGGTGTTTTGCTTTTAGGTATGAATTTGTAGTTGCATACTATGATTTGAAGAGAGTTTTATGAAAGAGTTCAAATGATTTTATGTTAACTATGATATGAATTGAGATTTGGAAGATAGAAGCTATCAGTTTTGGAGACAGCTTGAGGTTTTTCCTGCTCTTTTGTTTGTTTTATAATTGAAATGGGGATAATTATTTTATGGGATAACCTATTCCACCAATTGTAAATAGTTTTTAACCTATTAATTAGGAAAAATAATTTGAGTCCTGTTTACCATCCACATATAGTTTGAAAAGCTTTGGCGTCAATTTTTTTTCCAACTACGGGTTCAGTAAGATATTAATAAAGTTAAACTAGTGGACGGAGCTAAAATAGTTTGAAGTCCATTAGTTTTTTTTAACCAAAATTGATGCAGAGAAGAAATTAGTTTGGGCTTTAATTATATATTATATCATGTATTTTGGCTTTTGTTTCTTGGGCTTTAGGGTTTTATTTTAATTTCTATATATTTCTATCATTTGAGTTGTAATAGAATAGATTTGAAGATTGAAAGAAATCGACGCCGCAACCATTCGTCTCCCATTTCTTTCCGTTAGACGGATTGACTTTGGATGCCGTTATCCTAAATATACGTGCGTCGAATCATTGTGTTCACGAAGATCAACTTCCGGCATTCGTGCGCGAATCAACGGATTTTGATGAATATTTGTAAATCATCTCACGGCATTTTGAGGAAATCAACGGATTCAATTGGTATCTCTTTTATCTTATTTATCTATTTCATTTTATTTAATCTTTCCACTGCATCAGAATTCAATAGATTGGGTTTTCATTAGGCCTAAAAATATTTGAGACCCTAACTGGATGGTTCGGGTAAGCCCATCAGACTAGACCATTTCAGATTAATTTGATAGCTCAACCGTTGGTTAATGTTTTTCTTTAAGATATTTTGCGTAGCCATTTCAGACTTGTAGATCAAAATCAATTTAAGCCAACGGATCCACCACTTTAAGATTTAAATATTTTTACTCGCTTTCTTAATTTACGTGCCGAAAAACAATAGGACAAGAATAGGGGATTGGAAAATTCACATTGAGAAAGTCAACATTTCCCACTGCGCTCGTTAATGCTGTTTATCTGCAGCTCCAAATAATCATAACAACATTATTATCATTCAAACTCTCTCATCACTCGATCTGCAAAATTCAAGAAGTCCAACAAATGTGGTGGATATGGTGGGAGCTGACTCACTTGACACTTCCCACTACACATACCCACTCGTGGATAATTCTCATGCACATAAAAATAAAAATAAAAATAAAAATAATAAATCAATAAATAAGCATGAACATTTTATTGTATTGCGGCATAATCAATAAAATAAAAGAAGCAAAAAAGTTATGGCTGCAGTTTTGATCGTCGCAGCTTCGATAATAATCATCGTCATAATCTTCGAATTAATCTCGAAAATTAATAGGAGTTATAGAAAAGGGTCCTTGAATCTGCCGCCGGGCAGCTACGGGTGGCCGGTTCTGGGCGAGACGGCGGCGTTCCTCCGCGCCGGGCTGGACGGGAAGCCGGAGAAGTTCGTGACGGAGAGAATGGAGAGATACAAGTGTCGGGTTTTCAAGACTTCGATCATGGGGGAGCGCGTGGCGGTTCTGTGTGGCGCCGCCGGGAACAAGTTCTTGTTCAGCAACGAGAATAAGCTGGTGACTGTGTGGTGGCCGAGCTCCGTGAGGAGGCTGCTGGGGACGTGCCTGGCCACCAGCGGCGGCGAGGAGGGGCGGCAGATGAGGCGGATGGTGTCGTACTTCGTCAGCCCGGATGCGTTTACAAGGCTTTATATCAAGACCATGGATTTGGTGTCGCAGCACCATATCAAGACTCATTGGAAAGGTAATTAAGTTGTTTAAATTAGATTATTTAATACATGTACTAAATTAGATTATTTAATAAACATTATACGAGTGGTTATATGCATTTCTTTTTGACACGGTTATTTAAGAGACTTGTTGATTGTAAATAAAGATAGCAGGACCCTCAAATAAAGTATTTATAATAATTTGTTATTTAAGAAACTGGAACAAGAATTGTAGAACAATTAAAAAAGAAAAGTTAGACAAGAATTATGAGACTGAGGAGTATTAAAATTATTTTTGTCTCTTTAATTACACATAAAGCATGGCTGAAAAGCATATGTTTGTCCTCTTGGGTTGACATAGCGGTTAATGTTGGTAGTCTGTGGTCGGAAGGTTATGGATTCAAAGCCCACCAATACCGTTATTTGTTAGCCTGTCACCTATGATTAGCCTAGGATGGTTGAACCCTCCTGTGTTGAGCTTGTCACCTATGATTAGCGTGGTTGAACCCTCCTGTATTGTTTGCAGACAGTGCGCACCTCGTCATAAAAAAAAAAGCATATGCTTTCTTATTTGAAATAATTTAACTAGTTTGTGTGATAAATTGGTTTGTTAAATCATTTTATGTATTAAAAGATGAAAACTTTATTCATTCTAATTTTTAGAAATAACTTTAAAAAAAGGTAAAAATATGTGTCGTTTTCTAAAAAAATATACTTCCTCCGTCCTATTATGATCTACTTTCCTTTTCGAACATCAGTACGGATATTATTAGAACGGATTTTGAACAAAAACGAAGTATAATTAATACATGTTCTACATTTAATTATTCTAATTCCGCCCTAACATACTAATTAAGAGTACGGTTGGTCAAGTTGGGACATTGTTTTTAGTTTTTATTAATATTCATTTCTATTAGAATTAGTGATGTATTATATACATCTTCGCTACTGATATATTTGGTTGTTTTTAATCCAGGTAAAGGGGAGGTGAGAGTGTTTCCAACGATCAAGCTGTATACATTTGAGCTTGCATGCAGGCTGTTTATGAGCCTTGAAGATGAGGATCAAATTAGGAAGCTTGCTACATTATTTAATATATTCTTGAAAGGAATAATCTCAATTCCAATCAATTTTCCCGGTACAAGATTCTACAAAGCTAAGAGGGCTACTTGTGCTATCAAGAATCAACTCCACAAGTTAGTGAGAGAGAGAAGAGGCGCATTGGAGCAGAGAACTGCTCTGCCTCGCCAAGATCTTCTCTCCCATCTACTCGTAACTCCGGACGAAGACGGCAAGTTCATGGCCGAGCCGGTGATCGTCAACAACATCCTCATGCTTCTCTTCGCCGGCCACGACACCTCCAGCGTCTCCATCACGATGCTGATGAAGGCCCTCGCGAAGCTTCCCGATGTTTACGATCGGGTTTTGAGAGGTAATGTTAGCGTGTTGTTCGGTCTTCTATTTTGTCTGAGTCTGTTTTTCAGGAGTTAATGATTCATGTTAGCACGACAGAGCAAGACGAGGTTGCGTCGGCGAAGGAAGGGGAGTTTCTCCAGTGGGAGGATATACAGAAGATGAGGTACTCGTGGAACGTGGTTTGCGAAGTCACGAGGGTGTCGCCGCCCGTGGTGGGCGCTTTCCGGGAGGCGCTGACGGACATACGCTACGCCGGCTACGACATTCCCAAGGGGTGGAAGGTACGCGTTTATCGGGCTGCTTTTGGTAGGCAGTGTTGCACGGTACGTGGAAATATACGAATACGAGATCCGATAAAGCAAGAAAAATACTCCCTCTGTCCCATAATTGTTGCCCCTCTTTCTTTTTCGGGACGTCCCTTGTCCCCTTTCCTAAAATAACAAATTATTACACACTCTTTTTTAAAGGCCCCACCATCTTTACTCACAATCAACAACTCTCCTTAAATCTTGTGCCGAAAAGTTTGGGGACAAAAAATGTGAGACGAAGGGCGTATATAACAAGAGAATTGTTTACCCAATTCGTCTTTCAACTATGTCTGGGGCCACTACCAAGCCATGATGTTGCACTATATTTCGGATGACTATTTTTATAAGAATATAATAAGCCCTAATTAAAATAATTCGAGCACTAATCTAATACGAATTGGTAGAATATTAACACTAATTAGATACTATATCATGGCCGGATTTCCAATACCTTCATACTCTATACTCAACGGGAAGTATATTAGCTATTATGTTTAGTAACTTTGGTAGTAATATATTGGTCATTGGCCGATCCAAGGGGATGGGTGGGGCCGCTGCCCCCTAAGTCATGCATGATTACAAATTTTCTATATATATTTTTAGAAAAAATATTATTTCGCCTCTCATTCTCTCCCCGTATTTCTAATCCTTGATCTGCTCCCGATATTTGTTTCGGTTGCACTGGAGCACAGCGTACACGCACCGGGATACGAGCTTGTTCACGAACTCCGAAGAGTTCGACCCTTCGAGGTTTGAAGGAGTAGGACCGGCTCCGTTTTCGTACGTGCCGTTCGGAGGGGGTCCAAGAATGTGCTTGGGGAAAGAGTTCGCTAGGCTGGAAATACTCATATTTCTACACAATGTGATAAGAAGATTCAGGTGGAAGTTGGTGAATCCTAAAGAGAAAATTGCGTATGATCCAATGCCCACGCCAGTACAAGGACTTCCCATTCTTCTCCACCCACATTCTATATAGATAACGGGCTATTGCACGGGAGCGGAGTTTATCCAGGTGCGTGCTTCGGTAGTGTCTGCGGGTTACTCTCGTCATCCAAAAAATAAAAAATAGATGTGAGAGAGAAAAAATCCAAAAAATTAGATGTGAGAAAGAGAGAGAGGGCCTGGGTTTTTTCCTTTTATATGAGTCTAACTATGTTATTTCTATTTCACTTTTCAAATAGGTACATATATTATCAACAGTACAGAGTTTTTACTTGCATGCAGAGGCTGATTTAGGTTTTTTATACATAATGGGGTGCATTAAAAAATTATTTTAGGTAGGTTGGAATGTTTTAGTCTGGGATGCAAGTAACTTTAATAAACGTGGTCTAGTAAAAGAAATACTTATGCAAGTAAAAAAACACTTGTTAATATTCGTATTGAATCACCTACATTCGAGTCTAAAATTCTATATATATTACATAATCTTTTTCTATGTAGTTGTGGAATTAGTTTGGGGCCTTGTAGTGGAGCCTAAAAATACAAATTAAGCAAAAAATATCGGAGGTAGGTTTTGACCCTAAACGTTAATAAGAAATCTTTTCTTTATGTTTTTTATACGAAAAGATAAATATATAAAATTTGAGCCCTTAAGCACTAAAAAGTTCCGTTGCAGGGGCCACGTTTCATAAGGGTGCAAAATGGTTCGGTAACGGTTAACCGTTACCTTTAACCCGTAGATCCATTAAACGTCACTGTAACCATTTTTTGGCGGCTAACCGTTTAACCTTTCGGTTAAACAGTTAACATGATTAACCGATTCCAGAACCTTGAAGGAGATTCAGTCGATCGATTCGAAGAATGAACTGAGATAAAGTGAGACCGAGAGGCTCAAAGAGTCAGAGACGAAGACGAGAGAGTGAGAGTCAGAGAGAGTTGACACTTTTGAAAATTGAAAACAAATGAAATAAATATTAAATAATAACATTATTATATTTAATAAATCCTTAATTAATTAAACGGTTATTTCGGTATTACCGTTAACCGTTAGTATGCTATAACCAATAACCGTTATCACTACTGTTAATTGAAGTTTGATTAATTGGTTACCGTTAACCGACGATAACGAGACGGTAGCAAGAAAAACCCGATTAACCGCTACCCGTTTTGCACTCCTATTGATGATGGGGCCTAAAATGCCGATTCCAGTGACTTTACCCATTGAGTCGATCCTTTAAGGAAGATATTTTTTCACGTGCAAGAATAAATCTAAATGAAGGGAATTAAAAAATGTAAGTGGGAGTAACACCTCTCAGCTGGCTATGACTTTGCCACTGTATATATGGATTGTCAAATAAAAGATACTAGTGGAAATTCAATTCTTACCACAACATAAATGTGAAAAGACATTAGAGATGAAATGACAAGGGAGTTTATATGTTAATATTTCTATGTTGCAAGCATGCAGCGCAAGATGAGAGTCATTGGCGGAACTAGAGGGGTCGGGAGGGTCGACCGACCCCTCGGCCAACGGAACTTCGATTAAATAGGGTATATGATTCGTATTGTTTATAGATAAATTTAGTGAAAATTATAATTAACTATTTGCTTGTAGTGTAATTGGTTATGACTTTATCTATTTTAAAAGAAGTTTCATGTTCGAAACCCAATGCACTCATTTGATTTTTATTTTTAGACTTTTAAATTATTTTTTTCTAGTTTTCTTTAGTTTTATTACAAGTATAATTAATTCAATATATATGCATAACTCTCTCACATGTTGTAAACATTTTTCTCTCTTTTTTTTCTACTAGTTATATAAGTATATTTCTCGACGTAACAAATACAAGAAATAATATCTATTATATCTTTCATATCGTGTTTGTGTTCGAACCATTTAAAACTATATTTTGCAACTATCGATTTTTTCTCCGCCTTCGACCACCATTGTTCCTCTATTTCGACACCCCAACTTCATAGCTCTAGTTCCGGCCTTTGGGTGAGAGAGAAAGCATTTGATAGCATAAAGGGGATGCAATTGAGTAGCATAACATGTTATGAGATTTCATTGGAGAAAGTTAAGAGAACAAACTCCCAACTCCACACAATTACTAGATATTGATGATCATAAGATGTTTCACAGAATGTATGTGAAAGATTGGTGAAAATTTTCTTCTTTATGAAACGGTTCAAGAAATATGAGAGGCAATGAGAGAAAGTTGCTCCAATTAAGAGAATACTTCAAAACTCCTACTCTCATATTTGGATGAATTTGAATAGTAAAATATTTATGTTACTAAAATACAAGGTAAGTTCAATTATACTTCTTACGTCCCAATAAGCATGACTTATTTGATTTCGGTACGAAAATTAAGAAAGTTGTTTTTTGTGTGTAAAGTTAGTGGACCTGCTAGATTATATTAGAGTGTTATTTTATGTTGGGAAGTGAACTACCCAACTTTAACGTGACAACTCAAAATGGAAAACAATTGGGACGGACAGAGTATTAATTTTTCTTTGTAGAATTCAACTAAAAGAATCACACAATAACACCACATCAATATTCCACTAAACATGCAATCACAATCTTGATACAAACATCACTACTCAAATCACCTAATACCGTAAAAATCGATATACCAGACATGAACTATGTAACTAGTACGAGATTTTCTATTACGTTATCGGAGGAGCCGGCAGAGGCTCCAGAGAATCTACAATGTCTCTCATCAAAGGCCTGGCTTTAGGATTACGACTCAAGCAATGATAAGCGAGCATGCCTGCTTTCTGCACACCTTTAATGGGGCAGTCTCCTTCTAACCTTGGATCAACTATATGAACCAGTTTCTTCTTCTCCTTGAGCAGCGGCAACGCCCAATCCGTGAGGTTCTGTTCGCTAGCTGGCCTCGATTTATCCAAAGATCTTCGCCCCGTTAGGATCTCCAGTAGAACTATTCCAAAACTATAAACGTCGCTCCTCGGGGTCAAATGCCCTGTCGCAAAGATTAATCATCCATGTTACTCAAGTAGATATGGGCGGATCTAGAGGGGAGCCTCCCTCCCGAAAAAAAAAAAGAAAAGAAAAGAAAAACAAGAAATTGCGGATTTGTTACAATCTCAAAATTATCATTTTTGCTCCTCTTTCTTAAAGTTAAAGATTTCGCCTATCCTAATTCCTAATCCTAGATTAGGGTTTCAAAATTGACGGGTGCATGAAATAATAAGTGACATAGACAGAGATTTAAGTCAATGGGAATAAACACGCTTGTGAGGAGAATTAGAGAAAAACAAAAGGGAAGGGATAGAAATAAGATAAGACAGAAACCATGACCTCAAGCAGAACTGATCCGTTTTGTATATCTATTACTCTCTCCGTCCTTTTAGAGTTTACTTATTTCTTTTGGGCACGAAAATTAAGAAAGTTATTTATTGTATGTAAAGTAG
Source organism: Lavandula angustifolia (assembly GCA_028984105.1). Classification (NCBI taxonomy): domain Eukaryota; kingdom Viridiplantae; phylum Streptophyta; class Magnoliopsida; order Lamiales; family Lamiaceae; genus Lavandula; species Lavandula angustifolia. Next base: position 25,259,442 of record CM054820.1, read on the forward strand.
TGTAAAGTTATTGGAATCCATTTGATTATTGTTAGGGTCTTTTATACTCTCCAAATGTGACGAACGAGTTATTGAAACCCATGGAGACAATAATAAAAAATAACACAAGAAGAAAATAAATTAACACAGAGAATTTAATGTGGTTTAGTCATTAGACCTACATTCAAAGGCGGAGGAGCAACAATCTATTAATAAAGATGATAATATACAGAATGGGCCCAGAACAAAAATAATAATAATTCATTAATTTTTCAATGTTGGATATAACTCAAATTGGATTTGAGCCACCAACATAACAATTATATTAGAGTGTTATTTTAAGTTGAGAAGGAAACAAGCCAACTTTAATGGGACACCCAAAAAAGAGAAACATGCCAAATTTTAATGGGACGAAGGGAGTATATCGTTGATAATTTTAAGTATCCCGTGGTGGGCACTGGGTGTTGGTATTACAAACTGCTATTACAAGTAAACTGTTAAATAACAAAAGAAAATAAACAACACAAGAACCGTCGAGTCGAGGGAGTCCTCTCTCCGCAAGACGAAAAACGCCCCGGTAGTGCTCTCGGTTTTGGCGTTTCGTCCCCAAAGATGAAACGACGACGTCTCGAGGATTGCAGCACCGCAGGATCTTCGAGCTCCGGCGAACAGGACTTTCCGGCGAGGACAGGCTGCTGGAGACTTGAGCTAGGAAGAGCTAAGTATGCAACTAAGATGATTTCAGGTGTTGGTGTGTTGAGAATGAAATGCAACTGGCCTATTTATAGGCAGTTCCACCCAGGTGTTGATTGCGGGGAATAACTCCCGCCCAATTAAAGGCGGCGCCGATTACGGGGGAGTGGAGACATGGAAGGTTGGGAGTTCAAGCGGCCACACTCCGGATCCTTCCAAAAATGCTGCTTGGGTGTGGCGGGTGCACGGCACCACGGAGAGGAATCCAGGTGCGGCCGGTCCCACGCACCGCCCGACCCGGCACCCGACCCGGCGAACGACCCGACGAACCACCCAAAGGACCCAATTGCCAAGATCCAAGTCCAAGTCCAAGTCCAAGTCCAAGTCCAAGTCCACGGACACGGACACGGACACGGACACGGACACGGACACGGACGGACCGGAACCCGGAACCGGAGCGGGGCCGGGGCCGGGCACGGGCACGAGGCGCGGGCGCGGTGCGGCTGCGGCGCGCGCGCGCCGCGTGTGAGGCGGTCGGGCGAAAAGGCTCGCGCGCATGAGCATGTGTGGCCCAAGCCCACCACATGTCACTTAGTTATCTCCTACAATATTGTAGAGACTTAAATACCACACAAAACATTATTCATTAATCGATGTGGGACATGATTAATGTAATTCTCTCCAAAACCCGAATAAGGTAAGTTTCTCCACTTTAGGTAACATATTAGTTTTGTCCCCCCAAACTTCGAGCCACTATTTCTCACTCACCGAAAATCGGAATCGAGAAATTAAGCACACTATAATTATCTACTCGAAACGTAGATCGACGTCATATATCTCAAATCATTAATCGGATAAATATCGAGGCTCGAAAATGCGATCGAAAACGGCTGAATTATGCCCAAGTTAAATTAGCAATAAATGCTAATTAACTTTCCTTAATGTAATATATATATAACTAATATATATATATATCCAAACCGATTTTTCCAACAATCCCCCACATGAGTGGAAATAGCCAAATGCATGCATGCAGACACACAGCTCTGTCCTCAAGAGACAATAAAGCATCAGGATAGGTGGCTTGTGACCTTGAACCTTCCTTAGTTAGTGCTATTGAGCATACCGGTGGATTAGTGGACACGTGGCCTTGAACTATTCCTCCATGGTGTATACTTAGACAATAGCACTAGCACTATAAAGTCTCAACCGCGTCCATTCTCACGTTTGTGTCCTTTACTGGCCATGGACAACCTCTTTGGATTCATAAGTGTTACATAGAAGCGGCCCTCACTTCTCACTTACATAGGTGATTCTTACTCGAGTATCCTGTCATACTCCACCTTCTCAAGGCATCCAAGAATCATTAAAAGTCAAAGACTTAACCTCACCACTTGACAGGTCACCAACACTCTCGAGCTCTTTTAGGGAATAGACTATTTGAGTGTGGTATCAACAGACTCATATAGCTTAGTTTTCCCATTGAACCAAGTTCATGGGATCTCCAATCTACAAGGTTGGGTATCCACTATAATCGTCTTTAACGTGTGGATTTAACTCCCATTCCCTCTACGAGCTTATACATTTGATCTCGATTCAAACTCTTAGTAAGCGGATCCGCTAGGTTATCTATAGACTTGACATAGTCTACGGGAGATAACCCCACTCGTGATCAAATGTCTTACGGTATTATGTCGACGACGAATATGTCTCTACTTACCATTATACAACCCACTCTTGGCCCTACCAATAGTCGCTTGGCTATCACGATGAATCATCACGAGGTGGCACGGGTTTCGGCCCAACATGGAATATCTTCAAGAAAATTACGGAGCCATTCGGCCTCCTCACCGGCTTTATCTAAAGCAATAAATTCGGATTCCATGGTGGATCCGGCAATGCACGTCTGTTTCGTGGATCTCCACGATACGGCCTCCTCCCCTATAGTGAACACATAACCACTAGTAGACAACGAGTCTTTAGTGTCGGATATCCAATTTGCATCACAGTACCCTTCAAGTCTTGGGGGATGTCTCGAGTAGTGCGGCCCAAAGTTAAGAGTGTATTTCAAATACCTCATAACTCTTACAAGAGATTTCCAATGTTCTCTACTAGGATTACTAGTATAGCGACTCGCTTGTTCACCGGACAAGCTAGATCAGGGCCTCGTACAATTCGTGATGTACATAAGACAACCAACGACTCTAGCATAATCCTCTTGAGCAACGGGATCACCCCTATTCTTGCTCAAATGAACATTAACTTCTAGAGGAGTCTTTGCTTGCGCACTATCAAAGGCATTAAACCTCTTAAGTACTTTCTCAATATAATGAGATTGAGACAAAACAATCCCTTTAGGAGTTCTTTGTATCTTTACTCCAAGAATAACATCAGCAGCTCCCATATCTTTCATATCGAAAGTTCTTTTAAGCATACGCTTGGTGTCATTTATGACTTGAAGGTTTTATCCCATAATTAACATGTCGTCTACATAAAGACAAACAATTACAAAGCCATTCTTTGTATTCTTTATGTAAACACACTTGTCACATTCATTAATCTTAAAGTCATTCGACAACATAGCCTCGTCGAATTTCAAGTGCCATTGTAATGGTGCTTGTTTTAGCCCATATAGGGATTTCACCAACTTACATACCTTTCGCTCTTGACCAGGTACAACGAACCCTTCAGGTTGTTCCATATAAATTTCCTCTTCTAAATCTCCATTTAGAAAGGCTGTTTTCACGTCCATTTGGTGAATCTCAAGATTGTGCAAAGCAAAGAATCGCGAGAAGCACACGGATAGACGTAATCCTCGTTACAGGCGAATAAGTATCGAAGAAGTCATATCCTTCAATTTGCTTAAAGCCGTTAACCACTAAACGAGCTTTATACTTATCAATTGACCCATCTGCCTTATACTTTCTTTTTATGATCCATTTACATCCTAAGGCCTTGCAACCTTCGGGTAAGTCTGCTAAGACCCAAGTGTGATTCTGCATAATGGAATCAATTTCACTTTGGACAGCTTCTTGCCAAAGTGGGCCATCGGGTCTAGAAAGAGCTTCTTTTATAGACCGCGGCTCTTCATCCAAAAGAAAGACAACATAATCAGGACCAAAGTCCTTAGCAACTCTCGCTCTAGTGCTACGTCTTGGTTCTAAAGTTTCAAGATCAGGAGTTTGCCTTTTACGCGTAGTGGGTTCTACCCCCACATTTCCAGAACTACTAGCAACTTCTCTTGCTTCACCATTAGAGCTTGACTCAACCTTATCATCCCTTTTACAAGGATAGATATGTTCAAAGAATATAGCATTCCTTGACTCAATAGTAGTTCCAACGTTCATATCGAGCACGGCCGACTTATGAATGACAAACCGATATGCACTACTATTCAATGCGTATCCTATAAAGATACAATCGACAGTCTTAGGTCCGATTGTAACTTGTTTAGGCAAAGGCACTTCTACCTTAGCCAAACACCCCCACACTTTGAGGTATTTATAGGAAGGTTTCCTTCCTTTCCACAACTCATAAGGAGTTACATCTCTACCTTTCAGAGGTATTTTGTTTAATAAGTAGTTAGCCGTCAAAACGGCTTCCCCCCACATGTTCTGGGGCAGTCCAGAACTTATCAACAAGGTATTCATCATCTCCTTTAGAGTTCGATTCTTCCTTTCAGCTACACCATTTGATTGAGGCGAATAGGGGGCAGTGGTTTGATGAATAATACCACTAGACTTACATAACTCTTCAAAAGGAGCTACATACTCTCCACCTCTATCACTTCGTACCATTTTGATTTTGCAATCAAGTTGGTTTTCGGCTTCAGCTTTGAAGTTAGTAAAAGCTTCAATCGCCTCATCTTTACTCCTTAAAAGATAAAGAGTACAATACTTAGTGCAGTCATCAATAAAAGTAATAAAATACTTTTTTCCACCTCTAGTTTGTACAAACTTTAAGTCACATACATCAGTGTGAATGAGTTCTAGAGGTTTAGTGTTCCTTTCTACAGAATGAAATGGCTGTTTAGCCAATTTTGCTTCAACACAAACTTCACACTTAGTTTTGTTAAACTCATTTGCTTTAAGTAGATCGAGATTAACTAATCTTTTTATAGCATTTAGATTAACATGTCCTAATCTAGAATGCCATAAATCGGAACACTCAAGCAAGTACGAGGAAGTATCTTCATTATCATTATTCTTGGCCTCAACGGCCTCTTGGCGTAACGCCATTACACTTAGCTTGAAAAGGCCCTCAGACAGGTAACCTTTTCCTAGGAACATACCAAATTTAGACAAAATAAATTTGTCTGACTCAAAAACTAGTCTAAACCCTCTCTTGACTAGTACAGAGCCGGACACAAGATTTTTCCGGATGTCGGGGACATGCAGCACCTCTCCAAGAGTAAGGTTCTTGCCGGAGCTCAACCTTAGCACCACAGTACCATAGCCAACCACCTCAGACGAGGCTTGATTACCCATATTGAGCTTCCTCCTTTGGCAGCTCTTGTACTTGGTGAAGCGGCTCGGTCACCACAAACATGTGCCGTGGCAGCCGTATCAATATACCACTTCCCCTCATTCTCCACGACGTTAGCTTCTTCGGTGACAACGGCCGCAAGGTCGGCTTCGGTGGTCAATCTCCAACATATTGGCTTGACGAGCCCTCTTCTTCTTCGGCTTTCGGCGAGTCCTTGGACATGTGGCCGGATTTGCCACGATTGTAGCAGTCCCCCTTCAAACTTGCGGGATTGCACCTTGCCCTTCCCTTTGGGGTTGCTATTTGGACGCCCTCTCTTAGCATTGTTGGAGTTGCCACCTTTCTCAGCAAGGTTGACTCTTGGCTCCACGGGTGCTTTCCCCTTCCCATCTCGAGTCCTCATGTCGGTCTCGATGCGGAGCTTAACCACAAAATCCTCAAGCGTCATTTCCTTTCGCTTGTGCTTCAAGTAGCTCTTGAAGTCCTTCCAGCTCGGGGGAAGCTTCTCAATCACGGTTGCTACAATGAAAGCATCAGGCAAAAGCATACCTTCGGCGTGGACATCATGGACAATGAGTTGGAACTCTTGCACTTGGTCCATGACTGGTCGAGAGTCCACCATTTTGTAGTCCAAGAACTTGGCGACTACAAACTTCTTGGTACCTGCATCGTCCGTTACATAATTTTCTTTCAAGTGCCTCCCAAATTGCCTTGGAGGTCTTTACATTTGCATATACACTGTACAGACTATCATCTAGTCCACTAAGCAAGAAGTTTTTACAGAAGTAGTCAGAAGTTAGCCAATTATCATAGGCTATGCGGACTTCCAAGTTCTCTTCGTTGTCACTTGGAGGGGCGGGAGCATTCTCCATCGGCACGGTTGTAAACCCTAATGTTGTCGAGATAGAACAACATCTTCTGTTGCCACCTCTTGAAGTCGGCTCCACCAAACTTGGCCGGCTTCTCGGCGACGGGCAAGCACTGCTGACGAGTGCGGAGGTGCCGTCGGGGTCGGGTTTGAACCCCCCCCACCACACCATGGTGGTTCACACTCCCAAATGGGACGTTGCTCCGCAAGGCGGAGGACATAGCGTGATGAAGTTGAATGCCGTGTTAGCGGCATTAGCACGGTTAAGTGCTATCCTGGCGTCGGTAGTGGCGGAAATGGCGGCTAGGGTTGGATTAGCAAAGGCCGGAGCGAGTGTAGGGACGGAACGTCGGTGGAAACAGTGTTGCCGGAGGAGGCAATGACGTCGAGATACGGCGGGGTTAGTGGCGGCGAAGCGGGCGCGGGCGGTAGCGTCGGAGAAAGCAGGCACTTGAGGAAGACATCTTCTTAGTTTACTTGAAGCGGATATAGATTTTTTCGTCTTGCGATTGTTGGTATTACAAACTGCTATTACAAGTAAACCGTTAAATAACAAAAGAAAATAAACAACACAAGAACCGTCGAGTCGGGGGAGTCCTCTCTCCGCAAGACGAAAAAACGCCCCTGTAGTGCTCTCGGTTTTGGCGTTTCGTCCCCAAAGATGAAACGACGACGTCTCGAGGATTGCGGAAACCGCGAGATCTTCGAGCTCCCGACAACGTGACTTTCCGGGCGAGGACAAAGGCGTTGGAGACTTGAGCTAGGAAGAGCTAAGTATGCAACTAAGATGATTTCGGGTGTTGGTGTGCTTGGGTGTGGCGGGTGCACGGCACCACGGAGAGGAATCCCGGTGCGGCCGGTCCACTGCACCGCCCGACCCGCAAGCACCCGACCCGGCGAACCACCCAAAGGACCAATTGCTAAGATCCAAGTCCAAGTCCAAGTCCAAGTCCAAGTCCAAGTCCACGGACACGGACACGGACACGGACACGGACCGGAACCGGGCCGGGGCCGGGCACGGGCACGGGCGCGCGGGCGCGGCGGTGCGGCGCGGCGCGCCGCGCCGCGTGTGAGGCGGTCGGGCGAAAAGGCTCGCACGCGCATGAGCATGTGTGGCCCAAGCCCACCACATGTCACTTAGTTATCTCCTACAATATTGTAGAGACTTAAATACCACACAAAACATTATTCATTAATCGATGTGGGACATGATTAATGTAATTCTCTCCAAAACCCGAATAAGGTAAGTTTCTCCACTTTAGGTAACATATTAGTTTTGTCCCCCCAAACTTCGAGCCACTATTTCTCACTCACCGAAAATCGGAATCGAGAAATTAAGCACACTATAATTATCTACTCGAAACGTAGATCGACGTCATATATCTCAAATCATTAATCGGATAAATATCGAGGCTCGAAAATGCGATCGAAAACGGCTGAATTATGCCCAAGTTAAATTAGCAATAAATGCTAATTAACTTTCCTTAATTTAATATATATATAACTAATATATATATATATCCAAACCGATTTTTCCAACACTGGGCTCTACCAGCTAGCCCTATGTGGCTACGCCACTAACAAATATGCAATTTTATAAGAGGGACAATGCAAATTTCAAATAAATATATAAAGAAAATTCGGAGTAAAAACATTATACCGGTCATTATGTACTCGGGTGCAGCACAGCCGTAAGTTCCCATGATTCGCGTAGAAACATAGGACTTATCTCCCACCGGGCCATCCTTAGCTAGTCCGAAATCGGATAGCTTCGCGTTATAGTCCTATTTGATATGTTCAATTAATTGGTATAAATCATTATCTTATATATACATGTGGTCGAAAGCAACACTCCTGCACCAACCAATTGATCAAGGCATTAATCGAGCACGTCGTACGTCGATGATATCTTATATAAGAGTACGTGGATCATCACCAATCTAATTTTTTCATATTCAAACTGAATTTGTAATAACCAATTGAAGGGTGCTATGTATTTTTATTTAATAATTATAACTTATTTGAAATTTGTTAACTCTATGTTTCTGTGGATAAAAATTAAATTTAAATATTTTAGATTAAATCCACACCCATAATCATTCTATTAGTGATAAAAATGGAATACCAAATTGACATTGAGAAAATTAAGGTATTTAATGATAAATTATTACTACCTCCATCCCAAATTTATATGCATATTTTCCTTTTTGATCTATCCCAAATTTATATACCAATTGACAATTTTATTGTGCATAACTAAATGTTTCACAAATTTTATTATGTTTAATTAATATGATAATATAGAAAATAACTATTTTATCAAACTTTTTATAATAACAAACACAATTATGTCAATAACTTTTTTAATAATTTATTTTAATTTACTCAAATTTCAATGCTAACATTTATTAAACTTTTACATCATTAAATTCTTTATTAATTTATATGAAAAAAACAAACGTGCATGTAAAATAGGGACGGATGGAGTACGTACTTGAAAATAGATTATTTTCGACGCTGCCCCGTGGCTTGTACTCGTATACAAGAACCCGGTGTTGATCCTCGCAGCAGTAGCCGACCAACTTGACTAGATTAGGGTGAGAAAGCTGCCCCAAGAATATCACTTCAGCCTAACACATGCATCACACACATTAATTATAAAGAAGAGAGAGAGAGAGAGAGAGAGAGAGAGAGAGACCAGCCATTCTCGATGGCCTTGATAACTGTCGTCTCCGTCGTGGACCTTAACTGCAACTAGGGTTTGTCTGAAATCTTGGGTGACGCAGCCTTTGTACACACTTCCGAAGCCTCCTCCGCCCAGCATGTTGTCTTGTCTGAAGTTGTCGGTGATTTGCTTCAGCTCGTGGAATGTGAAGACGACGAGTGGGTTCGCCGGCGTCGAGCGGCGGAGGACCTCCACTTCGTCGGGATTTGACGGCAGTTTGTTGACTGACGTGGTTTCATTCTCCGGAGATTCTGCATTCATCACTTTGATAGTTAAAATCTCATGTGTGAGAGAGAGAGGAAGAGAGAGAGAGAGAGAGAGAGAGAGAGAGAGAGAGAGAGGAGAGAGATGACGTGATCATTTAGAATTGGATGAGACCTCTGTAAAGAGAAGCGCCGCAGCAATTCCCCATGATCGAATACGATCTGCAGTTGTTTAGAAGTTTCAGACAAGAAAACACAAGAGAGAAGAGATGATAATGGAGAGAGAGAGAGAGAGTGGTAGAAAACATAGGTTGGTTAACAGTGGCGGAACTAGAGCTATGAAGTTGGGGGGTCGAAATAGAGGAACAACGGTAGCCGAAGGCAGCGAAAAAATCGAGAGTTGCTAAATATAATTTTAAATGATTCGAACACAAATACGATATAAAATATATAATATATATTATTTCTTGTATTTGTTACGCTGAGAAATATACTTATATAATTAGTAGAAAAAAGATTTGTTAGGCTGAGAAAGATAATAGATATCAAATGAGTGTATTGGGTTTTGAACATGAGACATCTCTTAAAAAAGATAAAGTTATTAACCAATTGTACTAGAAGCAAATAGTTAACTACATTTTTCACTAAAATTATCTATAAGCAATACGAATCTTATACCCTATTTAGTCGAAGTTCCGTCGGCCGGGGGGTCGGTCGACCCTCCCGACCCCCCTCTAGTTCCGCCATTGTTGGTTAATGATTTATTAGTTGTTGATGGTGGGGCAAGCAGAAGCAGAGCCAGCTAAGGGCTGGGAGGTGCTATAGCACCCCCGAAAATATAAATACTTTTTTTTAACACTATTCTTAAGTTTGGCCGTGACCCAGCGGTAGTGTTGTGGGTTCGATTCTCAATTGTTACATTAATTTTCTTTATTTTTATTGAGGCCCATTACACACCCAATACCCAAAATCTTTTAAATGTTGGACAATTACACAACCAAATATCCAAAACCTTTTAAATGTTGGCCCATAACTTACCCAAATTAAATAAAAACTACTCACTTCATTCCCAATTCCCACGACACACACTGCACACAATTAGCTTCTCACCCCACAAGCACAAGTCACACATACACGTTTTTCTGCACGTTTTTTTCTCACGTTTTTTTAGAAGGTTTTGGGAGAAATTATCGAAAAAGCTTTGTTTCATGTACTGCTAATAAATTGTTTATCAACATGCAATCGAGGAAAGGAAAATTACAATACATATTCGGTTTTAAACCTTGTATTCGTTGTACAATATTTAAAAAAAATTCGGGGGCTCCGCCCCCGAACCCCCGGAAAGGTTTCGTCCCCGTCTATAAATCATGAATCCACCCTGCTTAGACTTAAAAAACCTGGCTCCGTCACTGGGGGCAAGCTGCCACGGCACCGAATTCCTAACAAGTAATCATATGCGACCAGATCATATACAGATCAAAGACTCGAATTCTCTGGTGCCAAAATATTAGGAATTCGATCTTTTTACATGTTATCAATAATAATACATAATTAATCTACTCTCCTTAATAATTTACGGAATATATCATTTAGAAGTTGAATTTACAAATACACATCTTAAACAACCGAAACAAATTTTCATTGCCGTAAAACAATAAATTAAGTTGATTTTATTCTTTCAGCCGCAATTTATATTCAAACAATTTTACGTTTGGGAAAGCAGCTTAAATAAGTGCTTATACTATAAGTGCTTATGTTGTAAGCGCTTAACTTGAATAAGCTGTTGCATTTGGATACATTTATATATAAACACTTAATTAGAAAGAAAAAAAAGTTTAAAAAATTATTATCAGCGGATTTGATATGACCTATTTTTTCATAAGTTTTTTTGATTTATTTTCATAAGCTATTTCTATCAGCTTATGAAAATAAGTCAAAAACAGCTTATGTTTTAGAATAAGCTGTTTTCATAAGTTCTCCCAAATGCTTACAAAATCACTTATTTTTTAGAATAAGCTGAAATAAGTTACAGATAAGCTCTTCTAAACTGGGCGTTTATTTAATTTTTTTATTTCGTAAGTGATTTTATCCAAGGTCTTGACTATTCGGCAATTCTATTAAAAAAACGATGTAACTAAGGAGACGTTTGGTAAGAGGGATTCGAAATCAAGAATTGGTATGAAACCTATAAATGGTGTTTGGATTAAGACTATCGAATTCAAGATTTTGGAATGATATTCAAAAATTTAGGAAAACTCAATTCCCTACTACTTGGTGGGTTTGACTCCCTGCCATTTTTTAAAAATTCTAATTTTTAATTTTTTCATTATCTGTTTAATTTTTTTTGTTTCTTTTTTTTTAATGCTTTCATTTTTTTTTATTCTTTCGTCTTATCGTATTTCCTTATTTTATTTTCATTTGTACTTTTTTTATTTTTCGTTCTTCATTATTTATTTATATTCTCAATTTTATATTTATTTTAATTTTTACTTTTTAATATTTTTATATTTTATACAAGTTAAGGGTGAAATTAAAAATTTATACAAAATACATGTATATTAATGATCATGAATCCAAAGAAGTAATCCAAACGTATATATTGGAATGATTCAACTCATTCCGAAACTGGAAGGAATCATCTTGAACTTGAATTCGATTGTAAGCTGCGAACCAAACGCCCCCTAATAAACTATAGTCTACAACAAAAACAATGTAGTTAGCGAAAGTGATATTAGTTGTTACATAATATTCCCTCCGTCCCGCCCAACTTGTCTTGTTTTTCTTTTCGAGTTGTCCTACTCGACTTGTCTTGTTTCCGTAAAAGGAAAATAATTACTCCCTCCGTCCCGCTCCATGTGACACACTTTCCATTTCGGGCGTCCCGTCTCAAGTGACACACTTCCAAAAATGGAAATAATTTTTTAAAAAAAAATCATAAATTTTCTCCTACTTTATCAATTCTCTCTCATACTTTTTCATTTCTCTTTCCTACTTTAATCATTTACCTCTCTTATTTTATTATTTCTGTTTCCTACTTTATCAATTACTCTCTCACAATATCACTCATCTTCTCTCTTTTACTTTATCATAAACTTCTCTCTCATACTTTATCTTCCACCGCATAAATTCCCGCGCCGAAAACATTTGTGTCACTTGTGCTGGGACGGAGGGAGTACTACACAACCTACCATTTTTTTCTTTATGGGGCCTACCTCTTTACACACAATCGATCCACTCATTTACAAACAACCACCCATTTATCTTAATCTCCGTGCCGAAAAGAAATCTTATAATTTCATGAAATAACATTACCGTAATTAATATATACATATATTATATCATATAATTGAAACTTAAACTACTAAATCTAATGGTTCACTGCATGCTCCACAAGGGAAAATAGACAATAACGTCAATATTTCATCTTATACACATTGAAACTTAAACTACTAAATCTAGTAGTTTATTGCGTGCTCCATACAGAAAAATAGTATTACAATCTCGATCCTAAAATATATATATTCAAAAAACATAAGAGAGAATAATGTTAATGTTTCATCTTATATTTTGCTTTCATTTCATTGTTCCAGCTTCCTCTTCAACTCAACAATCTCATAGTCACAATTCACAAGTTCCTCTCATATTCAACAACATTTACATAACATAAACCTCAAACCACTGCTTGAAGAGTTAAGCCACTTTAAATTAATATTGTTGGGACTATGAGATTTTATTATTTTAGAAATATATTAATTTATCTATAAGGAATTATGAATAAACTATATATACACTTTTACATAAAATAATTAACCATTATTTTTTCAGAAATACTTCTATTGGCCTCCTCAATGGGAGAAGTAGGTGCATGCCATGTGGCAGAAGAGGGCTTCAAAGAGATTTTCTGACTGGAATAACGGCCTCAAAAAAAAAAAGCTAAAGGGAAGCCAGATGGTATGACTGAGAAGAGGTGGACCGCTTTTGTGTGCGTCATCGGGATTCTCCGGAGGCACGAGAGAAGTCGGAAAAAGCAAGTCGATATAGATTGTCGGAGTCGGAGCTCGATTGCGGCATTAGCAAGCATAATGGAGGGTCCAGGTCTTCTAACCAATATGAGCAGAAGATTGTAAGTACTCCCTCCGTCCCATTCGACTTGTCTAGTTTTCCTTTTTGGGCTGTCCCGCTCGACTTGTCTAGTTTCCAAAAAAGGAAGCCTAATTATTACACAACCTACCACTTTTTCTTTGTGGGGCCTACCTCTTTACACACAATCACCCACTCATCTACACACAACCACCCACTCTTCTTAATCTCCGTGCCCAAAAGAAACAAGACAAGTGAAATGGGACGGAGGGAGTATTAATTAATTAACTTGTTTCATATATATTATAAATTTATTATTCGGTAATAACTTTAATGATTGTATTAATTGTGAATAGGCGCTCGAGAAAGGCATTCCGCTTCATTAGGCACACTATGACACCTTCATGGCAATTCACTTTAAAAATGAAAAATCCTCTAACATGAAGGCTTTGAAGATTCATGTAAGTTTCCAAAAATATAAAATCTATTGCAATTGCTAATTATATTTCCCTTTAATTAAGATTATGTTTTTTTTTGTTTGAACTTTAGGAAGAAGTTAAGCAGATTGCAGCTCTTGAGGAATCATGTGCGGATTTGAATGATATATTTTTGAGGGTAGACGGGGCCAAGGATAAGAAGCGGCGCCTCTATGGGAATCATCATGCGACCTCGAGCCAGACGACCGACACAGCCGATACAACTCAACCTTCTGTGCATGAGCTTCAAGCTATTGTAGAGTCGGAGCGAGAGGCCAGACGGACATTGGAGTCCAAGGTCGATGGCTTGGAGAGGCTCATCTCGCGATTGGCCGCCGCTCGCGAGATCCCTCGAGCGGACGCGATGAGGACTCCTAACTCACATCAGTCCACACCTCATGCTTGACCGACATTCCTAGCCTTTCTAGATGTTTGATATTAACAACTACTTTTGAACACACGTTGCATTATGTTATAACTTGAGATATATTTGTGTCTATTTATGATTATTTGTGCTTACTACTTCGTTTAGTTAATTGTTTAAGCCTTTCATTATATTTGTGCTTATTACTAGTTCGTTGAATGTTGGTTTTGTTTGTTATGAAGAAATATTACGAGGTTGTGTAATGGCGGGGACGGAAAAACAAGTGAAAATTGTCTGAAAAAAATTGTTTTTACCGACGAAAAACCGACGGAATTTTCCATCGGTATGGTGTCAACTGTTTTTACCGACGAAAATTTCCGTCGGTACCCAGTCACTTGTACCAGAAATTGCTGACTGAATTTACCGACGGAATATTCCGTCGGTACACCGTCGAACCGAGCTCGTCGGCGGTGGTCGCCGGTTAAATTTTTTTGACGGGCCGTTCTGTCTGTTACGTCGGTAAATATTACCGACGGACTAAATTCCGTCGGTATGAATTACCGACAAGGCCAACAGCGACTAAAGGTAATCCGTCGGTATCATCTTTAGCGACGAAAAATGATAAATTACCGACGGAACCGACGGAATTTTCCGTCGCAAAAACACGGTTTTTTGTAGTGAATATAATTAGATGAATATTATTTTAGAGAGAGTTTTCGAACTTCAACGAAATCGAATTTTAATTAAATGAATATAAGGAGTTATGAGTTCGTTTATATATCATATTTAATGTAATTTTACTATTACTATCTAGGAACAATGAATAATAGCAATCTGTTAAGAAATAATGAATTTATTCATGGGAGAAATCTATATTCAACCATTCTAAATAATTTTCTAAAGTTTTTAACCACACTTTTAAAAATGTTATGAAAATAACCACTTTTTGTACTTTTCTAGGAAATATAAAAGTGTTGAAATGATTTGTTCAACTTTTGAGAAAAGAGGTGGGCCATAGTTGACTATCTTAATAATAATATTGATATTGATATTGATATAAGGAGAGAGAAAAATTAAAATATTTTACTTTTATAATTAAGATATTTTTAAAAAAAATATTGTAAAGTATTATTTCGTATGAATCAATAAGTTTTTTTAGTTTATTTAATTATTGTGAAATAAGGATTACATGAACAAGCAAATTTTCCGGCACAAGTAATTCACTACTTACCAACAATGCCTTTTTTTTCCTTTCAAGTCTATAAATGCTAATTGAAGCTAAAAAGATTTCCTTAGAGTGAAGTCGTGTTTATTCTTGCATTAAAAATATTAGTTGCAGTATAAGCGTATAAGGTATAACATATTTTAAGATATTTCTTTTCATTATTTTTCATGAATCCGAAATAGCTACTTTATTAGTAATCTATGGCCAATCTAACCGTACTAAATAATGTACAAATCATAATCATTCCTAAGTTTTAGAAGCGATATTAGCATAAGATTAGAGCATATCTTAATAGTTCCTAAATTATAGTAGCATAATACTTCAAAAATTCGAGAAATAAAAATATGAAATAGAAAAATATACCAGATACATATTTCGTACTCTATTTTCTGTGCTGTAATAGAAGAAGAAGATCAATTTCATTTGAGTGTGAAAATTGAGTGTGAAGATACAAAAGGAAAAGTTCAAATATATAGAAAAAATTGATATTGTTGGTGTTAACATTAATTGTGTTAATAGAATTAAAGTCTGAATCAAATTAATTGCATCTTAATTAAAAAAATTAAATTACACTTAATGGACAAAACTACCATGCTTGATAGTTGACTAATTAACTTCTATAATAAATTATATAATTAACTTTAACTAAATTATTTACATCCCTCTTATTAAAACCTTGTGTAAAACAATAAAAGAATTCAAAATCATCAAGATAGTTTCTCTTTCTTTTGAACGCTCCTTTAGTCAACTACAAGGATGAGTTTTTATTTTTTTATTTTTTTTAAAAGTTGAACATGTCAGTAAGTATTTACAACTTTCCTCAAAATTCTCAAAAGTGGTTATTTTCATTATATTTTTAAGAATGTGGTTATTTAAATTACTTTATTATTTTATTTTGTTATATTTAGGCATTTCCCCTTTATTCATTTAAAGAACAAGTACAATGATATAGTTAACATTCATTGACAATGATCGCTAAAAGTACTAAAGATAATACAATTCCTTTGGAACCAGTTACGCACAATAAAGCAATTAATGCGTCTAGGACTTTTTACAATTTATGGTGCAATTTGAGAAAAAATAACACCGGAACTTTTGAAGCAAATTGGAAAGATAGAGATGAGATTCAATTAGATTTAAGTTTTAAGAAAAAGTAGGCTAACACCTTAATCATATTTCACAAAATTTTGTTAGTGTAACTGGTAATTTTAAATAATTATTAATTTATAAATTGAGGGGACCATATATTTACATTGGAGTTTTCTGAAAATAATTATTATTTTATTATCTTATCGAATTTGATGTTTTTTTACACTGGGTATTATTTTAGAGAGATTATTAATTTACTGAGTATTAAATTATAGAGGTTCTACTGTAATGACAAAATATTTCAAATTCTTAACATGTAATTGCCGGGATGCTTCACTATTTAAGGACATCTCTTTATCATAATTATTGTTCCCTCAATAATAACTTGAAAATAGAGATGGCAATTGGAACTGGACCCGTCGGACCCGACCTGCCCCGCCCCGTGATGGGGCGGGTAATATCCAGACCCGTAGAAGTATGGGGCAGGCCTGGACCCAACCCGCGTGGGTCTGGGACGGGTTCGGGTCCAATTTCTCTACCCGCCCCGCCTCACCCAGCTCCGTTTCAAACCCACATTATTAATTTGTTTTTATTAATTTTATTATGTTATCTTACTTTATGTTATTTGAATTTTCTTGTTCTTCAATTCATACTCTTAGGTAATAATAACTGACAACTATAATAATAAAATCTAAACAAAAAGGCTTCCACCAACGAAAATTAATAATTAAAAAATAAGATAATTCAAAATTAATAATTGAAACGGCACTAACGGGTCTGGGGCCGGGTAGATCTGCCCCGTGCGGGTCCGGGGTTGGTTTTGAGTTCTTGGACCCGTACAAGTTTGGGTTTGGATCTGGGTCTCTTAGACTAACTTGCGGGGCGGGTCCGGGTACTATACTACCCAGTCCCGACCCGCAAAATTGTCATCTCTACTTGAAAACATTGTAGATATAAATAGGAATTACATATTTGCGATTAAATATCTATTAATTTCATGGCATTTTAGAAAATTTGCGAATGAAGCCGCCGCTCTCGAATAATTTTGTATTGAAATGATCATTGAAACCATCTCTTCCAAATAAGAGGTAGAAAATAGAAGAGTTGATGAAGGTGTAATATGCTTCTTCACAAGGCTGAAGCTCGATCTAGTAGTATAATAGTTTCAAACACTTGGCGTAGCTGCTGGTTTAAAATTTACTGACTGATAGTTTGTGCTGCAAGGGTAGGTAATGATTTGCTCGTGCTGACCCAAAGTTTACCTAATGACTAATGAGACCTTCATTTCTGCATTGATACTTGCAAGATTGCTCGTGCGAGTGTATTACGTTTAGGATGGGTTGTTATGGTGTACCGAATATTTTTCCCTTTTTTTAGTATATTTTATTGAAATTTGATAATACCGAAATACTAAACTTTTACGATTAAAAATAAAATAAAAATAATCATAGAAATGATGAAAAATAAACAATAATATAGGATTGCTCTTCTAGGTTATTTTCTCGACCATCCATCCGCTAATACATGCTAGCAAATCATGGCCTATTTATTTCAGGTTTCACAATCACTACAAATGGGTGTTTCTTACAATATCATAAAAACTTATTTTACAGTTTCACTCATATATTTGCAAAAAAAAGCCTTCTTTTATTTATGTATATACCGCATAGACGCTATACCGTGGTATTTAATAATTCATACCGTTACTATACCTAAGTCATTGGTACGCTATCTGTATCGAAAAATTGATAATCTCAGTATTTTTTATGTGCGATAACTACGGTATACGGTATCTTGGGTATATTTTCCTACCCGTAATTATGGTCTAAATGTGATCTCATTGCAAAGGAACGTGAATCTAGTCTCAAAAAAAAAAAAGGTTGAATAATAATGTCTTTGTGAAGGGTTATAGTTATTTTATTAAAGTGTGTCGATAAAATATTCTGTATGGAAATCTTGAGAGGTTTTTCATTTTCTACTTATTCGCTATGTTTCGAAGTTAGTGGGGGGCTGTAAGAGCAAAATGCAAAATATGCAATAAAACTATATTTTATCTTAATTAATTGGGAACTATGAAGAAAAAATAAATTAAGGGTGTGTGAATACAATGATCCTTGGGCACGTAGTCAACCTTACATTTGACTTACGAATGTGAGTTCTACTATGTTAGAGTTCATTATTATGTTCTACATCGACTTATTGAATATCATATCTCTTCTATATAAGTTTGGATATCCCTTCCACTTATAAAGTCTTTTAAGGAGAATGTTTATCATATTAAATATCATAGTAGCTTATGAATGCTTTCATAATTGCATCATATCGATGCTCTCATGCTCATTTAGCGCCGATAATAGATTATTATTGAAGCTTCGAGAATTCTATTGTCAGTAAGACATAGAAGTCTTTTAGATAAGGTTGGATATCCTTGCCCTTATAAATACCTTTTAAGACGAATGCGATCCAATTTATCATTGTATTAGAAGAAACCCAAATCGATAATGGTTTGTTTGGCCCCTATATTGGACCGCTCCATATGGACCATTATCCCTCCCCCAAGACCTTTTAAGGAAAATGTTGCTCAACTTATCACCGCTTCATATGGACCATTATCCTTTCAAGTCTTTTAAAGGAAATGTGGCTCAACTTATCACCTCTTCTTCAAATAAATTTGTTTTCATCGAAGATCTATTGTGGAGTAAAAACTCCAATTTTATATCTAGTCCCCTTAGGATCGCATAGGAGTTAAGGTGCTTAGCATGTGGTAGAAAGATCATAGGTTTGAAACTTACTAAAGCCGCTATGCGTTAGTCCATCACCTATGATGAAGGCTAGAGTGGTTAATGCACGAGGAACGGGGGCTACGGGTAACCCTTATCATTAAAATAATAATAATAAAAATAATAATAATAATAAATTCTATATCTACATCTACGTATAGATATAACGATTTCTCATTCATCCAACTCATTTCATTTTCTCACCTAATCTTGTTGCATTCAAGTCTTTTAGGTACATGTACATATCTATGGTCCTAAATTGCAACGAAAATTGACACGCCCACCTTTTGAATCTATGTACGTATATTATTTATATCGTCTTATATTTATTACTTTTTCACTTTTCTAATAATTTAAAAATTAAACATGAAAAAAATATGCATAAAAATATAATCAATGATAAATTTTGTCTTCTAATATGAAATAATGAATCCTAACTAAAATTGCTACCACTAACTAAAACTAAAAATTACTAAATAGTAGGTATAAATTAGTCTATTAGAAAAAGATGAACACTAATCTAAAATAATATTATTGTCAGTAATAAATCGATCATAATAGATCAACAAAAAAGGGGAATACTAACTGCATTATATATTGTCAATAGCCCTAATCTAGAATATCTACTTGAATTGAAAAAATGGGAATACTAACTGCATTATATATTGTCAATAACCCTAATCTAGAATATCTACTAACTGCTGAATAGCTAAAACTATAATAAGCTCTTATTTTAAAAATTAAAATAAAATAACCCCTCATAATTAGTCATCTTTATATCTATATCTACATATACATAACTAGAAACTGCAGGCACTACTCTCCAACATGAGATTCTTTATCCATCTTTTTGCTGTCTCACTTAATTATTATGATAATATATGAATTTAGTAATTTACATGTCAAAGAATTTAATTTTTATCTTATCAAGAGCTTGTTATATTATGTTCAATTCTTTTAACGTTATTTCAACACTAAATGGATGTTAAAACTTATACTAATATAAAATAATGTGATGTATTAAATCCGCCCACCACATGGGAAACATATGAATTTGGTACGACATGGAATGGAATTCGTGAATCTCATTGAAACACCCTTCTTAAAAGTACATCAATTTATGATTGTATGGTCCAAATGATTGTAAACCGTTGTATAAAGAGAATTCGAATCCGCAATCTCACCCTCCACTTTATTAAACCCCCACGTACTGTTTGTCCCAAAATGGAAATAATGTGTTTTTTTTTTTTTAATATTATACTTGGAGAGATGCCTAGCGGTAAATTGAAGGTTGTGAATTCTAGATCGAGGCTGTGACATATGATTTACATTTTATGTGGTACGCTTAAACATGCTTACTTTCAAATTGAACCGGCTTAAGTCGGGTTCAAATTGGAACCAAAACCGAAATAAACCGGTAACCCTCAGTTTGGGGTCCATTTCATTTTGTTCAATTTGAGACCGTGAAACCTTCAATCCGTCGGTCTAAACCCCGAGAAACCAAGGGTTTTACCTATTGAAACCATCGATGATCGCTTCTACAACGAATAAATTAAAAAAAAAACATTATTGAGATCTAGTTTTTCTAATTTTCAGTTATGTTTAATATATAATTTTCGTTTAAATTAAAGAATTATCATAATTTTGATATTTTAAAACGATGAAAAGTTTACTGTAGTTCATATAATTGCAAATGAAAACTGCTTACTAACTTCTTCAGGAATACCACGGAGAATTAACAACAAGAGCATAAATATACTCTTTCGAATAGGAAGATAATTTCATGTTATAGACTATATATTTATATTTATAATTGATTCTTGACTTCGAATCCAAAATTGTGGTTTCTTTAATTTCTTCAATGAATAGAAATTAATTTAGTAAATAAAAAAAGGAAAATGTAGAAAAAATATGAAACCGGTAAACCGGAACTGTGACCATAACCAATGGTTTCAAAACTGTAACCATAAATTGTGTATGAATAGTTTAGTTTCGGTTTCAGTTTTCAACAAACCGTAACTAATGGTTTCAAACCGTAACCGTAACCGTAACCGCGAAAGGGCATTTCTAGATAAGCTATTATGTAAGAGTGATATTTACCATTGTGTATGACCGTGGATTCCTTCATCCCTAAAACAGAAAACATTTTTAACCGAATACAAATTACACTGTTGAATGATGGATGCACACATAAACGTGACAAGTACATATCCACCCAACTCTCTCTCCTATGATAAAAAAAACTATAAATGCACGAAGTAGTATAAACCCTAATATGCATAAATTATAGCAAAACAAAACACTTTTCCTAGTATAAATTTTTTAATAGTAGGCATGCAAAATCAAGAATCTATCTTCGTGATAGCTAGAGAGCTCACTATAGCAGCCTCAATCTACTTTCTCATCCGCTACTTTCTTTCAAGAATCATCACCACCATTACCCACGGCGGCAGCCACCGACTGCCGCCAGGGCCGAGGGGCTTTCCGATTGTCGGTGCACTTCCTCTCTTGGGCGACATGCCACATGTCGCCCTAGCCAAAATGGCCAAAACTTACGGCCCCATCATCTACCTAAAAGTCGGTGCATGGGGCATGGCCGTCGCGTCAACGCCTGCCTCCGCCCGTGCGTTTCTCAAAACCCTAGACACCAACTTCTCTGACCGCCCTCCGAATGCGGGTGCCACCATATTAGCCTACAACGCGGAAGATATGGTGTTCGCCCGCTATGGCCCAAAGTGGAGATTGCTCAGAAAACTGACCAATCTCCACATGTTGGGGAATCATGCTTTAGATGGGTGGGCAAGTGTAAGGTCCTCCGAGTTGGGCTACATGCTCCAAGCAATGCACGACGCCACCCGTCGTGGCGAGCCCGTGGTGCTGCCGGAGATGCTCATGTACGCCGTGGGGAATATGCTCGGGCAGGTAATCAGTGGCGGATATATGCAGGCGTGGGAGCCGCCGCATCCTTCAAAATATAACTTTTTCAAAAATTACAAAATTTAGTATGTCCGCCCTTCGATCAATAAATTCTAAATTCTGTCGCTCGATTGACAAATCTTTTTTTGAAAAATTATAAAATTCTAATTTTATTCTTTAATTAATAAATTTTGAATCCGGCTTGCAGGGACGGAGGGACATCGAGGTTTTTTTTTACATTAAATTATTAAAATATCTTTATATATAGTAATTAAATAAAATTGATCACATCTTATAATAGAAATTGATGAAAAAGTTAAAATAATGCTTAAGTATTTTTAAAAATTTATGTTAGAAACCTCCAAATTCATGTATATAAATTTAATTATGCAAAATTTCTTCCTCTATCAAATATTATAGCTCAATTATAATTATATTTTAGTAGTTTATAATCTTGCTCCGCTTAGTTAAAATTATGCGTACGTTCTTGCCTGCAGGTGATATTAAGTAGACGGATTTTCGAGAAGAAAGGGAAGGAGGTGAATGAGTTGAAAGACATGGTGGTGGAGCTCATGACTTCAGCTGGATATTTCAATATTGGTGATTTCATCCCATGGCTTGCTTGGATGGATTTGCAGGGGATAGAGAGTGGGATGAAGAAATTGCACAATAAGTTCGACAAGTTGATCGGCAAAATGATTGAGGATCATTTGAAATCAGCCCACATACGCAAGGCCAAGCCGGATCTTCTTGATTGCCTCTTGGCAAATCGTGATAGCTCCGATGCGGAGAAGCTCACCTCAACCAACGTCAAGGCCCTTTTACTGGTTAGTATTATTCCCTCCGTCTCATTCATACTGTCTTCATGCGATATTGAATTGTCATACTGATATTATCTCATTTTCATAAAAGAAAATAAAATAACACTATAAATCACAAAAAAAATCATGTGGGCCCACATCATTTACATCAAAAAGTCAAGTTTCTTAAACTCCGTACCAAAACCCTATATAATCATATGAATGGGACCGATGGAGTATTAACTCATACTTAATTTTTCGCACGTAATATGTTTCAACGTTTTCTAGATTTTTTTAGTTTTATGGTTTTCTTTTAAATCAAAACTAAGTGATTTGAAATAGTAGTTTACGTGATTCGTTTCGAGTTTATAAAAAGCAGTGGCGGATGGAGGGAGTACGTGGATGGTGGCAGCACCGTCCACTTAATTTTAAATAAATTTCTAAATAATTATATTTTCCCAACAATTTGACATAACACAACTTAATGTAATCCAATGACTTCATGTAATAAAGCAATTAAAACACTAAAATTCAATTTTAACAATTAAATACTCTCTCTCTCTTCCGCAGTTCAATTTCTTTTCCTTTCCTTCATCTTCTCAACTTGATGATATGAAACACTTTCAGAGTTACTAAAAAGTGAGCTTCTCTCTTTAATTCTTCTCATATACTGTATTTAACAACTATTCTTCTTAGTTATTCCATTTGTCCCGCCCGATTTATCTTTTTTTTTCACAGAGATTAAGATAAGTGGGTGGTTTTGAATAGAGAGGTAGGTCCCATAAATAAAAGTAGAAGTTTGTTTAATAATTATTTTTTAATTTTAAGAAACAAAACAAATTAAATGAGACAATCCAAAAAAGAAAAAAAACAAGTTAAACCGAACGAAGAAAATACAAAATATGATTGTTTATTATATTTTCTTTCTCTTGATCAACAAACATGTGCTTGCACTATGTACAATTTTACAAGCGCGTAATTAATTGGCTGACATTGAATTAATGCCCGACTCATCATTAATGTAACTTATCCTATTCTACTAAGAGTTCATTTATACAAGGAGGAAATCAACCACGTTGTGGACTATATAGTATGTCATTTTCTCATAAATTCATCACATGAGGTATCTTGTTGTTTCATCTCACTATGTACATATCTCAAAGTTTTAATGTACAAACTTAGCCAAATAGGTTAAGTTAAACACAAATATAGTCTATAACTATCTAAAAACATAAATATAGTCATAAAGTACATTTTATGGCAGACATAATGATTGAGCGAAAAAGTTGTTAGGGGTCGATGGAGGGCCGAGGGAGGACCGATCTCCATCGGCCCTCAACATATATTTAAAAAAATAATAATAATGAATAGACCTATGGAGGGCCGACAGAGGCATTAATCTCATGACTGATGCATCGGTCTTCAACAATTTTTTATTTCTTTTACGTGTTGAGGGTCGATGGCCCTTCATTAATTTTTTTATTTTTTACATGTTGAGGGCCGATGGATCGACCCTCCATCGGCCCAACTTTTTCGCTCAATCATTATGTCTGTCATAAAATGTATTTTATGACTATATTTATATTTTTAAATAGTAATAGACTATATTTGTGTTTATCTTAACCTAATTGTCTTAGACTAAAAGAGTCTCTATCTCAGATAGCAAAACTAAATAGTTCTGATAAATATCATACGCGATACGACTGCCACGTGGCTATATAATTGACTTACGTTGTGGCGGCGTTTGCAGAACTTGTTCACCGCAGGGACCGACACGTCATCAAGCATAATAGAATGGGCATTGGCCGAGATGATCAAGAATCCAACCATCCTAAATAGGGCCCACCAAGAGATGGATAGAGTCGTTGGTAGAACTCGAAGGTTGGTCGAATCGGACATCCCGAACCTACCCTACCTACGAGCCATATGTAAAGAAACATATCGCAAGCATCCATCCACTCCCCTAAATCTGCCCCGAATCGCGTCCGAGCCTTGCGTCGTGGACGGGTATTACATACCTAAAAACACCCGGCTCAGCGTTAACATATGGGCTATCGGGAGAGACCCCGACGTGTGGGAAAATCCTCTTGATTTCAACCCCGATAGATTTCTATCGGGGAAGAACGAGCGGATTGATCCCCGCGGGAACCACTTCGAGCTCATCCCGTTCGGGGCTGGGCGGAGGATCTGCGCCGGGGCCCGGATGGGGATGGTGCTTGTGGAGTATATTTTAGGCACGTTGGTGCACGCTTTCGAATGGGAGCTGCCGGCCGGGGCCGGGGCCGGCACGGCGGAGTTGAACATGGACGAGGTGTTTGGGCTGGCGCTGCAGAAAGCTGTGCCTCTCACGGCCATGCTCACTCCTAGGCTGCCTTCACATTGTTATGCTCCTTAATTTCTGTTACATTATTACGTCTCGTATTTTATCTTATCGAACTAGTTTACCACCCATGCATTTTGCGTTTATGTATTATAAATTCTATTACATTATTAGTCTCGTATTTTATTTTATCGAACTAGTGTACCACTCATACATTTTGTGTTTATATATACTATAAAGATCTATTACATTATTACGTCTCGTATTTTATTTTATCCAACTAGTGTACCACCTAGGGGTGTATAATTTTACCGAAAATACCGTATACCGTGCATACCGTACCGAAAAAATATCGGAAAAATCGAATTTAACAGTATACCGTGCCGAAAATCACAGTATCATACCGTACCGTAAATTTTCGGTACGGTAACGGTATGAGTTTTCTCATACCGAGGTATACCGATACATACCGAACCTACGGTACGTACCGAAGGTTGCGGTATATACCGTATTGTCGGTATTTACCGGATACGAAAGGTATACTGAATATACCTAACAAAAATATATGAGTTTTCTTCTATTATATTTATATCTAACAAAAATATAAATAAATTTCTTAACTTATATATAAAAGTTATATCTATATCTAACAAAAATATATCTAACAAAAATTTCTTCTATTATATTTATATCTAACAAAAATATATAATAAATTTCGGTTTAATTTTAATTTCCGGTATACCGTCAACCTTCGGTATACCATGAAGGTTAACGGTATACCGTAAATCCAACACGGCAACGGTATGCTAAATCTTTAATACCGGACTTTCGGTATACCGATCTTTGGTATACCGAAGTCAACGGTACGGTAACGGTATGAAAAATCTCATACCGTTACTTTCGGTACGGTATAAGGTATGACAAATTTGGTCCGGTATACCGTACCGAAACACCCCTAGTACCACCCATATATTTTGTGTTTATATATACTATAAGTTCTATCATAATGTTAGTCTCGTATTTTATTTGTGCGATGCACATACATTTTTTTGTTTTATAATTATAAGTTTATAAAATAGGCTTCTTCTAGTATGTTACGGCTAACGTTATTCCTTTTTAATGGATCTGGTTCAGGAGTTAGTTAAAAAATCAAAATCTAAAGAATTTCACTATTGGGCTTCTTTAGTTTATACTCCCTCTTTTTTATTTGTTTCATTTCCTTCTTCATTATTGTCCCATATTATATAGTTATTAACATTTATTTTTTTGCCTAATTTAATGTTTTATAATAATTTCCTAGTATTTTTTTTTATAGAATAATTTCACGACAAATATTATTATTATATTGCATGTTCAAGTTAATGTGGTAACATAAAAAAACTTCTCATATAACTTTTTTAATAACTAAATAATTATATCAAGTAACTTTTTATTAATTTTCTCAATTTTGATATCAATATTTTATCTTGGTATTAGTAAAAAATGAGAATTTGAGCTCAATTAAATCTCTTCTTAATATTTGTAACAAAAGAAACAGACATATTAAAAAGGGGCGGATGGAGTATTTTATATATGTCCAAATTGTCGCATAACAGGGTGAGGATCCCATAAGAATGAGTCTTAAGATAGGAAATAAGAAGGATTTATATACAATAGATTCTTATCTAATCAAAGGTAAAAAATTGTAGAGAAATCAATGTGGTCGATTGAAGATGCAAGATTTGAGTTATTAATTCCAATTAAAGGAGAGATTTCTATAGTTTCGTTCTCTTGCTTAGTACCTGCGAAAAATTCTTCAAACTGCTACTAATAATGTTCCCAATTCTTTTGCAGTTTTGTTTCATTCAATTGTGGGTGTAATTATGTTCCAAGTCATAGTTGTTGTATTCGTAGAATTTTTTTAATTATATTTTCATGTTTGAATTGTTCTCCCTCCCTCCTCTCTTAGTTTGACTTATTTCAAGAAACTTTATTAAAATATTATTTCTTAGTTAGCGTCTTACTTGCTACGTTATGAACGAATTTTGTTGACATTGCAACAAAAATCTCCTATACATTATTAGAAATCAGACTATAAAGATGAGGATAAATGTTAGTATTCTAATGTGTTTTTTCTAGTAATTGGGTATTTTAATTTGTTGTAGTTTGTTTACCGTTATGCATAGATATGCACGAGCATATGCATATCATTCGTATGTTGGATAATGCACGAATATCCATAATTTTATGCATAAAGTATTATGATCCTATGGATATTGAAAACATTAAGAATGATAAAAAAATATGCATAAATATTTCAATATTATGCAAATGCATATATTGTATAAAGCGTTCAAAAAAAACAATGAGAAAAATAATATGCACTGATTAGTTGATAGTATGCAAAAAATTATGATAAAATGAGGTATTATGATCCTATGCATATTGAAAACATAAAGAATGATAAATTAATATAAATTATAGTGATATTATTCATAAACTAATATTGCGATATGCATATACTCCATTTTCTGTATAAAT
Source organism: Lavandula angustifolia (assembly GCA_028984105.1). Taxonomy (NCBI): domain Eukaryota; kingdom Viridiplantae; phylum Streptophyta; class Magnoliopsida; order Lamiales; family Lamiaceae; genus Lavandula; species Lavandula angustifolia. Next base: position 25,286,965 of record CM054820.1, read on the forward strand.
CGTTGAAAAAGAAATAATGAGATAAATATGTACTCATTAATTGATATTATGCAAAAAATAATGATAAAATAAAGTATTATGATCCTATGCATATTGAAAACATAAGGAATGATAAAAATATGCATGAATTAGATCGATATTATGCATATACTAATATTGTGGAATTAATTGGGGAATTAATTAGGATTCAAACACATAAGATCCAAAATTACAAACTTAACTTCAATGATCCACTTCTCAATTAATTATATTCATTAATGACACTAAATGTAAGGCTAATATTTCTTCATATTTCCTATTTTAAAGTCTCTTCCTATATGATCCATTCCCCTACGGCCCCGTTTGGTTGTCAAGAAAATAATGTTGTTACGGAATCTGATACTGTGGCATAAGGTTGAGAGGAAAATGATTAAGGAAAGTAAAATTATTGAGGAATTTGATTCTATGGAATATAATTATACATAAAGCAGATTACTTGAACTTGTTTGATTGATGCTAGGAAATGTAAAATTATGTTATCAATAATATGAATAAAATATATTTATCATCAATTATTTGTTAATTATTATATTATTATTTTATAAATACATAAAATCACCAAAAATATTATTATTGATAATTTTTTTATTATATAATTATAATAAAATAAAGTACTCACTTATTTTAATAATAATATTTTTCAAAATAATAACATGATTATTTAAGAAAAATAATAATTATTATATTGCTATTATACTTCATAATAAAAAATAATAAAAAGATAAATAACTTAAAATATTCGATTAATTTATAAAAATATATTAACTACAAATTAATAATATTATTCACTAATTACTATTTATTTTTATTGCTAATAATAATAATAATAATAATAATAATAATAATAATAATAATAATAATAATAATAATAATAATAATAATAATAAAATTACTTTCCTTGTACTAAGGAAAAAGAATACATATTCTGAACAAGGAAAAAGAATCTACAATTATAACACTATTTTCCTTATTTCTAGGATGATTATTTCCCTATTATTTTGCTAAAATTGAACCAAACACAAAATTTTAAAATTTTGGAATCAAATTACTTTCCAATTACTACCAAACACATTATTTAAACAATTTGGAATTAGATTGTTTTCCTGAGTCATAATCCTTACCAACTACACAGGGCCTACAGGTATCTATATAAAAAATTGTCAAATAGAAAATCTAAATCAAAATATTTATTTAAATAAAACGAAATTTCCTATTTTTTAAGTTTATTGTGCGACCACGATATTTATATTACACTTTTTCTTAAAGATATAGATATACCCTTTTACAATAAAAGTATAAATTTTAAATTAAAAGTATATTTAAATAGAACATCAAATAAAATTATTAAATTTTTTGTTTGATATCACTTATCAGTGCTCTAATACATAGACACTTTGAAATATTCAAATATTTTAAATAGAAGTATAAATTCTTTTTTAAATATATCGTGTAATGTAGATATTTTTATTACTTATATTTTTAATATAATGTTTTGAAAATAGATTACATCAATTAATTGTGTGAGATTTTCATGTTACTTAATTTAAATAAGCGTGCTATGCTTTGTGCAAAAAGTTAGAAAATAATATGTTCTAATATTTATAGTTTGTTATAGATAAGATTTACTATATATATGATGACCATATCTAAACCCTAGCAACCTATTTTGTACTATATAAATAGGGGTTCCCACCCTCATAATAATACACATCTTATTCTCACTCTCTATTATTCTCGTATTTTTTTTTATTTATAACACGTTATCAGCACGATGAAGCTCTCATCTTAAAAGGATAGCCATCTGAATTTGTGATTGGATGTATAATTTTCTAATCGACACCTATATCAAGATTCAATACTTCCCATTATTACATGATTATTTGAGTTTTCATTTAGTTTTCTATCCTATTAATTTTTTGAATCACTATGGTCGTCGATTGTTTTATTTGATGCATCATGGAATAGTAATTTGGTTGTGATAGTTTTGCATGCAAATAAAAAAAAAGAATGATAAACTATTTTGCACGGACACTTCAAAAATATTAATGTATCGTGTCAGACACGTGTCAGACAGTCGAACACGACACGATACTTGAATTACCGTGTCCAATAGATTTATATACACATAACTTCTAATTCTAATAAAAACATACGAAATTAGTTTATTTTACACTTAATTTTATATTTTTCAACAAATAAGCGCCCGTATAGTGTCCTAAGTTTTTTTAAAATATCGTGTCACGTGTCTCGTGTCTGTATCGAGTCGTGTCATGTGTCCCGTAACCGTGCAACCTAGATGATAAATATTGCACCCTTTTTCAAAGCAAGATTATATATGTTTGCTCAAATTCGATATGAATTACACGAATTCTCGGAGCCGATTGTTTTAACAAGATTCCGTGACCATGATATTCAAAACAAATTTATTATATTATTCTTGCATATTCGAGATGTTTACGCGGATGTGCTCATCAATTGTGATCCAAAAGTATCATAATATATTAATATTCCCGAGAATATTATATGCTCTTGAAAAGCAATTGAAAAATATATTTTCAGCTTAACTTGTTGCTCTAGAAGTAACACAATTGATATTCCCGAAGAATATCACATGCTCTTAACGAGCAATTCAATTTATTTATTGACAATTTAATTGTTGCTCCAGAAGTAGCACAATTTAATATTCTTGAAGAATATTACAGACTCTTAAAGAGTTATTAATATTATAAATGCTTGACGATTGTATTTCATGGAGTGGTAGCAAGAACTCCTTTATGCTTGACAATTGGATTTCCAATATCCTATTGTAGCTTTTTCAAGAATAGATGTGAGATCCGGTAGATCTCAAAATTTATAATTTATTATATTGATTTCATTTATCTAGAATAAAACTAAATTGTTGCTCTGGAAGTAGCGCAATAACATTCCTGAAGAATGACCATATCGTGAAAGTAATATTACTATCACATTTTTGCGGAAAATACCTCAAATATAGTATTTTTATATACTATTTAACTTGCTCCTGAAGTAGTATTATTTATATTCTAGAAAAATATTAAATGTTCTTAAAGAGCAACGCGTACTTTCGATGATATATGTTATTCCTAAATGAGAAACATTATGCACTCTTGATATCGATGCTCATCTGCCAATAAGAGGCATGAGGGAGATAATAATCGAATGAAACGAAGCATCCTAGTAGGATTACGTCAAAACATTAATTGTTTATCCTCCTTAAAGCTCGATACGAGTAGATGCATCTTAAACTGTAAGATTTTAAAATCTTGTGCACCGAACATCATTATGTTGGGATTTTGTATACTGGAAGCAAATTTTATGCTTGTATACAATGTGTTTTGTGTTTTGTCCCAACCGCTATTTTATTCTCCTATCTGATAAATATATTTGCACATGTAATCCTTTATCTAGTACAAAAATTAGATTTGTGTAGTGTGTCGGGTATCACAGAAGACAACATCAATTGGTTGAACTGACAAGATATAAACAGTTATCACAGCTGAGACAACTTAAGAATAAGTTATCGGTTTAAGCTGCAGTTTAGATAAGAAGTGGCTTGTCATAGCTGCTTGTCTTTACTGGTACACTTAAGGTGGTGTATTGATGGATTACAGTGAGATGTGTTCTCATAACTGACCTTAGTGGAGAACCAAGCTCTCGGTGACTTAGCTGGTCTTAAGCTTGGTAAGACTTCAGTTGAGCGCATTTGACTATCTATCACTTTGACCTACTATGGTGAACGTCATCGCGACCGGATCTACGTATCTTGGGTTTTAGTAGTTATTTGTGACTCAGGCTGGTTGTCTGTATCTTGCAACCGTATCCTAGTAAAATGGGTTGATAATATCCCCTGAGGAACTCGAAAGGATTAGCACACTAAACTCAGCCGGTTGATTAAGTTCAGGTGTGTTAATAAGGTCGAGTGGTACTACTCAGGAATATAAGATGTTAATTAATTTAAGCTGTCAGTAAGCTTAATTAATTAACGGATATTTCTATCTTAAATACGGAGATCGATTAAGTCTAAAATACAAGCCCTTGCTCAATTTGGGATAAAGGGGTAAGTCAGCACAGATTCTCTAGTGGAATGAATCTGTGTTTATTGATTAATTTTGCTCTAGGCTGAGCATAGATAATTAATTAATTTGAGGCCCTGCTTTATTTCTCGTATTAGATTCCTGATCTGGCCCAATTAGTTGTCTAGTTATTTATTGTCTCTCAGAAATCATTATTAATAGATGGCAAATTGGCAAAAATAGTCCTCAAACTTCGCGTTTTTGCGAATTTTGTCCTCAAACAATTTTTTTTTGTTTTTTTACCCTCAAGTCCTTGTTTTTGCGATTTTAGTCCTATCGTTAGATTTTCCGTCAATTTGAACGGTAATTCAATTTTAATTTTAAAAAATAAAAAATTAAAAGGGCAAAATCGGAATTTTTATTTATATGGACCAAAATTGCAAATGAAGAATTATTTGGGACCTATTTAGCAAAATTAAATAGTTTAAGGACTGATTTCACAAGTTTTAGACAAATAAGCTAATTGTTTCATATCGACGAGATTTTGCATTATATTTTTGATTTTTCATATAACTTTATTGCTTCGTATCAAATATAAGCTAACGAAGACTTCGTACCAATATAAACAACATTTAATTCGAAATGCGAAATATTACTATGAATTAACCATTAAAAAATAAAGCTATTATCACCCAAATTTTTTTACTTCAAAATAACAATTTAGAGCATAATATTTACTTCAAAATAACATGAATACGAGGAAAATATGTGTCAGCTCGTATTTTACGATGAATAATATGTTATAAAAAACATTTAATTCGTATTTTTTCATGAATAATAGAATACGAGGAAAATATGTATCAGTTCGTAAATAACATAAAATATTAGTTTTATTTGCAAATACTATAATAAGCCAAAAAAACAATTGCAAACAAGGTTAGTCTCGTATTCACATTCTCTGCATAGAACTGCCATGACGAATCCCCAACACCACCACCCGCCATTGAAGGTCGTAACCATAACTCACGCCCGCTACCGGTGATGATCGCCTCGGCCATTTCCTCGCCTGGATCTACCTCGTCCCCATGTTCATCAGCTTCGGCGGATTCGTCTCCCACTTCCTCTTCCGCTGCGAGCTCCAGGGAATGTTCTTCGCCGTCGGCCTCTTTCGCAATTCGTCAGCGAGCGCATCAATTGCGGATTCGCAATTCTCCTCGTATTCTAGTTATTTTGAAGTAAATATTATACGCTAAATGGTTATTTTGAAGTAAAATTTTTGGGTGATAATAACTTTGTTTTTTAATGATTAATTCACAATATATATTTTGCATTTCGAATTATAAGTTGTTTATATTGGTACGAAATCTTCGTTAGCTTATATTTGAAACGAAGCAATAAAGTTATATGAAAAATCGAAAATTTAATGCAAAATCTCGTCGATACGAAGCAATTAGCTTATTTGTCTAAAATTTGTGAAATCAGTCCTTAAACTGTTTTATTTTGCTAAATAGGTCCCAAATCATTTTTTATTTGCAATTTTGGTCCGTGCAAATAAAAATTCCGATTTTGCCCTTTTGATTTTTTATTTTTTAAAAAAATTGAATTAACGGTTAAATTGACGGAAAATCTAATGGTAGGACTAAAATCGCAAAAACAAGGAGTTGAGGGTGAAAAAAAAAGAAGAAGTTTGAGGACAATTCGCAAAAACGCGCAGTTTGAGGACTATTTTTGTCAATATGCCTTAATAGATTAATGTAATTTTATATTATTTAATAATGTTATTTATCTAGAATTAATTGGTCGGGCCAATTAATTGATAAATATTAGTAGCCCAATGGATTAATTAATTATATTATGGGCTAATGTGGAAGTCCAATAGGAATATAATTAAATTAATGGACTATAAATATTAATATTATATTTGCTTTTGAAGCATATATATATTAGTATCCTATTCATAAACAGAGACACACACACATAAACATACACGCACGCGCGTGAGTCTTAGAGAGACGGAAATCTTATTTTCTCCAGTTCTCTGACCACCCAGAGGGAGAAAAAGGTCGGGACACAGATCAGAAGATCTGACACACGAGCAACAATCAAAGCTGCAACAACATACGAATGAGGAAGGTAATCGATTCCTAACCTCTAATATTTCCTTCAATTGGTATCAGAGTCTGGTTTACGCTCTGATTGTTACTGTTAGGAGCATGATTAGGGTTCATTTTCGTCGTTATCGGGCTAATTTCGTGTTTGGGGCGGCCTGCGAGCTACTGTTTTGACCCCGATGTAACATTTTTCTCGTGAGAAAATCCACGAGTAGTTAGTAGGACCAATGTGCATAATTGTATTTGCTGTTTGGTACTGTAATTGGTCCGGGAGGAACGAGAATCGAGGCGCAACGGTGCGGAAGGATGGAAAAGGGCGAAACCCTTGTTTTTGGCAGAACACGACCGCCAACTTCAGGAGGCGCGTGGGGGTGCGTGTCAACTAATTTTTCCGATCAGTTCGGATAGTTTTGTTTGTTTTTTTGTTAGCTTCGTCTGGATAGGTCGCACGACCCATTCCGATTTTTGGTTTGTCTGGAATAGCGTCAGAAAGGAGAAGTGGTCGTGCTGTTCAGAAATCCCCAAATTGGCCAGAAAACCCTAGTTTGCTAGGGTTCCGCCGCAGCTTGCGGTGGCGATTCCCAGCGGGTCCGGCGTCCGATTGATGATCGTCTTTAACCGCTGGATTCCTCGTCTCACAAGATTCGTGTCGATATATCGTATGGGATTATCCGATCCCGGATGCGATCGGAATTGACGTCTGAAGTTCACTACTCACCATAAATTTTTCCAGCGACAAATTCGAAAATTGAGGGAAATTGATGGACGATTTCGGCCGGAATCCATTTATGGTGGCCTAAAATCATCCAAGGATCATTAACCATGAATTAATTGAACGAATCGCGGCTCGGGAGAGGTGAATTTGGGCGGAGGAGCTCGCCGGCGACGGGCTACAAAATTTCGCAGCACCAGGTCGCGGCGGCGGCTGTTTTGCCCAGATCTGACGTCTATTTGATGTCAGGGGGAAGTGGGGACGGTCGCGGACGGCCGGGGTTGGCGGGGAAGGCGCGGCGGCGCGCGTCGCTACGTGCGGTTATGGTCGCGCTTGCCATCACCGGGCCGCCCGAGGCGCAGCGGCGACCTCTTGGCGACATCGCGTTTTTCGAGCGGGCGGGCTGGCCGGGACGGCCGAGGCGCAGGCGGCGACCTCTTGGCGACATCGACGATGTGGCGCGAGCCGCCAACGGCGGCGGAGAGGCACGGCGGCGGGGTGGTTCTGGCTGGAGAAGAAGATGCGACGTGGCGCGCCACGTCGGCCTTTCTGACACGTGTCCGCCACATGGCTAACACATGGCGAGACACCTGGCGATGATGTGGAATCTTTCCGGAAACAATTTTGGGGCAGATTTTGATACAACTCCAGATTCGATCCAAATTCGAAGATTTTTCAAGATATCGAAGATCTGTATTTTGTTCGGGCTATGTAATAGATATATTTAATTTTTATATGTGTTTTTAAGCCGATAACGATGTTTTAGTTTCCTATTTGCGCATTTATTTATTCTTATGCTTTAGCATGCGATTATGTGATTAATTGCGCTTAGAAAAGCATGAAAATAGGATTTACGTCGTACTAAAGCATGTTTTTATTTTTCGCGAGCACATTTTATTATGTGCGCTTAGAAATTGCATGCTTTAGGAATTATGTGGACATGCATGATTCAAAACGAACCTTTTGAAGAAAAAGACTAAGCAAATAATAAATTAAATATTTAATTAGATTCCATTTAAATTGAAAATTAAATATTTAACCGGTCCTCCATTAATTGGACCCTACACAAAAGTGGAACATTATATAAGTAAACGTCCACCTGAGTGGCTTGCTTATATTTTTGAACCACGAGTTTTGTGAGATGGGTTTTCTAATGTAATATTTAATTATTATTGTGTAGTGGGAGCGAAGCCGTAAACGTCCACCTGAGTGGCTTGCGTGCTGGTGATCGCTGTATTGCACCAAATAATCCTGCAAAATTCAGAGAATTACTTCAGTATAGTTCACAGGTATCGAACACAGGGAACGGACGACTAGACACTTTATTTTTCCTACTTATCTGGGGTTTTGGTTAGCGACCACGCAAGATTTGGGATTCCTATTAAACTAAGAACTTGTAAAATTAAAATCAACACATAAGACTCACAAACACAGACTCAAAACAGAAACAAAGACAAACACAAAAATTGGGGAGAAAAGTTTACTTGGCGCCTCGCTTGGGCAAGCAAGGCAGTCGGCTCATCACGGTACGGCGCAGGCGGTCAACACGGCTTCCCAAGGCATTTAGGTCAGTGCGCAGCAGCTCCACAGAATCTCCACCTACACTCGAAGATGCACTCGAGGCCCGAGGTTCCGGTGGATAGAAACTGAATGTCCCGGTTAGGCAGTTTATACACTAAGCGAGAATGTCTCAACAACGACATATCAAACAAAGTAGGAGGGGGCACGGGGGCTTAAAAACTCGAGCATCATAGATCACAAAGTTGCGTTCAATGAACGTAGCAAGTAAGTGGCACAACGTGAGGTGTCGTGCGGTGTGACTAGCTATGACGAACATGTTTTTAGCTATCCAAAAGCTTAGGTTGACCGGTCGGTTGGCATGCATACACCACAAAAATACAACTCATTTGCCGTTACCTTATCGAAAGTGTACTCTTACCCGTGAGGTTGTGGACTAGGTATTGATGACGAGGCGCGCAGCGCGGGATCCTCAATGTAGCACACGTACGAACTCGAGGATTGAAAATCCTCCGGATCGCTCGGTGCTAGAAGCTTCCATGCACTAATCGGTCCTATGTATCGAGGATCCTTATTCGGCAAACAATGCGAACCCATCTCATACCTCAACTCAAGGAAATGATCAAAACTCGTAATGCCTAGACGTGCACTCCACTCGGCCAAAGAAAGATGATAATTATTCCCAAACAAACGAAAGGCAATACATGGCACATATAAGTCTTTATCATGCTCAAAGTGGAAGGTATTGAAAAACTCTCTTGCTAACTCCTTATAGCAATCATAATGATGAGACTCCAACAACCAAGACCAACCAATACGCTGAAAATACCGATAGAAAGGATGTATAATACCCGCACGACGAAGGAAATCTCGATCAATGAGGCGTCCACTGCGACACTCCTTTCCTTCGCGTTCCATGTTCGGTCGTCCAAGTACTCTATCTCGAAGCGATAGAGGGCGGCGACCGCTTCGGGTGTGTCCAAGTGTATTATTGTTCGGTTACCATATTGGTTTTCTCGCGGAAGGGCGGACGTGGAGTCAGAATAGGCTAACGAGAGACCACTCAAGTTGAAATCTCCTTCGTAGTGTCCACCATACTCGTCGGACACGTAATCCGAGTCTTGCTGTTCTTCGCTAGGCAACTCCCCGTATATACTTTCCCTCCAATTTACACCTCCGTAATATTGCGGTTGCGGGGCTGGCTCACATACTCGGGCTTGGTCCACAAAGGGCAACCATTCGTACACTGTTTGGGGCGAGCGAGGCGGTTGAGAGGATGAGGCTTTACCGGGATGTCGGGCGGACGACCGACGTGCACGAGAGCGGCGAGGCGAAGACGGTTGCGGTGTAGGCTCGGGAGACTTTTCGGGAGACTTCTCGGGAGACGCCTCCGGACTAGGTTCGGGAGTATCGTCGATAACAACCGTTCTCGGCGGTTGAGTCGGTTCTTGGACACGCACTCCCCTATTTCTTCGTAACCGTCTCCTTGGCGGTTTTGGAGGGGAAGAAGACTCCGTATAGAAGGTGGAGTATGGGACTTGAACATTTTCTTCCGGGACGTGAACAGTTTCTTCCGGCTCGTACATAAACTCCGGCGGTGGTGGAACTTCTTCTTCAACATACGGCACAATGGCGAGAGCTTGAGCTCGAGCGGCGGCCGCAGCGGAGGCCTCAGCGGCGGTGCGGCGGAGCTGTATCTCCGGGTCGTCCTTGTAAGCGCTGAACCATTTAGCGGCGGCGCGGAGCCCTCCTTGATCGTTTCTTCGGCGGCATGATGGTTTGGTTGTGCAGTTGAGTTGGTTGTGGTGGTGGAGGTTGCAATACTTGAAAAATCTATAGAGAGAGGGAGAGGTGGGCGGCGGTTATTGAGGAAAGAAGTGGGAATAGTGGCAAGTGGGTAGGGTTGTTGTATTTATAGTAGATTAATATTTTCACTTTGACCCCTCCACTTGCACAATTAAGACAAGGGACTCCATCTTCATTCAATTGAGGCCATCAACTTTTGATAAGTGAATTTGGCCTCAATAAAACCTCCTTCATGCAATTGAGTTCTTGTAGAGTCTTGGAAACTTCAATTGGGTCCTTCCATCTCTCCAAAATTGCAATTTGGTCCTTCAAACTTTATCTCCTTACACTTAAACCTTTTCATCCTTAACAAAAAATCTGAAAAATAAGAAGAAAAACATCAAGCATAAAATCGGCAAAAATAAATAAAAACACGAAAAATTAAAAATAACTAGCAAAACACGGGTTGCCTCCGGTAGCGCCTCTCTTTAGAGTCTTTGGCTAGACCTCCTCTTCAAAGAGTCAAACGTAAGAGGGAATGGACAAGCTTTGCTCGTCCACATCTTTCATCATTGCGGCGCATGGTAGATTTTAAGGCGATGGCCATTCGCAGAAAAGCGTCGTCCGAGTCCAATTTCTGTATGATCACTGCTCCGCTTGGCCAAGCGGAGCGCACTCGGAATGGACCAATCCATCTAGACCTAAGCTTTCCCGGTATGAGCCGTAGGCGTGATTGATACAGACAAGACAAGTTGCCCCGGCTCAAATTTCTTCAAACGAATAGCACTTATCATGCCGTACGCCTTAAGTACGATCTTTGTATTGCATGGCCGCGTCATAGGACTCCATCCGAATCTCTTCCAACTCTTGCAGCTGATATTTTCTTTCCTTGGCACATTCGGTTGGGTCCATGTTGATTTTCTTGACAGCCCACCAAGCTTTGTGCTCCGGTTGCACGAGCGAGATGACATTGCTTACCAAAAATCAATCGGTACGGAGACATTCCGAGAGGAGTTTTATAAGTCCGTCCGATAAGCCCATAAGGCGTCATCCGGCCTTGTACTCCAATCCTTCCTTGACGAATTGACAGTCTTCTCCAATATAGACTTGATTTCTCGATTAGACACTTCGACTTGTCCATTCGATTGAGGATGGTAAGCGGTAGAGACTCGGTGAGCTACTCCATACTTCTTCATTAACGATTCTATGGTGCGGTTGCAAAAGTGTGTGCCTTGATCGCTTATTATAGCTTTAGGCACTCCAAATCGCAAAAAATGTTAGTACGGAGAAATCCCGCAACAACTTTAGAATCATTAGTTTTGGTGGCTTTCGCCTCGACCCACTTAGAAACATAATCGACAAGAAGTAAAATATACACGTTCCCATATGAGTGTGGAAACGGACCCATGAAATCCATTCCCCATACATCAAAAATTTCACAAAATCTTAAAGGCTTTTGGGGCATTTCATCTCTCATGAATATATTTCCAGTCATTTGACAACGTGTATAAGACTTACAGTACTTATAAGCATCGAGGTGTAGGCGTGGCCAAAAGAATCCCGCATCCAACACCTTCCGTGCGGTTCTTCTTGGACCAAAATGTCCACCATAAGCAGAAGAGTGGCAATGGAATAAGACATCTTCTTGCTCTTCTTCGGGTATGCATCTTCGAATCACTTGATCGACTCCCATTTTCCAAAGAATTGGGGAGTCCCAATAAACTCTGCTTGCACTCGCTTTTCAACTTAGCTTTTTGAGCGTGAGTAAACTCGGGTGGAAGCTGCTTAGATGTCAAATAATTCACAATATTAGCAAACCAAGGTAAATTAGAAGTCTTATCCACCGTCTGCAACTGTTCTGACTCGATGGTGTCTTGGTTGGCCAACTGAGACACTCTCTGAATTTGCATAGCAAAACACTGTTCGGAAGCGGTAGGCAAGGTGGAAACAGGTCTCGGAACAGTATATAAGTGTTCTTCTGGAAAGGTCTCGTTGATTGGCTCTCCATCTTCTTCTTGATTTAATCGGCTTAAGTGATCCGCCACATGATTTTCAGCTCCTTTCTTGTCCTTCACCTCCCAATCGAATTCTTGAAGAAAAAGAATCCATCGGATAAGCCTTGGCTTTGATTCCTTCTTTGCAAGGAGATGTTTGACGGCAGCGTGATCGGTATAGACGATTATCTTCGAGCCAAGTAAATAAGAACGGAATTTATCAAAGGCAAACACAATTGCCAACAGCTCCTTCTCTGTGGTGGAATAGTTACATTGAGCCGGATTTAATGTCTTTGATGCATAGTAAATCACATGGCTCTCCTTGTCGGATTTCTGTCCCAGTACTGCTCCGATTGCCCAATCGGAGGCATCGCACATTATTTCGAAGGGCTTATTCCAATCCGGCGGCTACATCACCGGAGCTGTTGTAAGTTTGTCTTTTAGGAGGGTAAAGGCCTCCTTACACTTGTCATCGAAATCGAAGTTGATTTCTTTTTGCAGTAGCCTTGTCAATGGTTGAGCTATTTTCGCGAAATCTTTAATAAAGCGCTGATAAAAACCGACGTGCCCTAGAATTCCGCGAACCTCCTTTGGTGTAGTCGGGTACGACAACTTGGCTATGGACTCAACTTTGGCTTTATCAACTTCGATTCCTCTTTTTGAAACGATGTGACCGAGCACGATCCCCTCGGTCACCATGAAATGGCATTTCTCATAGTTCAACACCAAATTCTTTTCTATGCACCGGGCTAGGACCTTGTCTAGATTCTTCAAGCACGTAGTGTAAGAGTCACCGTAAATAGTGAAGTCGTCCATGAAGACTTCTATGCAATTCTCGATAAGGTCCGAGAATATACTCATCATGCACCTCTGAAAGGTACCCGGTGCGTTACACAACCCAAACGGCATTCGGTGGTAGGCAAACGTTCCATATGGACATGTAAACGTTGTCTTGTCTTGATCCTCATCTCGAACATGGATTTGGAAATAGCCGCTATATCCGTCTAGAAAACTGAAATAGACTTGCCCCGCAAGTCTCTCAAGCATTTAATCTATGAACGGAAGTGGGAAATGATCTTTGCGCGTAGCCGAATTCAACTTTCGGTAATCAATGCACATGCGCCATCCCGTGACTAAGCGTACCGGAACCAATTCGTTCTTTTCGTTTTCCACCACTTGGAATCCAGACTTCTTCGGCACAACATGCACGGGGCTCACCCACTTGCTGTCTGATATGGGATAAATTATACCCATTGACAACAACTTTAAAACTTCCTTTAGTACGACCTCCCGCATATTCGGATTGAGCTTCCTTTGTTGATCGCGGAAGGGCTTTCTTTGTCGAGTTCCATCAAGATTGAATGCTCGCATACATCGGAACTTATACCGGTAATGTCGGCTAAAGTCCGGCCTATAGCCTTCTTATGCTTCTTCAAAACTTCAAGCAATGCCGTTTCTTGATTGTCATCAAGCTCCTTGTTGATGATGACGGGCGGCGTCTCATTCTCTCCCGGATATGCATACTTTAGATATGTAGGGAGCTGTTTAAGTTCCAGCTTTGGAGCTTTGACGATCGATGGCACGAGTTTCTCGAAGTGTCTCGGTTGGGCAACCGAGACACATTGCTTTGGCGATTTCCGGCTTTGGGGCTGCATACGAGCTAAGATGCTCTCTCGATCTCCTCGTCTTGCATATCTTGGACATACGCCCGGTCGGCCCCTTGAGTCAAGGTAACTTCCATTTTATCCCCGCACCACATACGTCTCAAGATATTCTTGGACAATAGCATCAATCGAGTCAGTAGAAAAAGCATTCTCATTCTCATGATCATATGGTTTCTTTAGTGCTTCAGTTATCTTATGAACATAAGTTTCATTATGATATGCCACACTAATTGAACCCTCATCCACATTAATTATGGCTTTTACTGTCTTTAAAAATGGTCTACCTAATAACACTCCCGCAGTTCCTTCAACTTGCCTATATCATTCGTATCAATTACATAAAAATCAGCAGGATAGACAAAGTTATTGATTCTAACTAAGATGTTCTCAAGTAAACCAATCGGAGCAATGCATGACCTATCTGCTAATTGGATAATTACTTTAGTGGGTATTAACTCAGCTCCTACCAATTGATTATACACAGATAAGGGCATAACATTTATAGACGCTCCTAGATCACACATAGCTTGTTTAATCATGACATCACCCATCAAACATGGAAGTGTAAACATACCTGGGTCGGCACATTTGGCAGGAAGCATCTTCCGTATAATTGCCGACACCGTGTGATGAACGAGGACTTTCCGGACTTGGGAACTTTTCCAGCTATGAAATCCTTTACAAATTTCCCGAACTTGGGAATCTTTACTGACTTCAAGGAAAGGGATATTGATCTCTAATTTTTCGAACAACTTCATGTAATCCATGCTTTCCTTGTTCGGCGTTCTTTTTCTTTCCAAAGCTTCCGGAAATGGTGGAGGGAGTATCCGCTCGGGACTCCGATTGCCCAATCGGGACGGTTTCCTCTTCTCATTCGGTTCAAGCATCTTCAAGCATGCGGCTCTTCGAAGAGTAGGGTGTTGCGGTACATTTGCGGCCTTCTTCTTTTTGCCGGCTTTTCTCGGGTGTCTCGCTTGCACAACCTGGGCCAAGGCGCTTCTTTTCCTCCACGCAAGTGTAATTTGGTTCCGATTATGGGCATTTGGATTTTTCTTGTGGCTGAAGCGGAAGCTATCCTTGAGAATTCTTTATCTCTGCATAGTAGAATTCAACTTACTCATTTGCTTGGCCAATCGATCCATTGTAGCTTGTTGGTCCTTCTTTGTCGATTGATCTCCCGCCGCATTTCTTGTAGGAATGCAGTAGTATCCTTCGCAAAGAAACCATTTCGGCCAAAAGCTTTTCTAATGGATTCACGGTGCTCCGGTTGGGCAACTGGAGCACTCTCTTCTTGGAACTGCCTTTGATGTGGAGGCCTATACGCCCGCCGGTAGCCATTCCGATTAGGGGCCCGGTAAGGTTGCTTGAAAATTTTGTTGATGCTGATATTCTTCTTCGAAATTGTTGTTGAGGCGGATTCCTTGGTTGAAATTGTTCCTCCGGTTGCCTCCATCGAAGGTTCGGATGAACCCCCTTGCTTGTCCGCTCCAATTTCCATTGCTTTTACTTCTTCTCCCGGACATTGTAGTGAGGTATGTCCTTTTTCTCCACACGCTCCGCATGCGTGATCGGCATTTGATCGGCTTGAAGCGGGAGCGTTACGCTTGAGTATCAAGTCGAGCTTGTCTTGTAATAGGCTAAATTTTGCCTCCACTTTATTATCGATCTCATCCAAGTCAAAATGAGACCAATTTACTGACTCTCCTTGTTGGTCTCGGCCCCTTGTATTGTGAGGTGGATTCCGCAAGTCCTTCGATTATATTCCTTGCATCTTCGTAGAGGCTTGTATGGAAATTCCCCCTTAGGCCGATATCAACCATGGCTTTGGCTTCGTCTGTCATTCCTTGATAAAAAATGCAGTAGAAGCTCCACATCCGAGTAGCCATGGTTCGGACAACTATCGACGAGTCGTCCAAATCTCTCCCAAGTATGCGCCAAAGGTCTCATCGAGTTCTTGAGCAATCCCGAAATCTGCTTCTTTAATGCATTTATCTTTGATTGCGGGAAATACTTCTTTAGGAAGACCGTACGCATCCGGGGCCCACGTCGTGATCGTGTTCGGCTTTAGACTAGAGAACCATGCTTGTGCTCCGTCTTGAAGAGTGAATGGAAAGGCCTTGAGCTTGAAAGCGTCCGGGTTGCCTGCTTAGGTGCAGATTACACACTTGGTTGAACGACGCCAAAAAGGAATTTGGATTCTCGTTCGTCCTTCCATAAAACTTCGGCATGGCGGCGACCATGTTCGACTTAACATCTATTTGTTCCGTAGTAGTGATTTGGATTGGTCCGGTAGGTCCGCTCCCATGTCAAGCGATCCGGTATTCATCCTCAAGGGTGGTGGATCATGCACTTCGTCCTCCATCTCTTCCTCCTCCGATTCTCGAGCTTATTCTTGGAGTGTTGTGGAGTGTTTTGTCGAACAAAACGGTCTCTGCAGTTCGAGTCGCCGATCGGATCAACGGCGGATGTTTTGTCTCCTGGTTGGGCGGTTAAGACGTCTCGCCGCCCGGACGGAATTTGTTGCTTTTGCGGCTTTGTCTCCTTCCTATTTCTTTTAGTCGCTTTCTCGATCTCGGGATCGAATATCGATTAGGCTTGGAAGACCTGCTCATGCAACATTAAAAAGCACGAAAGATTAGTAGAAAAATCAAAGAAACTAGTTAACACCGTTCCCAAGCAACGGCGCCAATTTGGTGATCACCGTATTGCACCAAATAATCCCGCAAAATTCGGAGAATTACTTCAAGTATAGTTCACGGGTATCGAACACGAGGAACGGACGACTAGACACTTTATTTTTCCTACTTATCACGGGGTTTTGGTTAGCGACCACGCAAGATTTGGGATTCCTATTAAACTAAGAACTTGTAAAATTAAAATCAAGAATAAAAACAGAAAACGAGAAATAAACCGTATTAACCGGGCAACCGAAAGGCGGGTCCAAGCAGGAATATTCATGCACTCGTTTATTCCGATCCTCGGCACTAAATATGAATTAATCTCAAGAATCTACTAGTTATAGACCACCGTAACTTAACATGCGTGATCCTCACTCCCACTTACTTATTCGGTAACCGCCATGTTGGGCATAGAAACGGCTACTTCTCTAACCTAGCTACAACCTACGTTATTGGGCAATCAATAGATTTAATAGCTGCAGACGG
Organism: Lavandula angustifolia; assembly: GCA_028984105.1. Taxonomy (NCBI): domain Eukaryota; kingdom Viridiplantae; phylum Streptophyta; class Magnoliopsida; order Lamiales; family Lamiaceae; genus Lavandula; species Lavandula angustifolia. Next base: position 25,303,986 of record CM054820.1, read on the forward strand.
CTTTATCGAACTAAGGGAGCCTAGTATAGGAGCCTACTCGTATGTTGGGCATCTCATAGTCTCCTATCGGTTTAATCCAATTACTCTTACGAATAATTTCGCTACTCACCTAGCCTTGTTCCACGAGAAACGATGGAAGTACTAAGTTAGCTACGATGCGTAACCTAGGGTGATCAAGCCTAAATCACTAGCCGATTAATTAATTCGTAATTATCCCGAAACCCTATTGATTAATTATGAGCACCTAAGCCTCATGTACTTGTTCACGTGTGCATTCACATTCTGCAGGACCCTAAAAAGTTTAGCTACTCATGCCGATGATTCGGTTGTACAACTGGGACGGTTTCAGAACATAAACATAAAAACGAGTAACCCTAAATCTAGCATGCACGAATTCTAAATTTAAACTTATTAAGATGCGAAATAGCAGAAAATAACAACTTGCGAAATTTAACTAAAATCTTAAATTGAAATAACAAGAGGTTCGAATTTGAAATTACTAAGTTCCTAGAAAAAACGATTAAATGCAAAATGAAATAAAACTAGAATTTAAGCTACGGAGTTTAAAGAACATGAAAGACGGAAATTTAAAGCGCTTGTTTTTCTTCTAAGCTATCTTTGCGGAAATACGGTTCGGATGGTTCGGAGATGGTTCGAAAATGGTCTTCGGCTTGGGCGGTTCGGGCGGCGAGATGGTGCGGCGGTGTCGGCGGTTGGGGTCGGGAGGGAGCAATGGCCGGAATGTGAGCTCGGGATGTTGGGACGTGTTCGAATTGGCTGTTTCCTGTGTATAAGGCGTCCCATTTTCGTCCCTCAACATCTCTTAATATACTCCTCCTTTTCTTCCTCTCCAAGGTAGGTTAAATTAGGATAAGGAAAAGATTTGGGTGGATAAGGAAACAAGATCTTTCCTTAACCACCAAAAGATATTTTCTTGATCTTTCCCTATCCTAATAACCGTGCCTTAATTCGCGACTTTCCGCGCCGTTTCTTCACCAAAACGCGCCAATTAATATCCTCTTCATCATGCCACGTCAGCACCGAAACCCTGCATAATACGCCACTGCAAGTGCACCAGTTGGCCAATTTACGCACTTTTCGGCCTGAAATCACTAAGTACGAAAACGACTCATCACGTGCCTAATAAACACGAGTACTCTAGCAGATAATAATTAAATAAGATGGTCAATTAAATCAAACTGAATGCGGTATGGTTCGCGTAAGTATGCCAATTTCGAGAATTTGATGTTAATTCGGTCAAATTAATGGCCAAAGCTTAGATGTCACCGCGGGTGCAACTTCCTGAGAAGTCCCTTCCCGCGTTTTAATATTAATAGTGACATGGTCCAGAGATATCGGATTATTAATTCCATTCGTCTGAAGAACCTAGGCGTGGATTGGAATTAAAGAGCTAGGTATATAGTTTGGTCTAGGGGTACACGAGTAAACGTCCACCTGAGTGGCTTGCGAGTGTGATCTCTAGGGCTATTCGAGTATTTAACATCATTGGTTTTTCAAAAGGTTACAATGATGGTTAATTACGAATTATGTGCAAATATAACTTTCTTACATGCTTAAATTATATTTTTCAGATATGTCTATTCGAATGTTTTTCGAGTTCCTAAACAGTCTCACCAACCAAACCCTAACGGGTTTAACAATTTTAAATAATTTCATAGAGTGGAAGAGATATCTTACCTTCCCAATAAATGCTCTGCAAAGGTCCTATAAGAACTTTTGTTTTAGAACCGCTATGTCTAAGAACGAGTTTACTATGAGTAAGTTACTCAAATCTTTGGTAGCGGTCAAAGAGGTTATAGGAAAGGGCAAGAGTGCTCAAGTCTTGAATATCCCTAGTAGTTCAAGGAATCCTCCGAAAGGCGGAAACCAGAAAAAGAGCAGAAAGGGTGGTCAATTCAAGAAGAGCAGTGGGAGTAAGAAGACGGTCCTTATCGGCAGCATGTGAATGCCAAAGAAGAAAGGAAGGTTCTTCAATTATGGTAAGAAAGGACACTGGAAGAGTTATTATCCAGATGTCAAGGCAAAACTGAAAGAGACGCGAGTCGCTCTTGTAACTGAAACTGTTCTGGTTTCCTCTTCTACCCACGAATGGGTAGTGGATTCGGGGGCAACTGATCATGTTTGTTACACCTTGCAAGGTTTCTTGCAGAAAAGGCAATTGAGCAATGTCGAGGTGGTAGTCTCAATGGGCAATGGATCGAAAGTTCCTGCAATTGACATTGGAGATTTACATCTATCTTTTGATAGTTCTGTTTTAGTATTTAAAGAAGTTTAACATGTGCTTGAGTTTAGGCGAAACATTATTTCTGTTTCAAAACTTTGCACCATGGATGGTTATAAATCAAGTTTTGATAGTGAAGTTTCTATCATGAAAGACGATGATTTTATCTGTGGTGGACCATTAAACGTATCTTTATATACTATTACTTGTAAACCGCGTAGTTCTGTTAATATTGCTTCCTCATTATCAAATCCTAAGAAGAGGAAAGAGTCTTCTAAGGTAAACTAAACTTATCTGTGGCACTTAAGACTATAGGTCACATCAATCTTAACAAGACTTAAAGGTTGGTGGAATATGGATCATTGGAGTCTCTCCAAGTTGAACCATTTCCAACTTGCGTAACCTGTTTGGAAGGAAAGATGATGACTAGGTCTTTCAAGGTAAAGGGTTATAGAGCCACAGAAGTATTAAGTTTGATACATTCTGACTTGTGTGGGCCTATGTCTACACAAACTCTTGGAGGGTATGAGTACTTCTTCATATTTACTGGCGATTACTCGAGGTATGGATATGTTCTTCTTCATCACAAGTTGGATCGCTTTGAAACCTTTAAAGAATTCAAGGCAGAAGTGGAGAAGAAGCTAGGTAAAGAAATCAAAACACTGCGATCTGATCGTGGTGGGGAATATCTATCCAACGAGTTCAAGGACTACTTGACAGAATGTGGATTATATCCCAGCTGACAGCACCGGGCACGCCTCAGCAAAATGGTGTGTCATAGAGAAGGAACCGAACTCTCTTAGAGATGGTTCGGTCGATGATGAGTTATGTAATTTTGCCAGTTTCCTTTTGGGGATATACTATAGAGACTGCAGCATACTTGCTGAACCGTGTGCCTTCCAAGTCGGTACAAAAGACCCCTTTCGAGTTGTGGAACGGGCATAAACCCAGTATGCACCACTTAAGGATTTGGGGTTATCCTGCTTATGTGCTAAATAGGCAGGCCGACAAATTGGAATCACGTTCAGAAGTGATGTTCATAGGGTATCCGAAGGAAACGAAAGGTGGATACTTTTATGATCCTAAAGAACAGAAGATCGTTGTTAGCACTAACGCTCAGTTCTTAGAAGAGGATTACATTAGTAACCGTAAATCTCGAGTCGACATCATACTTGAGGAATTACAAGGTGGTCGAGTTCCACTTGAACATCCAGTTGTGCAAGATAGTACTCCACGAGTAGCTGCACAATCTGTTAACACATCGCCTGACATTGTTCGACGTAGCGGGAGGGTGATATTTACACCTGATCGGTATATGTTCACTGGGGAGATGTCAGACCATCTCCCGACAGATGAACAAGACACCGTGGATCCCTGGACTTACAACGAAGCAGTGGGAGATATAGATGCAGATTCATGGCATGGACTCGAAATTTGAGTCCATAACTGATATGAATGTATACGAGATCACTAAACTACCTGAGGGCTACAAGGCTATTGGTAGTAAGTGGGTATACAAGAGAAAGAGAGGACCGAATGGAGAGACCGTGGCATTTAAGGTTAGGCTAGTGGCGAAGGGTTTTACCCAGAAAGAAGGTATCGATTATGAAGAGACCTTCTCGCCTGTAGCAATGATCAAGTCCATTCGGATTCTCTTTACCATAGCAGATCACATGAACCTAGAGATCTGGCAAATGGATGTCAAAATTGTATTCATAAACGGTCACCTTGAAAAGGTAGAGACATCTACATGAAATAACCAGATGGTTATGTGAAGAAGGGCGAAGAGCATCTAGTTTGGAAGCTTAGGAATTCCATGTATGGACTTAAACAAGCTTCCCGGTTATGGCACCAGCATTTTGACGTGGTAGTCAAATCCTAAGGTTTTGTATCCTGTCCTAACGAGGTGTGCGTCTACCGTATCTGTGTTAATGGAACAGTGGGGTTTCTTGCACTTTACGTAGATGACATCCTTCTCATTGGCAACAATGTTGAAGTGTTATCAGATGTAAAGACATGGTTATCCGAGCAGTTTCAAATGAAGGACTTAGGTGAAGCTGCTTACATCCTTAGGATCAAGGTTATCCGAGATCGCCAGAAAATGATGTTAAGCTTGTCACAAGCGTCCTACATTGACACTGTTATTTTTTCGTTTTAGCATTCAAAATGCCAAGAGAGGTTCAGTACCTTTCAGACATGGCATTTTTCTATCCAAGAATCAGTGCCCTAAAACGCCTGAAGAGATAGAAAGTATGATGCTAGTACTATATGCTTCTACTGTCCGTAGCCTCATGTATGCAATGCTTTGTACGAGACCAGATATCTCATATATTGTAGGCATTGTCTCAAGATATCACTCTAACCCTGAAAAGGAACATTGGACTGCGGTCAAGCATATTCTCAAGTACCTTAAACGGACTAGAGATTATAGGCTTGTTTACCAGTTAGACAGTCTAGTGCTTTTGGGTTATACAGAATCGAATTTCCAGGCTGACACAGATGAGAAGAAGTCTACCTCGGGTTATGTGTTTACCTTAGGAGGTGGAGCCATTTCATGGAGGAGTGCAAAGCAGAAATGCATTGCGGACTCAACCATGGAAGCAGAGTATGTGGCTGCTTCAGAAGCTTCGAAAGAGGCGGTTTGGCTCAAGAATTCCCTCCTAGATCTTGATATTGTTCAGAATTTGCCTAAGACGATCACGATTCATTGTGATAATGCGGGTGCAGTGACAAATTCTAAGGAATCTAGATCTCACAAGGCGTCTAAACACATAGACAGGAAGTACCACATTATACGAGTATTCGTAAATCAAGGAGACGTGGTGATTAATAAAATTGAAACTGAAGTCAACCTAGCTAATCCTTTCACAAAGAGCTTACCACTCCCATCTTACGAGAAGCATGTTCGTGGCTTAGGAGTGGTAGAGTGGTCGGGCACGATTTCGTCGTTAAAATCGCAAACCAAAAACAATTTATAACACCTGTGACAGACAACTAAACTAATACTAGCACAGTTAGCAAGCAGGGATCGAATCCACATGGAATGGGTAGATTTAAGCAATTTATCTCTAAAGACTGAAAAAGGATTTGGTTAGTAACCACCATTAACTTTGGGTTTAATTAACACTAAAAAAGGTGATGAAAACAAATGTTAAAAGCGACTCGGCTTTTGGCAGATCCACACTGATCGGCCTCCAATCCTTGATTCTAAGATTAATCGGTTTCCTAAGGTTGCCCGGTTAAGGTGCCGTGTTGAGCACGGACGCACCTAAATCTTATTCTTGAAATGGAGAAGGAACGTTGAGCATTAACCTACTCCCTACCCTAGTGTCGATCTACCATGTTGAGCATTACATAGATCTACAACTAAGGAGCATTAATATCCAAGAAACCGAACTAGCAAAGCTACCCATGTTGAGCAAGAAAGTAACTCTACCATCTCCTCTGCCTGTTCAACACCAGCCCAGTTAACCTAGGTTGATCAGTCCTATGTTATCTTAAACAGGCATCTACACAGATCTGGACAGAAACACTTAGTTAACCAATTTTAAGCACATTAAGATCTCATGAAGGCAAGGATCGGATGTTTCACTGCCCTAGCCGAATCTAGGGTTTAGCTACACATATTTAGAACAAGAAAGCAAGCTAACATGCAAGGGAATAACATCATAAATGCAGAAAACACTCACTTGAAGAGCATTAACTACTGAAACCTTAAATAAACAGAAATAACAGTGCTGAATTAAATGAACGAAATAGGGCAGAAAATAGAGAATATTACTGAGGCAGATCTTCGCAAATTAAATGCTTTAGCTGGGCGAGAATGTAAGTGCTTTAACTACTTGAACTTTGAAGATGAAGAACATGAACTAATTAGAGAGAGTTTCGCAATTCTAGAGAGAAAACTAAAGTAGAGAGATAAAATATAAAAGAGTTACGAGAAGTTGTGATAAAGTTGTGAGAGAGTTGTCCTACTTACTATTACATACCCAAAATAATAATAATATATCAAAAGATAAGTCTAAATCAACACGTGCTTTTTCTTCTTGAGCCTCTCCATGCAATAATTGCAGCATGGGCGGATTTGACCAAGCTGGATGGAAGTTGATGGGAGCAGTCGGCTGTGAAAGGAAATCTTGCCCTGCTGGGCTGCTGTGGCAGGAAAATTATCCTGCCACTGTACTATTCTACACCAGTCTCCTTCATAGCTAGTAGCTCTACCAAAAGTTTTCCCTCCAATTTCTTCCAATTGTATTGGGTTGGGCTTCTTCATATCATCATTTAACACATTTCTTCGGTCCACTAAGCTGGCCCAATTGGGGGGTCCAAATCCTGCCCAGTTCAGTCTAATATTCTGGCCCAAAACTCCTTTGATCACATAAAGCATACATGCAGCTTCCAATACGTACATATGCAACATTCACCACCTTTTCGCCGTTTATCCACCTCCTACACGCATAAACATGAGACAAACAAGCATAATATCGGTAATATAAACGCAACAATTACGTGCTTATCATAGAGATGCCCCCCACTTATGACTATAGAAACTTTTGTATAAGTAGGAGAAGATGCAGTGATAGATAGGATAGATAGCTGAGTACTAGTTTGTACTTAGAACTGACACATTGTATATTAAAAATTTACTTTAGTATAAGTGGGAGAATTGTTGGGATTTTGTATACTGGAAGCAAATTTTATGCTTGAATACAATGTGTTTTGTATTTTGTCCCTACCACTATTTTATTCTCCTATCTGATAAATATATTTGCACATTTAATCCTTTATCTTGTACAAAAGTTAGATTTGTGGAGTGTGTCGGGTATCACAGAAGACAACACAAATTGGTTGAACTGAAAAGATATAAACAGTTATCACAGTCGAGATAACTTAAGGATAAGTTGTCGGTTTAAGCTGCAGTTTAGATAAGAAGTGACCTGTCTTAGCTGCTTGTCTTTACTGGTACACTTAATGTGGTGTATTGATGGATCACAGTGAGATGTGTTCTCCTAACTGACCTTAGTGGAGAACCAAGATCTCGGTGACTTAGCTGGTCTTAAGCTTGTTAAGACTTCAGCTGAGCGCATTTGGCTATCTATAACTTTGACCTACTATGGTGAACGTCATCACGACCGGATCTACGTATCTTGGGTGTTAGTAGTTATTTGTGGCTCAGGCTGGTTGTTTGTATCTTGCAACCGTATCCTAGTAAATGAGTTGATAATATCCCCTGAGAAACTCGAAAGGATTAGCACACTAAACCCGGCCGGTTGATTAAATTCAGGTGTGTTAATAAGGTCTAGTGGTACTACTCAGGAATATAAGATGTTAATTAATTTAAGCTGTCAGTTAGCTTAATTAATTAAGGGATATTTCTATCTTAAATACGGAGATCGATTAAGTTTAAAATACAAGCCCTTGCTCAATTTGGGATAAAGGGGTAAGTCAGCACGGATTCTCTAGTGGAATGAATCTGTGTTTATTAATTAATTTTGATGTGGGCTGAGCATAGATAATTAATTAATTTGAGGCCCTGCTTTATTTCTTGTATTAGATCCCTAATCTGGCCCAATTAGTTGTCTAGTTATTTATTGTCTCTCAGAAATCATTATTAATGGATTAATGTATTTTTACATTATTTAATAATGTTATTTATCTGGAATTAATTGGTTGGGCCAATTAATTGATAAATATTAGTAGCCCAATGGATTAATTAATTATATTATGGGCTAATGTGGAAGTCCATTAGAAATATAATTAAATTAATGGGCTATAAATATTAATATTATATTTGCTTTTGAAGCCTATATATATTAGTATTTTGTTCATAAATAGAGACACACACACATAAACATACACGCACGCGCGTGAGTCTTAGAGAGACGGAAATCTTATTTTCTCCAGTTCTCTGACCACCCAGAGGGAGAAAAAGGCCGGGACACAGATCAGAAGATCTGACACATGAGCAACAATCAGAGCTGCAACAACATACGAAGGAGGAAGGTAATCGATTCCTCACCTCTAATATTTCCTTCACATTAAAGGCTCCCGAAGAGCTTGTATCATTGTATCAAATGTACTAAATTAACTATTGAACATGTTCTTTACTCTAGTAAGTCTAGAAGACACTTACTAAGTTTTAAAGATATCCGCTGCAATGGATACCATATTGAAATAATATAAGAAGGTAGTGATTCTTTTGTATTTAGCTAGAAGCTAACAAAAGAAAAGTTATCACACTATCACCTTGAATGTATTACATATTCATAAAAACAAGTGAGACAAAACATGTCATGAACCGGAAGTTCAAAAGAACTTTATGCTTTAACATGATAGTTTTGGACATCTGTGAGCAAGTATGATGCGCAATATAATTGAAAATTCATATGAGCGCAATATAGAGATCCTGAAGAATCTTTTAATAAAAAAATTTCCATGATTTGCTTGATTTCTAGAAGAAATGTAGCACTTGTTAGAACTACAAGTTCAAAAGCAATTCCCTCAATTCCCTCAAGCAGGCGGCTTATCTTGATAAAGCGGGTGAATTTATTAAATTCCAAGTTCCTCCTAAAGAGGATTTAATATTATATTGCTTTGGGATTGAGATTCAACACATTGTTGCCCATGTCCATAATCAAAATGGTTTTTGTTCATACAAATATGAGCCTCACAAGAAGATTGTTATTATGATGAAATAACGTTCCCCAACATTAGGTGGAACATATGTCACATTTGGATTTCTGAAGTAATCACTGTGAAATCTACATCCAACAAAAAACACAAGAACAAACTAGTCATATTTGAATTCCAGAAGTAATCATGTGAACAAGAAGTCGAAAGATTCATTTGCAAAATATTGCAAATCAACTTCTTGAAGTTTTAGTATGTATATAGAATAATTGAAAATATTATACATTTGCTGCAAATACCCCAACAAGAATTTATGTCCCTGAAGGACAAGCATAAATGACAGCAAATGCATTCAAAATTTGTCAAAAATATGGTCGACCAATTGGTTCTAAAAGATATTATGTGCCTAAGAAAAAGGGGTACAAGATATAAACCAAACAATGACGAATATGATTAATCAATGAAATGAAAGTTCCTGAAGAACGATAAGCGTCTGAAATTAATGAGATCTCAATATATTTGAGAGATCAAATATCATCGTGGACGCATGACGATATATTCGCTTTTAATATGACTCTTGAAATTATAAAAGAGGATTCTCAATGACGATCTATTAGAGATTGTCAAGATATAAATAATTGGCCAAAGAAGAACGAAGTCATACAAGGTGAATTAAAATTCCCTAGAAAGCCGGAACCATTTGGACCTGTAGTTCCAAAATCTGAAAATTATATCCCCGAATGATACAAATGTGTCTTTGTTACAAAGAGAAATGAAAAATTACGAGATATATGGCAATACTCGCAACACAATATTTCTCACAAAGACTGGAATTAATTATGTACTCTCCTATAATAGACGTCATTATATTTTCGAGTTTGATTAATTTACTTATATCACAAAAGGCTTGCTACGCCTTATGGATGTAGTAAATATCAATATATATGATTCACTAGATAGTGACATATATATGAGGATCCCTGAAGGATTTCACTTGCTCAAAGCATGTAAGTCAAGAAAATATTTTCAATTACACTGCAAAAGTCATTGTAAAGGCTGAAATAACACAGCCATATATGATATAATAAGAACGACGAATATCCCTTGACAGAAGGGTACATAAATGATGACTTGACTTTGATTTAAACTCCTGAAGAGCATAATACTTATATGTATACTCCGTTCAAATGACTTACATAGAGCAAATCATTATGAATTATTTTATTCATGGATATGCTGATTTGATAATCCAACTCACATCATCGTCGGCATTAGAGGGAGATATGAAATATGAATGATAGAATGCCGCAAATATTTCGTTGGATAAATTATTTAGATTCACGCACTATGAACTAGAAGTTCATCAAATTATTTAGTGCAAAAGGAGTGACTAAAATCTTATATACCTGTTGTATATACACCATGAAAGAACTGAAGTTCATCATAAATCAATTGATTCTCATTGAAGCCAGAAGTGTGAGATATTTATTGGTGCTAAAAGATAAAAAGTCCGCGGAATAGAAATTTAGAACACATCACTCCAAATTCCTCATGAAGAGGATATGTGAATCATTATGAACAAAAGTAGTTGATAAAATCAACTCATGCCTAAAGACGGAATTAGAATCAAAAGACTTAGGTTGAACTAATAATTGTCTCGACCTACAGATCGAGCATATCTCTGATGGAGTTACGCTAGCCGACCTACCTAAAAGGTCTTTAAAGAGATTTTATTGTATAGCATCCACATAGCTATCTAATGGTTGCTTTAATCACTTGAAGTGGATGGAGACTCATTTAGACATATAGAAGATAACAAAGATGTTTTAGGACCAGAAATTCCTTACTTATGTGAAATTGTAGAATTTGAAATGGTATTGACCATCCTTTGTTATCTTCGAGAGAAACATGATATTAGTTTATTTATGAGAGTAATGATATATCGACATATTCCATACTATTATCTATGATAATAATTAAACTTGTATTGCACATATTAGTGTAAACCTTGAAGATAACCTTGAAGATTGTTATCTTGAGGGGGAGTAATAGATTGCAAATAATCCTGAAGATTAGACTGACTACTAAAGGTTAAATGACCCTAAAAGTCAAATGGTTGTGCTATTTTTTCCTTTCTAAGTTTTTCCCAAAGGGTTTTCTTAGCTAAGGTTTTTAACGAGGTATCCAAAGCAACACACGAGTAAATGAGTCATTGAGATTGATTCATAAAGAGTCAATACAACACATGATCTCCAAAAGAGTGGCGTCATCAATATCCAGTCACTACAAGAAAACATATTTATTGCGACACATGCTCGTGCGACATTAAATGCACGTGTCATAAAGTTACCACATTTATGCTTGTAGTGTCATATTTTTACTTCATTTGTGCGTCATTTTAAATTTATGTCGTATTTTAGTGACACATAAGAGACACTCAAGTTTATGTCTCAAAACTGCCATAATTTATTTGCGACACCTCAATAGATAGTCATAAATATGCTACATATTTAGAATAATGTTGCCAAAAATATTGTATATTTACGTCAATTGTGTATCATCTAAATATTATGTTGTAGTATAGTGACACGAATGCGATGCTCATTTTTATATCTCAAAATTATGACAACTTATTTGCGACACATCCATAAAATGTCATAATTATACCACATATTTTGAATAATGTCGCACTTGAGTCATATATTTACGTCAGTTATGCGACTCCTGAATAATGTGTCGTAGTTTAGTGATACAAATACGACCTTCATTTTTAAGTATCAAGATTACGATAATTTATCTGCGACACTTTAGTTAAATGTCAAATTTATACAATATATCTAAAATAATATTTTAATAGGGACACAATTAATAATGCACTTTGTGACTTAGTATTGACATATGGTATAATGCCCTCATTCATTGTGAATAAGAAACGTTATTGAATAATCTATTTTCGGTCATCTTTATAAAAGTAAAACAATAACGCAAGATATACACATTGAACGATTCATTCTTTTACATATTTCATTTTTTATTTTATAAAAAGTTAACATGATATTTTACTTTTCCTTTTTTTTAGTAATAAAATAATTATAATTTCAATAATTAATTTTTCAAAATAAAAGAATTAATGATACTTTTATTATTATTTTTGTCTATCATTAGTTCATATGACAGTTTCTTACTGTTCATAATTTTTAGATTTATTTTGTTTAGTATTTTTTTAACTGTTCACAATATTTTTTATTTACTTTGTTGGTCCTGAGACGTAGTTCAGGTGTAGCGCGCGCGCGGGGGGTTGGGGGTAAATACACCTGATGCAATTCTTTTTATTTATTGTATTTTCTTTTCCTTTTATTTTATTATATATATTAAGTTCAGATATTATTATTATTATTATTTTTAATAATTAAATTAACTTAATCTCAATCGACTAATGAGTGTTTGTATAAAATAATATAATAACTAATACTACTAGTACTAGTACGAACTCCAAAGGAGAGCGGTAGGCCCTACTGTCCCACCCCTGATTTTGTCACGACATACTTCTGTTAATTAATTTTTATGATAAGAGAATGCGTGGTTTTTTATTATTATTTCTTAATCATGTTTTCAGCTTTTTTTTCATTAGTCATAACTTTTTTTCATATTTTATATAACTCGTAAAGATTTCTATTACAAGTTTTATTTTTCTCTATTTATTTAAGTTAACATAACTTTTTTCTTATTATTCATAATATTTTCATTTTTCATATTTGATTATTATTCGTAATATTGTATATTCTTTTCATATGTAGTATATTTTGAATGATTCAACTTAAAATAATTCAAATAATTTATTATTCAAAATAAAAGAGTAGTAGTGATTCTATAATTTTCTTTTGCGTTAAACATTTTTTTTTGAAATTTTATTAAATATATCTTCTTTTATTTTCTTATTATCCTTAATATTTTCTTAATTTCTCATTTTATAACAAGTTTATATAATATTCATTTTGTATTTTATGATAAGTTAACTTACTATTTTTAATAATCAAATAAATATAATTCCAATACTTAATTTTTAAAATAAAAAACTTTTTTTTAATAAATATAATTTTCAATATTTAACATACTATTCTCTTTTATTTCGTTCCGCTTTTAATAAAAAAAAATTCAAAACATTATCCATAATGTTTCCTTTATTTTTATTTTTATTTTTTTTTTCTATAGTAAACTAACATAATTATTTGTTTTATTTTATTTTTTGTTATTTATTTTATGATAAATTAACTTAATAATTTTTTAACATAAAAATTATAAAAACTAGATCTGGGATCATAGTTTAAGAACTATTAGGCTATGCCTTTATGTTTTTAAAATAGGTTCAACAAAATACATTTCTAATTGAATATACATTTTTTTGTGGTAATATCTCCATCAAAATTTATTTTCATCCAAAAGTATTTCCATATTTTTATTTAATAACAATTTTGAAATCCCCCCTCATTTTTCAATAATAATAGGGAATATATCCTTTCAAAAAATTATGTCCCAAGATTTACATTTCAGTTCGATTCATGCTAGAGTTTCATTTTGTAAATATTTTTCATTTCTAATTAAGTTCGGACTTATTACTTGAGAAAACTCAATTCTTATTGATTAATTTCTAATTTCAAGAAATTTCTATCTTAGTTTACAAATATAATTTTTAACTTGATTTCTAATTCTCCACAACAACATTCATTGAATTTTTATTTCTAAGGAATTATATTCTAATTTAAATTATTTTATCAAGTATTAAATATAATAATTCATATTGGAAGGAATATAAAATAGAAGCTATTAAAAATAAAAACATCAAACATCAATTAAAAAATCACTACTGATCGAAATTCAATTAGAAACGAAAAAATATTTAGATATTCATTTTTAAAAATCATGGATCATAATAAATAAATTTATCATATTGATGGAAATAATTAGAAAATTATAAGTCATCTACTTTATCAATTTTTACTTTCCAAATTTTATACTATTTAATTCATAATATGATTATGGAATGAGTTTTCTAATAATATATATATTCTTTCGTTATGTATATTGTATAAAAATATATATTAATTAAAATTTTGATTACATTTTTCATATGTATATTGTAAATTAAATATGTTTAGAACTATTTTGTATAATAGAAAACGTTAAATTTTTTAATTGATTTCAAGATTCTTGATTGGATATTTTCTTTCGTTTTTTTATTAGATTTTTTTTTCCTTATCGGCACTTTTAATTTTCAAATCTTTATCCAAAATTCAAATTCCAAATGAAAATTTTTGGAGGTTATTTAAATATTTTGGAGGGTAGTTTAAATTTTTAGGATCCCACTAATCATGTTAACCGTTTATTATGAGTATTCAATACATTACTTATCCATTCTCCACTCTCCCCATCTTTAGAAAATCTATCAAAACACTTATATTTTATCCTTTTATATTTCTTCTCCACTGAGATGAATGTACAACCATTTCCTGATGGAAACTTAATTGACTTTCAGATTGGTTTAGCAATGTCGCCTATCAGCAACAACTCACTCTTCTTGGACTACCATCGCAACTCATTTCCAATGTTCTTTCAGCGGGGCATGAATGTCTCGCTTTCAACTGATGACACCCTCTATAAATCCACTTGACTAAGGAGCCTCTTGTTGAGGAATACAGTGTAGCAGCAAAGGTCTCTCGATCTCTTCTTCTTCTCTTTATCCCAAATGAATGCATCTTAGATAATCCTCTTTTTCGCCTAATCAGGTATGGAAGCTCAGTTCATGTGACCTTTGTGAGATTGCTAGAAACTCCGTTTACCAATCTGGATTTCCTCATGCTGCAAAGGTTACGACTCTAGAAGCTAACACAAAATTCGGATTTTGTTCTTAGTTGCACTGGCTTGGAGATGACTACTACAAGAGAGGCCCTAAAGGAAATGTGATACACAAGACTAATGTTAATTCTCAGCATCAACAAGGTATCATACGTTCCCATCTCCAATTTCTAACACATTTACTTATTTTTTGCACAAAGTGTTACGTAACCGTGGTTTATCCTATTTATTTTTTGTTACTCTTGCAGCTCCAACCTATAAAGGTTTATCTTTTTAAGTAATGAGTAGAACTATAAAGGCTTAAATTTATACAAATGTATATCTTTTTTTAATTTTTGTTGAATCTCATTTTCCTTTTGACCTAATATATTAGTTTAATTTTGGGTTTGCTTCTTAATGTTTGTCGAATGCATAATTGTTATAATGGAAGACTGTAGAGGAAGGTATGGAGATTGTTCAAGGTTTCCGCCAAAGAGACTGCCGAAACAGAGATTTTATATACTAGTACTAGTTTAAGGATGTTTAATAATTAATTTTTGATTCATTTTTACTTTCTTTTGTTTGTTTACATAAATTAATGTAATGGTTACTTTTGTAATTGTATAATTTTTTTGCTTATGAAATAAAAACAATTTGTAATATTGGGAATGCTTAAAATTAATTAAATTTATCATACTAGTTTGCTATCCAACTAAAATTGATTACATAACAATAAAATTATAGAAAATAAAATTCTTATGGTGAAGAAACTTCCTTGCAATTGTTCATAAATTTTGGCGAGGAGATCAACATTTAACGAGAAAACTTACCTCACAAATTAATTAATTTATTTTAAATATAATTAAATTTGTGATAAATTGAAATTATATTTAATGAGGAAACTATTTATTTGCGAGGAGGGGTATACTGGATTTTTCACATTAAAGGGCAAAATTGAAAAAGGGTATTTTAGTATTTTCACATCATACATTAGCGAGGAAATTTTGAAATGTAAAAAGTATTGTAAATTTTTACGACATTTAACACAAAAATTTGCAACAAATGTGATTGTCGCAATAATATGCGGCATTTGAAATATGATGCTAAAAGAGTTGTGAAATTTTGTGTCACATTATTTCAATGTCACAACCTGCTGTTACAAATTATGTTGCATCATTTCAACTAATGTCACGTAAAGTGTAGCAAATGAACAGGCATCGCTAAAACTAATGACGAGTAGTGTGTGACAAATAGTTTGCGACAATTAATTAAGTGAAGCATAAAGTGTCGTATATGTTGCGTCACTATAGAAAAATAATGTCATAAATTTACGTCATCACTTTTTGTGACATAATCCAACATGAAGCAGAAAATGTCGCAAATTAGCTTTTGCGACATAAAAAAAAGGTTTTGCGACATTTTTAACATGTCGAAAAATGTATGTTTTCTTGTAGTGAGTAAATTCGCTCAAGTGACAATCTAGCGAATTCTCTTACAAAGGCATTACCAACGTCAACATTCAAGAAATTGGTACACAAGATTGATATGCGCCGACTCAATGATCAATAATGACTATATTGAGGTGGAGCAACTGTACTCTTTTTCCTTCAACCAGTTTTTATCTCATTGGATTTTTCTTGCAAGGTTTTAACGAGGTAGAAATAATTGTTTAGGGATGGTCCATCAAGAGGAAGTGTTGTAGATAAGATTTACTCCCTCCGTCCCACTCATCTTGACACGTCTTCCTTTTCGGGACGTCCAACTTAAAATGACATGTTTCCTTAAAAGGAAATAACTTTAAAAAATATTATTAAATTATCTCTTACTTTTTTATTTCTCTCTCTTACTTTTTCATTTATTTATCTTACTTTATCATTTCTCTCTCATACTTTATTATTAACTCTCTTGAAAACTCATTTGTCTTCTCTCTCTTACTTTATCCATCTCTCATACTTTATCATCTACTTTCTTAATTCTTGTGCCGAAAAGAAACGCGTCAAGATGAGTGGGACGGAGGGAGTACTATATATATGATGATCATATCTAAACTCTAGCAGCCTATCTTGTATTCTATAAATAGAGGTCTCGACTCTCATAATAATACACATCTTATTTCCGTTCTCTATTATTCTCGTATTATTTTTAGTTTATAACATAGTTATTATTAAAAAAGGGAAGTTTTATCTATTTATGTTTTGTTTAGAAAACATAAGCATAACCATTTAAAAAGATTTTCATGTTGTTTAATTTAAATAAGCGGGGTATACTTTGTGCAAAAAGTTAGAAAATAATATGTTCTAATATTTATAGTTATTATTAAAAAACTGAAGTTTTATTTATTTATCTTTTGTTTAGAAAACATAAGCTTAACCATTTAAAAGATATTTCCATTTCTGTATGATAATAGCTTGAGGATTTTTTTTAAAGTAGTGTTTTAAGAATTAGTTTTGGTAGAGTAACAATCATATAATAGTCTAAAAGAACAAATAAGAATTCACAACTATTTTCATTGATATTTTGTGAAATATCTAAATGACATGTTACTACTTACTATCAACCACATAATTAGGGGACTTGGATTTAATGTATCTAATTGGTGTTAAATTTGTGAAACCAATGACGAGAATGTTATTTAGTTGAGATTTGTTAATTAATGAGAATGAGTTATTTTGGTTAAAATTGAGTTAAATAAGAACATGGAATACGAAAAAATTGGACAATCGATCTCATTCCATATGTAGGTTTGTTGTTTCCTCGAGAAAAAAGAAAGAAGAACACGTATTTAAAATTAATTAAATTTAAAAATTAAAAAATATATAAATAATTGGCATGGAAAACATTCTTATAAGACTAATTTGAGTGAAAAATCTCCAACCCCTCGCTTCACTCTTGACCTTCAATTAGTTATTGGCTCAAATTGCAGGTGCAAGACCGACCTCCAGTCACCAGCCATATAATAAATCGCATCTCGAAATTTAGCACTTGTAGAGAGAGAGAGATAGAAGAGAAAGAGTTGTAGGTAGTTTGGGATGTAGAAATCAAGATGGTTATGCAAAACTACACCGTTTTATTGCGAACTACATGCATATTGGTAATGGCCTTGATAGTCGGAGCTGCGAAGGTGCCATCGCCGGAGTGCCTAAACGACTGTAAGCCCATCTGTTTGAGTTTAAAGGGGTCCGTTGATTCCATATGCAACCTTGCTTGTTCCCTTGGATGCGTACAGTTATTAGGAAAGGGCTGACAAGAGAAATCTGCAGCTGCTTCGCGAGATGTACATTAGTCAAACTCTGCTTATGTTCGTATTGGGTGAGCTCGATTCATGTGTAGTAGTCTCCAAATCCATGCAGAAGACGTAACCTGCACGGACCGAGACATGTTGTAAGCAAATTGTATCTTTACCAACTTAAATTAAAAAAAGTAAAACTTTTCAGAAGTGATCATAAAATATTTTTTATAACTGCGGCTAAAAAACATACTGACTTATCCAACCGGCTGTATAAAGACTTAACTCGAAGGACATCATAAATAATCTAGTGAAATTTTTTTATTGAGAACTTATCGATAAATATAAAATTTAAAAGCTGTTGCATATATTATCGATATTTAGATTTTTTTATAAAAATATGTAATCTTAAATACTCTCTCCGTCTCATTAATAATGTCTTGTTTTCTTTTCGGATTGTTCCAATTCATCTTGTCTCTTATCTAAAATGGTAAGAAATGAATGAACCACAATCATTTACCCAAGTGAGTTCCACTATCTTTTACTTTTACACCACTATTTTAAACATTTACATCCACTATCTTAAACTCTGCACGAAATCCAACAAAACATTATTAATGAGACAAAGGGAGTATATGATTATAATCTTAAATTAGTCCCACCCAAATCTAATGATCTAATATTTGACTAAGAGGGCAAATTAGCGAAGCGTTGATCTTGAGAATCTATTCTAAAGTAGTAAAAATTTACATTAATATTAATACTCAATATTAATTAAAGATTCTTATAATTAATAAAATAAAATACAAAATAAAGAATAATTTATTCTCCTTATGGTAATGGTTGATTGGTTGTAGCGCTCCCTAGGATTCCAAAGTGCGGTCGCATGCAGGACGTGCCGTGGCCAAGCAGATGAGTGCAGTGCACGTGTAAGACGACCTATAACCGAAAATGACATAACTAACCTCCTGACATTCATTACAAAATTACATCGTTATTTATAATTAATTTTGAGCTTAGTCGTGAATATATTTTTTATTACTATATAGGGTTTTTATTGAGATGATTATCAGAGATCATTATTTTGATTTTTTAGCTTATTTACATCTCTAAATAACGATATATTAATCAATTTTTTTTACCAAAACGCCGAAAAAAACAAAACGATATTAATAGGTCGGAAGAAGTAACACTCATTGTGCAATGATTATTCCCCTCCCCTCTTAAAATCAAAATCTCGACTCATAAATTCTGAATCCGTTTTAGAGATAATGATGCGATTAAATGAAGATTAATGTATATTTGTTTGTATTGAGTGAATGGCGGGTAAATCATATCTATCCCTTTCCATGTCACACCGCCAATTATGCAACGATTTTATGATTAAAATTCAACTGTCATAATTTCTTTCTGACTTTTAGTTTGCAATATGCGTTTTTTCATTATTCAAATCATATATATTTTTTTTAATTTGAAAATTAGTTAGTAATGAATGTATAAATGTTTTTTTATTAAGTGGAATAAAAACTTGAGTTTTATACGTATATGGCTATTTTATCATGTACAAAAATGAAATCACGTAATCTATCATGTGAAACAAAACTACACTACTATTAGTTATAATGCTAATCAAACATAGAAGAAATTAATTAAGTGCAAATGGGACAAATAAAATAAACATATCCGTTTTTTAATACACATACCAGAAATCAAATAAATTACACGTGCACGACATACATGTAAATACTAAATACTACTCTCTCTGTCTCTAATATATATGTCTACTTTCATTTTTTATATGTCCCAAATTTTTATGTTTATTAACATTTTTATGTCTAACTAAATCTTTCACTAACTTTAATACGTCTAATTAATGTGAGAATTTAGAAAAAAGACTACTTTATCCAACTTTTTTAATAACAAATGCAATTATGTATTTAACTTTTTAGTAATTTACTTTAATTTAATCATATTTCAATACTAATGTTTATATAACTTTCATATCATTAAATATTTTAGAGATATTTGGCGATAAGCTTGGGTTTGTTTGGAGGGATCATCATAAATGATTAAAGTGTGTTGTTTACAGTACATAAAATATTCAGCCAAAGCAGCCCCTGAATAAGTTTAATATGCGTTGGAAAAACAAATAGATATATATATTCGGGATGGAGGGAGTAATTAATTAGTGATAGTGTAGATACACATACATAATGATAATTCACAATTATATAGATTTCAATAGAGCAGTAGTTACCTGCTAAAATAATCGGAACTGACGGTTCAAATCGAACTCGTGAGTATATAGATTTAGTTCCGGTTATATGATTTTCGAAACCATGACCTTACAGATCTAAATTATTTTAGTTTTTCAATTACCACCTATTCAAATCTATTATTTCAAGTTTGAACCGTGATATTAGAAATCAGAACAATATTAATTTTTTGAATTAAATTAAAAAAATAATCCGATGAATAGATGGTTCGAACGGAACTGGAAGCGTCGATCACGGTCCGAATCGAAACCGCTGACGTACACGGTTCGGTTCCGCTTCCATCATTCCACCGCGAAACCAAACATTATGGAAACGGGAAACCGGAACCGGTTTGCTCTATAGAGAGGGCTTTAAACCGCTGGGCATTGGTAATTGGTAAATGAGCGGAGCACTTGAGGGCAAAATCGTAAACCAAGCAAATCCCAATTTAAATTGGAAGGGCAGAATCGGAAAGTGATAAAGGCCAGTTGGGGGAATCGGACTAAACGACGGCGTATATAAGTGGTAGATGAGTGGAGGCAAAATTCACCCCTCCCCTAACCTTTTCACCATTCCCTTTTTACCCCTCGTTTTCCAAAAGCCAAAATTATTTTAAAAAAGGGGGAAAAAAGTTGTAGAAAAAGGTGCGACTAAAAATTCTTACTAATAATTTAAAGCTGTTGAATAAAATCAGACATCTGCGCAATTTAGCTTTCTCGAATCACACACGAGAGAGAAGGAAGAGAGAGAGAGAGAGAGAGAGAGAGGGAGGTGATGCACAGTATCTGAACAGTTAGACTGGGTTGCGCAGGATAAGCAGCAGGTAGGGGATGGTGGCGTCATTGAATCTCGGGCTCGTGCTGCCGCGCTAACCTACGCCTCGGGCTTGCAAAAAGATTCAATCTTTTGGACTCTGCTCCACTTGGGTCTCGGTGAGTCGGAGTGGGCGTTGGTTCTTGCAATGGGTGGCGCCGGGTTCAGCCGTGGCCGGCGGTGGAGAAACGTAGAGGTGGTGGTTTTCTTGGCATGCTTATGGGGTTTGGCGTCGCTAACCTGCGCCGGGAGGCTGTCTGCTTCACGGCAGAAGCTTGAAGTTCGCAAGCATTTGAAAAGACTCAATAAAAATCCCACTAAATCCATCGAGGTCAATTTTTTTAAATTTCAGCTTTTTTGTTTTAGATTTATTTTGATTTTCCCATCATAAATGCAGAATGGGAGTTTGCTGGTTACAAGTTCATAAAAAGTTGAAATTCTTTTTCTACATATTATTCATTCTTGGTATTTGATATTTAATCCCATTAATAATGTTATAATGCTTAAAGGGGTTTTTTTTTAAGGAAGGGGTATAGATCTAGTTCTTGTTCTAATTCTTGCTTATTTTTTATTTTCCCATCATAAATGCAGAAATGCAGAGTGGGAGTTTGCTTGGTTCCAAGTTCATAAAAAATTGAAATTATTTTGCTACACATTTTATTCTTGTATTCATTCTTGCTATTTGATTAAAACCCATTAATATTGTCATTATATTGTTTAAAGGGTCATTTTTTTTTTCTTGGATATTTAGGAAGTAGTATAGATCTAGTTCTTGTTCTAAATCTTGCCTATTTGTAACAATTTAACAGAGCCCAGATGGGGATACTATTGACTGTATACCCATCTCAAATCAGCCAGCTTTTGATCACCCTTTCCTCAAAGACCACAAAATCCAGGTGCATTTCCGTTATTTCTTCTGCATTTGCAATGAATTTCGCCATGTTATTCTGATGGTTTTACCTTATTGATGCAGGCTAGACCTAATTTCCATCCGGAAGGAGCTTTTGGCGACAGCAAGATGTCGAAGCAAAGATCAAAACCAATCACTCAGCTGTGGCATACGAACGGACAATGCTCGGAGGGAACCATCCCTATTCGGAGGACAAAGAAGGAAGATGTATTGAGGGCGAGCTCCGTGAAAAGATACGGTAAGAAGAAGCACAGAAGTATCCCCAAGCCAAGGTCAGCCGATCCCGACCTCAACAATGAAAGTGGTCATCAGGTAGAAGAAGCTTTTTTCTTGATTTTGTTAACTAAGGGGGTGTTTGCCAATGCTTACAATAACCATAACCACTTTTCGTTTGCTTCTGCTTAAAGTTGAAAATATTGGCTTTTAAACAAAAGCATAAGGTTTGTTATATCAATAATAAAAAGAATATATATTTGGTAGTTTCGGAAATTATGGTGCTTTAAGTACCAAAAACATCCGAATAGATGCTTAAAAAAGCTTAATTAAGCAGTTTAGTTGCTTAATATTAGAGAAACTACCGCAATAAGCAGATTTTTCAAACACTAAAAAACTGCTTATTCTGTCAATAATCAGTGGGCTTAAAATAAGCATTTGTAAGCACCCCTTAACTTTTCCATATGCTGAAGTAGTTTAATTGTGTTGATCCGTCTTGTTACGTCACCAGCACGCGATTGTTTACGTGGAAGGCGACAAGTATTACGGAGCGAAAGCTACTATTAATGTATGGGAGCCCAAAATACAACAACCTAATGAGTTCAGCTTGTCTCAAATTTGGCTCTTGGGCGGTTCTTTCGGCGAAGATCTTAACAGCATCGAAGCTGGTTGGCAGGTACGTTACATGTGGCGTTAATAATTCGGTTATAGAAGATGTTACTGAATAAAAACATAAGTCACTTTCAGGTCAGTCCGGATCTCTACGGAGACAACAACACTAGGCTCTTCACTTATTGGACTGTAAGTTCAAGTTCCCTTCATGAACGTTCGTAGAAGTTTTCGTGTAATTATCTTTAATGCTGCCTTTGTCGTGACAACAGAGTGATGCATATCAAGCGACGGGTTGCTACAATCTTCTCTGCTCGGGTTTTATTCAAGTCAATAACGAAATAGCGATGGGAGCTAGCATCTCTCCTGTTTCTGCGTTAAAGAATTCGCAATATGATATTAGCATTCTCATTTGGAAGGTAAAATCCAATTTCACCACTTTATGAACCATTTACAATTGTCAATAGCTGGCTTTAATTCTGTTTGAACTTGAGGCTGATGTGATCTTTTTCTGGGCTAGTATGAATCAACTAAGTATGTGATTAAATAATATTCCTTCCGTCCCATTTGAAACGACCTATTTTTCTTTTTGGAACGTCCTGTTTCCGAAAAATGGTATAACTTTCCAAAAAAATTACTCCCTCCGTCCCAAATGTATATGTATGGTTTCTTTTTTTGTTTGTCCAAAATTGATATGCCTATTAGCATATATATTATGTCTATTTAATGTTTTTACTTATTTCAATATACCTTGTTTTTTTTGGAACAATTTCAAATTAAATTTTATTGGTGCATTACAACTTTTCATTCAACTTTTTCAATAATAAATACTCTCTCCGTCCCATAGAAAGTATTTTATTTTTCTTTTTGGGTTGTTCCATAGAAAGTGTCATATAGAAAATGTGTGGACCAAAATTAATAAGCTAAAAGTCAAACAATATACATCACACAATACAAGTTTGTTAATCTCCGTGCCCTATCGAAATGAGACATTTTCTATGGGACGGAGGGAGTATTTATGTAAGTAGCTTTTCATTTATTTACTCACATTCCATTATAACATTTTGTCTTGGTATTAGTGAAAAATGAAAGTTAAAACTCAATTAAATCTCTTCTTAATTAATTTGTGTGATAATGGAATAGGCATATCTGTTCGGGACAGAGGGAGTACAATCTTCTCTCATTCTTTATCGTCTACTCTCATTATATCATTTATTTTCTTTCTCCTACTTTATTATTTACTCTCGCATCTCACTCATCTTCTATTTCTTATTTTATCATCTACTCCTCTATTTTATTTTATCATTTACTTTTTTAATTTCCCCGCCGAAAAGAAATTGGTCCTTTCAAACGGGACATAGGGAGTAGTTTTTTTTCCAAAAGTACCATCATTTTTGTGGACCTAAAATTCTCTCGCTCATTCGATATTTCTTTTGATGCATAATTCTTAGTATTTGAGACTCGGCATTCCCATGTAGGATGCAAAAGAGGGACATTGGTGGATGCAATTTGGTAACGACTACGTACTTGGCTACTGGCCGTCGTTCTTGTTCTCCTACTTAGCCGAGAGTGCTTCAATGATCGAGTGGGGCGGGGAGGTGGTGAACTCGGAGCCAGATGGGCAGCACACGTCGACTCAGATGGGCAGCGGCCGTTTCCCAGAGGAAGGGTTCGGCAAGTCGAGCTACTTCAGAAACATCCAAGTTGTGGACAGCTCCAACAACCTTAAAGCCCCCAAAGATCTAGGCACCTTCACCGAACAATCCAACTGCTACGATGTACATACTGGAAGCAACGGCGATTGGGGAAGGTATTTCTACTACGGTGGCCCCGGAAGGAACCCTAATTGCCAATGAGCAAGCCGAAAAATGGAAAAACAAGAACAAAAGGCTAAGGGAAGAGTATTTGAATCACCATGTCACTAATTCAATGTAGTAGTAGTTTAGTAGTCCTTGTCTTCTCTATGTATTGCCTTTACTTTCTTGCTTTAGTTCTTGTTAGGTTTATTGAGTAAATGAAATATGTTTTAGTGGGATTTTTTTTAAGTGGGTAATCTGCAGTCGCTACTAAAGTATGTGCATTGAGTGAATTTCGCTCCTCTGCTAACTTGCAAATACTATCGGAGGGACTAACAAGTGGAAAGTTTTCTACCCTTATGTAATCTAGGTTTCATCCTCTTTGCAAGTGTCTATTGGGAGAAGTGGGCTCTAACTTTTGTCATTTAATTTCTCTAAATTTATGATCTTCTTTAAATAATGTGAATGGTGAGATAAAACATTTATGATTTGGGATGAGTTTATGTACAAGGAATTTGATGTGTGGAATTGTTTAAATAATGTGAATGGTGAGATAAAACATTTATGCTTTGGGATGAGATTATGTACAAGGAATTTGATGTGTGGAATTGTGGAAAGATGATGAGTTTACATGTGAGGAAGTAATAGTTTAATCTTGGGATTCTTGGTGGGCTACCTTATCAACAAGAGGAATCTACCACACCTGTCATTCACTACTAAAATATCTTTGTAATTAATGTAATTTTTATTCTTGGTTAACTTTTTTATATTATATGGTTTTCTTTTTGGTCATTGTTGTGGGGTTTAAGATAATGAGGATTGACATTTTGATTCCTTCATTTAAGGGAGGGTGTAAAAAGTTGATTCTATCTTTTGATTCCCTTTAAAGAAGAAAAGGAAAACACAAAGGGATAAATATACAAAAGTGAGAAACATACTTCTTCTATCATTATTGCATTCAATCATCTAATCCCAAAATGAAAATAATAATAATAAGTAATAATAGTTTGTCTTTTTTTCTTAAAAAATCTTCATTTGTGTATTAATCAGAAGTTTGGTATTGATAGTGAGACTAGATACGTGATGTAAATTGTGAACCGATGAATTTCATCGGATTTTCAACAATATTAAAGTCACATAATAGAAAGAATTATCCCGTGCTCAATTTTCACGAGTTTCAAATAAATATATTCTTTTAAGTCTGAGTTTCAAATAAATATATTCTTTAAGTCTGAGTTTCAAATAAATATATTCTTTTAAGTCTAAGTGTATCGTACATTGTTAATTTGTAGTCTAGTTCAATTGATTCCTAAAACAAAAATTTGGTTTTCTAAGTGCACGGATTTCCTTTATTAAATCAAAGAAAAAAGGCATGTGAAGGTCAAAAAGTGAAATTAAAAGTTAAGACGCTCACGAGCATAATTTGGGGTTGGGCATGTCATACATTAATGTCGGATTAGGCAAAATGGGCGGGCGAGCCGCCCCGTCCTAAGTTTATTGGACCAATTTAATTTTTTAGGCCCGTCCAATATTTTATCGGGCCTTAATTTATGAAGCTTAATTTGAACCCGAGCTTTCGGGTGGATGTACGGGTTTAGCCCACTAATTGTTTTAATATTTTTAATTATATATTCATTGTATAAAAAATAAAATTAATATGTATAATTTAAACTAAATATGTTAATGTTGAATAAAATATAAATTATGAAGTAATTAAACATATTAAATAGATTATGTTATAGATTTATGTACAAATAAATATCAAAATTCAAAGTCATATATAAATAAACATCACAAAAATTAAAACTAAGACAATAAAAAACTTAAAATCGTCAAGTTTCAATATATATTAACCGTATTTTGAATCTTTATTTGATAAGTATTTGAATCTTGGCCCAATTGATATTCTCATTTTCAGGAAGAAAAGAGCCAATTACAAGCTTAGCGTAAATTCGTAAGATAGACTCAACACCGTGCTACGGCTAACTATGCACGGTATGTTGGCTGTTGCAAAAAAAATAATATATCAATATATCGTATCGGAGTATTTGTGCAGTATGTTGGTCGTTGCACAACGTCTCCAACACAACATTCTAATTAGCTTGTTTAAATGTTTTAGTATACGTTGCAGGATGATACATATAAAATTAATTTATTTTAATACTTTAAGTATTGTGTATAATTATCATACCGTATTTTAAATTTTTACATAATATCGTGTTCCGTTATTGTATTAGATTGTGTCCCGAGTTCCCTGTGAGAGCTGCCTAGTAATGGCACACTATTTTTTTGTACCTACAATTTGGTAGATAGAAATCAACGCAGACGGACGGAAGGGGTGGGCATGGGTCGGAATTTCCTTTTTTTTCAAATTTTAGATTTTTCATGAAAAAAAAATTCTCTATCCGTCTTGTTATTATTGCCTTATTTCTTTTCGATATAAAAATCAGGAAAATTTGATTCGGAAGTTATTTTATGAGTTTTATTTGTATTAAAAATTGACAAATTTTTTTAGTAATGATTGATGGAAGAATTCATCCAAATTATATTACGACATAATTTATGTAATTGATTTTTTTTTTCATGTTGTAAATGAAGAAATAATTTCAAGTTTCCAAAAAGTTAAGAATCATAATGGAATATAATCGTGTGAAAAAGAGACTTTTAGAAAGAGAGAATAAGAATGTGGGTATAATGAGGGGTACTTTATTTGAGGATTAGAAGTTTAATTTTTACTCCCTCCGTCCCATTTCACTTGTCTTGTTTCTTTTGGGCACGGAGATTAAGAAGAGTGGGTGGTTGTGTGTAGATGAGTGTGTGATTGTGTGTAAAGAGGTAGACCCCACAAAGAAAAAGTGGTAGGTTGTGTAATGATTAGGCTTCCTTTTTTGGAAACTAGACAAGTCGAGCGGGACAGCCCAAAAAGGAAAACTAGACAAGTCGAATGGGACGGAGGGAGTACCATTTTTGAAAATTGAACAAAAAAATGGGACAATTTGATTAGGAAAACAGAACAATAACAACGGGCGGGGAGTAGTTCTTCGATAGAGATTAGAAGTCTCATATTTAGAAATTATAACTGAAAATCCGTATATTATGGCAAATTAGTCAAATTTTCATTCACTAGCAAATAATTTCATTTTATGCATGCCATAAACCCAAATCAATCGGCAATATATAATATAATTGGTATTTTCATTTCTACATAAGTGATTGATCTAGAGTCAATTTAGTGTTCAATTATCCTTAGGTCAATTTAAATTAATAATATATATATGCACAAATCAATTAATATAATTTTATATAATTAAACTCTCATTAAGTGTACAGAATCAATTGTATTATTGTATATTACACATATTTACCTTCTATTATTAAATTATATACTAACCAAATCCAATTACAAATTGTTTTATTTCACATAAATTTACTATTAACAATAATTTATCCACTTGAATTATGTACCTAAAGAAAAAGAAATAGGAAAAAGTATATTCCATGCGGCACAAATGATATTAGTTTGAGAATCAAAATTGAAAAGAAAATTATTTAAATAATTAAAATTTAGAGTATTGTTAGTATGCGAACTCACTTTATAATTCTCTATGTAAAAATCAAATGCAATAATTTTCGTTCATTATATATACTCTCCAAATCAAATTGTATAATTTTCATTTAACTTGACACACACATATGAAGTACTAAGTTGTACGCCCTCCGTCCCACTAAACTTGTCTTAGTGGGTTCCGAACGGAATTTAAGAAAGTGGGTGGAGGTGTATTAAAGTGGGTGGAAATGTCGTCCACTCTTTCAATTGATTGTGGTCCACTAGTTCTTTTCCTTTTTTGGATGAAGACAAGTTTAATGGGACAACCGAAAATGGAAAGTAAGACAAGTTTAGTGGGACGGAGGGAGTATATTTTATGTAGGGTTATTCGTAAAAAATGCATAAAATAATGTTATTTTATAATTTCGAATTAATGCACGATCTTTTGAAGTTTTGCAATTCGAGGCATGTCGACATCCCCAATTTTGTCCGGTCATCGGAATGTTAAGTTGGGTGCCTACATGGACAGTCCAAAACACGTCCTTTTGAATGACAAAATAATGGCAAATTAAAACACGAATTTTGCAATGTCTTGCAATTTAAAGCATGTCCATATCTAAATAATCATATTATATTTAAAAAAAATCCTTTTAAGTTATACTCCCTCCGTCCCACTGGAAACGACACGTTTTCCTTTTCGGGCCGTCCCACTGAAAACGACACGTTTCCAAAAAAGGAAATAACTTTATCATATTTTATCATTTCTCTCACCTACTTTATCTACTTTCATTATATTAATTATTTTCTCTCACCTACTTTATCATTTCTCTCACCTACTTTATCATATTTTATCATTTCTCTCACCTACTTTATCATTTCTCTCACCTACTTTATCTACTTTCTTAATTCCCGCGCCCATTGGAAACGCGTCGTTTCCAATGGGACGGAGGGAGTATAAGATAATTCACATTCAACAAAGCATCCAAATAGAATAAAGTGGGGCAAAATCCGAGTGTTGCACATAATTTTGCAAAATAAAATACTGAGTTGCTGAATTCGAATACCAAAATCAACAATCCAACCTAGCTATTAAATGCTTTACAACCTTCTACTAATAACAATTTCAAAAGATCAAGATAATCCATAAATCAACTTTGTCATCTAATTGCGGCTCTCTTGTACTGCAACATGTTCTTGTTCTCTAGCTGCTCCTCTCCTCCTTCTACCCTGTCCTCGGCCTTTAGGTACCACATGACCTCTTGAACTAGTACCAATATCACATGTAGAGTTTATTTGTCGAATTCTCTTATCAACAGGCATCTACAAATCAACAATAAATTAGACAAATCAATTTAACAAACAATAACATTACATTCTCATGCAAAATGAATATGAAAGTAACCTATTCATACCCTTTTTGTACACAATGCCCGAGTCGCCAACCATAACACCTAATCATTATTTTCCTGTACCAAAATAGCATTATCTCTTTATATATACAAGCTACATAGTATCTCAACTTTCTTCATACATGTCGTATCTATTATTCACAAAAGTAAATGATGGAATACACGATACTTGTGCTCTCTCCTTCAATATTTGTTCACTTTGACTTTGCTTCTGTTGTCGCACTCGGGAGCTCTATTCCCGTGTTTGTGACTGCACTACAGAGCTTTGTCCTTGTTCAGTGGAAGATAGTCTTTTTAAATGGCCTTCCACGCTTGATAAATCATACAACTATTTTAGAAAAATATGTAAATGAAAGAAATAACGTACGACACTCACAGGTAGTTTCGGTGGTTGAATGATTTGTTGATTTTTGCAAGTCCTTTGGTTATGTCCCTCATGCATACATTTCGGACATGTCATACTACGTGTGCTTACTCGAGGCAACTTGATTTACACAGGATTCCCTACTAGTGGTGGCCACATCTTGTTTCCATTCAGAGGTATTATTCCATATGCATAAGCTCTTTTGTATCTTTCAATGGTATAACAATCATCGACAAAACATACGGTGGTCTTGTTTAAGGAATGTCATAGTAGAGCATGCCTGAATCCATGGAATTCCTGTAAGACTCCATGATCTGCAACTGCAACTCTTCTTAGTCATGATGACAATGAATTGATCATCATATCTGTGTTGCACTTGAAATTCGCTTTGCAAAGTTGGCTGACATATGCATATCCTGCTTTCATACTTGAGTGTTTCAAGTTTCTGATCAATATGAGGACACAATTTGCGTCCATCACCTGCGACTTCCCCTTCCAAATACATAAACTTATTGTTCTTCCTTGACATCAATTGACCTCTTATCTCCTCAAGCATAGGGGTGTAAAGGTTCGGTTCGGTTTTTTATGTATTTTAGGAACCGAACCAAACACATAGAAATGGTTCGGTTTGGTTCGGTTCGATGGGTTTTTAATATTGAAACCGAACTGAACCGCTTGTAAAACGTTTGGTTTGGTTCGATTCCTCGGTTAACCTTTTTATTTATTTATTTATTTTTTAAATCCTAAATAATGCAACAATAATAGTTTATAGGATGTCACTCATTCCGAACTCACAAGTATGGAATTGTTTCTCCTTTTTCTTCATTTGTATAGATTAGAATTGATCTTAACTTAAATCTAATATCTAAGTCCAACAATATTCTCATATAAGAAAGACAAATATTAAATAAAAAATTAAAAAATAGAATATTGGTTCGGTTCGGTTCGAACCGTACAAAAATTCTCAAAACCGCGAACCGAACCGAATGTAAACGGTTTCTAAAAAAATAAACCGAACCAAACCGCAAAACTGAACCGAACCGCATTTTTCGGTTTGGTTCGGTTCGATCCGATCTGTTTCGCGGTTCGGAGCGAAACCACTTACACCCCTATCGAAGCATGTCAATTATGGATTTCAACCTTGCTCTAATGATGTAACCGTTGAAGCACTATGAAATGCTATTGTCAATCATATCACACGTGGACCTTGTGGAGATGAAGAACTTACAAAATCTTATAGGTTCTCTAGCAACAAAATCGTCATGTGTTTGCCTTATGTACAACTTTCATATCCTTCAATGTTTCATTATATTGTGCAACATACGTGCTTCAGACCACTCTCCAAAACAAATTCTTCAAAGATGGATTTTTGAAACTTTTTTTCCAATTGTTGTACATGTGTCGAGCACAATTTATAAGATGAGAAGTAAGATCAACAATAGCATTCAATAAACCCTATATTTCATAAAAGTTACCAAGTAAGATCAAAACATTATAATCACACTATAATCAGACATTATAATAATATTATAATTAGCAACATCATGGAACAACTTTCAGTAATCAGCACCATCAATGACCATAGATTCACTAATCACACTATAATCAGCAACATCAATAATCACATTATAACCAATAACAACATTCAGGAACTCATAAATGCCCATATAATAATCAGCAACAACATTTAAACAATATAATCAGACACTTCAATAAAAGTTACCTTTTGTTGATCACTCATAAATGTTCAACCATATTCATTTCTTATGTCAAATTCTTCAAATAGATTGTTGAGGAACCAACACCAGTTTTCTTGATTCTCAACATTCACTACTGCCAACACGACATGATTATTCCCATCTTTACTAACAGCAGTAAACAATTGACCTCCCACCCCCGCTTTCAAGAAATATCCATGAAAACATAAAATACTTTTGCATCCTCAATAAAACCCTTCTTTAGTTCACTAAATCCCACATATAAGCACTTAAATTTATTCCCTACATCTAGTAGTAACTCAAACTGGCCTTCTTGATCAACCATCTTCAGCTTAACCACATAACGGCCCAACCTTGCATCATACTCTTCAGTTGTTCCACTTAATTTAGTTAGAGCTTTTTTTTTCTTGTACAATTTGTGGTCAGATGTTTCAGTAGAAAAATTTTCAATTAGGTCTTCCTTCAAGTCCTTGATCTTCAAATAAGGACGTTTTCTAAACTTTCCAAGAAACTTTTCAATCGAACCATGTTGTCGTTGCTCAACTGTTGTGCATCTCTCTTGTGCATATATGCTTCTTATCAACTAACTAAGCTCTTGATAACAAACTTCTTGTCACTTCTCCTTAGGCTTGCATATATTTTTCATTCACACTCTGGTTGCAATTCTCTCAAACTGTTTTTTTGTTGACACGATTGAGCTTTATAGGATATCCATTCACTAATGAATACTTTCTGATTGCAGCTTTGCACTCTGTTAGATCCACGAAACTCATCCCTAGTCGGAACTTAAACTCTGTATGATCACATAGCGGATCATAATTCACCCTCCAAATCTTTTTTCGTTTTCTAGAAGCCTCATCAATACTTTGCTGACTAACACTTGACACAGAGTCAATCTCTCCATCACTCGTGTTGTACTAAGAGGATACTTCCAAGCCATCTAAGTTAATACCACTTGACTGCCATTCCTTTCCTTTATCACCTATTTGACTGTTCTTGAGGTTCTTTCTAGCCTCAATGAACTCCTCGTCATTTGATACTAGTTCCTCATCACTCATCACCCAACTCTTCATCTTTTTTTATTTTCGTCTTCACTTTCATCAACACTACTAAAAATGAACCTATCTATCTCCTTAAATACCTGATCCCCAGAATCACCATGTTCCTCATCATTATTTACTACACCTTGACTGGCTTCTCTACACTCTCTATCATCTGCCTCATCACACATATTAGCTTGAGTGTTGTCCCTCCCTACATAGATGTAGATTAAGATGAAACAACACAACATAACACTTCAAGCACCTCCTTATCATCTATAAACACCTTCAATATTTGAGTTTTCTCCTTTAGAAGATTCAACAAATTCCAAGAAACAAAGCCCTTCTTCTCCACAAGCTCAACTAAATCAAGGAATCCACATATATTAGAATCCAATTCGCCAACTCTAATGATTTCACCCCACGATATACTCCATGACCTTCAACACTCCCTCCATGATGAAGATATATGGCAAAACTGACAATGAAATAAATGAATGCACTTAAATAGTTATAACAGATTGGTAATTCAAGTTAGTCACTCAAGAGTAACAGACAAATATATATAAAAACTTTGTACCTCATTGATCATATGTAGTAGGCCTTGGAAAGTTGTATCCTCCATATGCAAACAAGGGCTTTGTACTATAGTCACAGTTTGAGTTCCAACTGATGATATGGTGGAAATAGTGAGCCAATATACATTAAATATAACAATTCAAGAAGAAAGATACTATGTGTCAGTCAACAACTTAGCTATATTTGAGAAAGTGAATGTGTAAGAATTGGGTTCAAAACCAGAAAAAACATGTTTGTATAATAATATCGTGCAGAATTTGGGGAAACTCACGACTTTAGATAAATTGAGATTGAATTTGCTTTAAGCAAAGAGGAGTTCTAAGGGTGCAATTGTCATATGGTGGTTATTGAACACTCACGAATGGTACAAAAATCTCCTATTATGACTAAGAGTGCGATCAATACAAGGAAATCCCCGAAGTTCATAGAAAAAGAGTAAGTAAATAAAAATGTTTTTCAGAACATTTATGAACTAACAAAACACAACTCACATATACATAATCACAAATACACACTAGTGTAGTATACATATAGGGGAGAGATCTTATAAGAACTCCAACTTTAAATAAAAACTAAGAACTATTTTTAGCCCTAGATTTTTTCAATTTATGATTGTTATTAAGTTAGATATAAATTGATTATATTAAATCTACTACATATTAAAAGGTTACTTTTGTAATTCTCACTGTATATGTTTAGTAACATATCTTTTTAATATCTTTTACATTTTTATTGTTATAGTTTTAAGAAAGAGAATTTTATTTACGATTTTTTGTGGGTGAGAGCGCAATTTCAGACTTAGTTTTGAAGATTCGCATGTTTTGAGATTAGAGTTCGATTTGTTTGTGTAATTGATTTAGTGTATAAAACTGAGAATTAAGAAACGTGAATTATTTGTGTAGTTGCGACTGAAAATGATGAGGTGTAATAATTCTGCTGAATCAAATTCAAAACGACGTCGTTTTGATATAATGACGTGACACTTTGGTCCACCTTTACATCCATCTCAGCGAAACGACGTTGTTTTAATTTTTTTTCCAATGGTCGGAAAAAATTGTGGATGTAGGCATGCCTTGAATGGTGAAGTTTAATTTGGCACAATTTGAAGTTCGTGTTAAAATTACAAAATGACTATAGTTTATGACCTTATTTCACAAATAACCCTTTTATGTATAGTTGTATACTAGTACATTTTTTATTTATTCAAGATTAATAAAAATAGAAAATAATTGTGAATCTTATCCTAGTATTATTTTTCAACTGAGTCTAAATGTCACTACAAAAATAACAAAAATAACAACGGATTCACCGACGAAAATAGTACAGGCAGTAATTAATCTAAATTCTAGAATCAAAACTAGTTTGCTTATCCTAAACGGTCAAATTTGTATTCAGAGTTTTTCCGAAATGAATTGAATCAATATCATAGGATTCACTATCATTACTTATTTCTTACCTACCAAAACAAAATCATCAAATAATTTGAAATTTTCCAAACTCCGGAAATTAACAAGAAAATTCATATTTCTCCAAAGGCAAATTGGATTTTTTAGTCCTCAAACTATGCATGTTTGGCCAATTTGGTCCCTTATTTATTTATTTTAGTTAATTGGTCCTCAAACTATAGAATTTTGGACGAATTGGTCCTTCTATTAATTTTTTTGTTAGTCAACGATTTTTAAAGGGTATTTTCGGTATAATATGATTGAGGACCAAAACGTCCAAATATTGAAAGATTGATAACCAATTTGACCAATTTTTTTTCTTTAATTTTTTAAATTTTTTCAAAAATCGAAAAATATTTTAATAATTTTGTTTTTTTAAGTAGCAATTATGCCAATTTTAAATAAATTGAGGACCATTCCCGTTAATTATAATATATTTGGAGAATATATTACTATGAAAACGATTGATTAAAACATAAAATATATTACTCCGTAACCAATTTCTTTTCGAATATTACTATGAAAACAAGGGATTAAAACATAAAATATACGAAAAATTAATGAATAAATTATATTGGAATGAAAACATGTTTTGAATGGAAATCTACTATAGTTTTATTCATTGATTATCAAATATTCTACGTTTTTATCTCCCTTTATCATAATAATATATTCGAAAATTTTGATAACAGAGCTATAAAATTTGACGATTATGATCCCAAAATATAGGGATTGGTCTTCAACTTATTTAAAATTGACGTAGTTGGTGCTTAAAAAATCAAAACGACTAAAATACTTTTCGATTTTTGTAAAATTAAAAAAATTTCAGTAAAAAAAAAATTGGCCAAATTGGTCCTCAATTTTTTAGTATTTGGACGTTTTGGTCCTCAATAATATTATACCGAAAATGCCCTTTAAAAATCGTTGACTAACAATTGACTTAACAAAAAATTAACAGAAGGACCAATTCATTGAAAATTCTATAGTTTTGGGACCAATTAACTAAAAAAAATAAATAAAGAACCAAATTGACCAAACACGTATAATTTGGGAACTAAAAAATTCAATTTGCCTTCTGGCCCACTTTCTGCCTTCCTACCTTGGACAACCTGTCCGTCTCTCGGGCAGTTCGGGCACCCACCCCTTCTCAATAATTACTTCCCATGCTTTGCTGTTCATTTTCTTCTTATTACTTATAATTATAATTATGAGGTAAATTGGCATAAATGATCTATAATAGTCGCTAGTTTGGATAAATGAATTTTAATTTTTTTTAAATTTATTGATCCTTAATGTTTGTTAATTTGAATAAATTGGTTCTTCTGTTAAAATTTTCATTAGTCAACTTTTCTTTAAGAAATAATAATAAAATAATATGAGGGCGTTAACGAAAATTTTAACGGAATGATCAATTTATCTAAATTAACAAATATTAGGGACCAATAAACTGAAAAATATTACGAACCAACTCATTCAAAGTAACAAATATTATGGACCATTTATGTCAATTTGTCTAAGTATAAACCTACATCAGGAATACGATGTTTGATTAATTTTTGGAATGGTAAATCTAAATAATTCAAAAAGAATAAATGAGCTAAAAAAATCGAAGGGTAAATTTAAAGAATTCAAATATTTGAAATTTAATAAACTGTCAACAAATGATGAGATATATTAACATTTAAATCCGGGCAGCTACCCCTCCCCTCTGTTTCTCTTTCTAATTACTCATTCGGCTGTGCTATATAAACCCCAAACTCTCTCACTCCCATCGCTACTCTCTCTCTCTCTCTAACTGTAATTTGTTTGTGATAAAGAGAAGAAACTTGTTGAAATGGAGGGCAAGAGCATGAAGATGGTGGCTGCTGCATTCATGATCGTCATGCTCATGACGCTCTCTGCCATAAATGTCGCCTCCGCCGCCGACGCTCCGGCTCCGGCTCCCACTTCCGGCGCAACCGTCTTTGTTCCCGCTTTTGTCGCCACCTTCGCCGCCGTGGCTTCTGCTTTTCTCTTCTGAATTATGATATTCGTTACCTCGTAATTATATTTAATTAATCTTTCGATTTTATTCTTGTAACTTGCGTCATTACAAACTGTACCCCTTTTTCCACTTAAATCATTTATTATTATTATTATTGCAATAATTAAGTATTGGTTTCATGGTATAATTCTTTCATTTTTAATTTTTTTTGCAATATATCAACAAGACCTGTTGCATTATTATATCTCTTCCTTCATTTTATTATCTCTCTTTCTTCATTTTACATTTTACAGTTAAATCTCAATAAAGTAATAATTTTGGGATTGAGAAAAAATATTCATTTAATTAGGTTATTATTTTATAGACTATTATTTTAGTACATTAATCCATATCGGGACCAGAAGAAATTATTATTTTAGTGAGATTATTATTTTATCAAATATTGTTGTAATTCCGTAGTTTTTTTTGCATCGCATGAAATTAAATACGTATCGGTTCTTAGATTATTAAATCTGAAAATTAATGATAACATCATTTTGTTCTCGAAAATTCCACCAAAATTAATTGTTTAGGGGCATCTTTAAACAATTGTTAACAAACGGGAAAAAGGCTAAAAATTACTAAAAAAAACGCAATACTTTGTGTTTTTTAGAAATGATTCCAGAGAGAGATTGATGGTGCCGTGTGGTTCTTGAAAATGTTTCATTTACGAATTCAATTTAAAATACGAGATGAAACACGAAAATTAGATAATCCGACCATAAACGCAATCTTTTTATGGGTGCACGCTCAAAATGGACGTGTTGTATACTCCATCCCTCTCAATTAACTTGTCCACTTTGATTGTATTGTGGTTTTAAGGAGAAATGTTAGTTGGATCCCACAAAAAAATTATATATAATAATTTATTTAAAAAATTAGATAATATCTATAGGACGATCTGAAATGGTATACTAGACAAGATAAATTGGAACGGAGGGTAAGCATGCGTAATTGAGACCGCTCTAAACTTGTGAAAAATGATCCTTGAATTCACATCATAGTATGAAATTTGAATATTGTCCAATTTTTCTTTAATCTAATTAAACGTCACTTGGGATCAGTGCCGGCTCTTAGGCAAGGCCAGTAAGGCACTTGCCTTAGGCCCCCAACATAAAAGGCCCCAAATTGTAATATTCTTTAATTAATTAAAGTTTAATATTAACAATTTACTTAATAAATTTGTTTAATACTATGAGCAACTACTAAGGCCAATAATTAATCAAACTAAGCCTCATCACTAACAGTGCAACTCCACAAAAATAGAATAAATTGCCAATCATCTTTTTAGATTACATAGTTTGCAATCTCTTAAATGCATATTAGATGTGAATTATTTAAAAAAAATGATAAGATGTTTGTTTTTTATTTAATTTTGATAGATTGAAATCATATGACTTAAAATAAAAATGTCTTGAATTTACTGATCTTGAGATTCTTTCAAAGAATAACATGTATTTTCATATAATTGATTTGAATTTATTTTTGAAATTAAAAGTAGGAGTATTAAATGTTGAAAATCGAAATTCAATTAAAATATTTAATTTAGTAAAAGAATTGATTTTTTTAAAATTCTCTATTGTATATAGAATGTACGTTACTTAGTATACAAATTATAGTGTCATCTGCATAAATAAGTTTTCCCAAAGTTAATGATATTCTTTTAGAAAAAGTTAAACATCTATATCTCAAGTTTGATCGAATGGATTAGTAATTATAATATTCTATTAGCTAAAATTTAGTATAAAAGTTTATTAAATATTTGGGATTGAATAAAGTAACCGGAACAAGTTTCTGATTTACTATTGAATGTCGTATTACTTTGACGAAGGCCTCATTTTAATACGTCGCTTTAGGCCCCGAAAATATTTGAGCCGCCCCTGCTTGGGATTGCTGTGGATTATTACATGGTAATACCTAATTTTATCTACTCTGCAAGATTAATCAACAAATAAAGGTCGTTTGGCCTAGTCTCATCCACCACATCATAAAAGGTAAATAGAGTTCATGTCACCTATGTGTTGCCTGTCATCCCACTGGAACCGCTAGTTCAGGATGGTTGAATTCACATGTGTTGTTTGCAGGCTATTGTTTATCCAGTGCACACTTCAGTAGCGGTTGTGGGTTACCCTCGTCATAAAAAAAAGGTAAATACAGTTTACCTAATATACATACTTTACTATTACCGTCCAATAACTAGAAGTTAATAGAGCGAGTGTATCGTGGATAAATATCACCGATTTGATTACAAAAAATTCATAATTTATAAGGTGTGGTTAAAATCTGTACTTTAGGGGTAAATCTATAATTTTGAAAAAGGGGCAGAAAATCTACGAATATCACAAAATTTTCAAAAAAATTATATTCCTTCCTTCTCATTATTGTTGTCCACTTGATTTTCAGCATGAAAATAAAGAAAGTGAGTGGAGATGTGTTAAAGTGGTAGGGTTCACTATTTTAATTAAGTGTGATCCACAAATTATATTCTTTTTTAAAAGCAAGACAACAATAATGAGACAGCCAAAAAATGAATACAAGACAACATTACGAGGGAGTAGAAAATTTGAGATAACTACCCTCAAGATCCGCTTATGGACTTAAATCTTAGTCAAGTGACGTTTTGCTTGTTATATTATGTATTTGCAACTTTACGTACAAGAGCGGTATTTATCAGTTTCAACGATGATCTTTCCTCGATAAAAAGGAAAAAACTTGCCTATTTAGTAAACGAAAAAGGAAATCAAACAGTGCGGTGAAGGTCGGTGGTCCTGATAGAGTAAAGGGATTTAAGGACAAATTGATTAAGCAAACTGGAATTGAATTAACGAGAACGAAATACTCGAATCGAGTCCCACAGAAGAAATTCTCCCAGCCAAGCGTTATTCACGCCGTCTAGATCCAAGTAAACACCTTAGATACCCTAATACGATTGTGCTCCCAATTATAAATACTAATGCGACTAGTAATAGGTCTTAGACGACCTGCCCGTTACATGGGCCCAAAATTATAACAAGACTCGATTAATAAAAATAAACTCATAATAGTAATTATTAATAACTTAAAAAATAGTGTGACTTCGACGTCAAGCCACTCCACTCATGCAGATGCCGAACCACCATGCACGACTTGCAACTCTAGCCACGATCACGTCCATCTTCCTTCGCACTATGATCAACCACCGTCGTGTTCGCCTTTATTCTTCGCCGATATGTTCTATCTCTAACAATTCTTCCCTCCTTCCAAACAGCCTTGTCCTCAAGGCTGAATTGCGGAAATTGAATTACAAAGTCGGCCTCTTCAACCCAAGTGGCATCATCTTCGGATTTGTCACGCCATTGAACGAGCACTTCCCGAACACGATCATCGCCTTTCCACACCCACCTATCACGCAATATCCACTCCGGTTCGAACTCAGGATTAACCGACCACAGCGCTTCCGGCAACTTGTCTTCGAGTTTGTGTTCGCCAAGCGCGGCCTTAAGAAGGGAAACATGAAAAACCGGATGCAAACGACACCCCTCCGGCAACCGAAGTCGATAGGCGACAGCTCCTATTCTTTCCTCCACGGTAAAAGGACCATAAAATCGTGCGGCCAATTTTGCATTCTTTCGTTTAAACAACGAAACTTGTCGGTACGACCTCAACTTCAAGAAGACCCGCTGACCGACCTCG
Source organism: Lavandula angustifolia (assembly GCA_028984105.1). Taxonomy (NCBI): domain Eukaryota; kingdom Viridiplantae; phylum Streptophyta; class Magnoliopsida; order Lamiales; family Lamiaceae; genus Lavandula; species Lavandula angustifolia. The sequence continues at coordinate 25,344,309 of CM054820.1, forward strand.
TAGGTAACATCGCGTCGATGCTTATTCGCTCCCTTAACCATGTAGTCTTGAGCTCGTTGAATGTGCTCCTTCAAATGACGAAGCGCCCCCTCTCGCGCAAGAAGATCATCGGCGACGGCTTTGACTTGAACCTCCGCCGGCAAAAAACCTATTAAGGTCGGTGGTGGTCGACCGTACACCACCTCGAAGGGCGAGACTCCCGTCGTTGAGTGGTAATTAGTATTGTATGAGTATTCCGCCCATGCAAGCCAACGCCCCCATTGCTTCGGTCTTTCGGAAGCAAAGCATCTTAAATACGTCTCGACACAGCGATTCACGACCTCGATTTGTCCGTCCGTCTCCGGATGATAAGCGGAACTCATGCGTAGCTTGGTTCCCACTGCCTTAAACATGGCCCTCCAAAATTCGCTGCAAAAAATCGGGTCGCGATCCAAGACAATCGACGACGGAAAGCCATGCAGCCTCACAATTTCCTTAACGAATATTTCGGCCACCTCCCGTGCCGTGTACGGATGGCGTAACCCACAGAAATGGGCGTACTTCGACAACCGATCCACCACTACCATGATACAATCATAATTACCGGAACGCGGTAGGCCACCAATAAAATCCATGCTAACATCCTCCCAAACTCGCGTCGGAATCGGTAAAGCCTGCAACAATCCGGCCGGTGATCGAGCTTCGTATTTATTCTTCTGACAAATCAAACATTCGGCCACAAACTTGGTAACATCCTTCATCATACCCGGCCAATAAACACTAAGTGCTAATCTTCGATACGTCCGGTATGCCCCCGAGTGTCCTCCTAGCGCCGTGGTATGAAACTCGGCCAACAACCTTGGTATAAACGACGAGCTCTTGCAAGGACTAACCGCCCTTTATAATATAATACCTTATTAATTAATTGATAATGGCTGCTGACCTGCGAACCACCATCAGCTGTAGCTCGATAGATTGGACCCAATATCTCATCTCTTTTAACCTCCGCCGAAACCACGGACCAACCCAACCAAACCGGAACTGATATCGCCGTGCATTCCACCAATTCTTCACTTTGCCGAGACAATGCATCCGCTACCTTGTTGGCAATACCGGGCTTATATTCGATCTCAAAGTCGTACCCCAACAACTTGGCCACCCAATAGTGTTGAGCAGGAGTGGAAACCGATTGATTTAGTAAGTAACGAAGACTCTTCTGATCAGTGCGAACCGTAAACCGTCGTCCTACCAAATACGGTCTCCAATGTTGAACCGCAAACACCAAGGCCATTAATTCCAGTTCATATGCCGACTTGGCTGAGATCAAGGTCCGACACCGCCTTACTAAAGTAGGCCAATGGACGCCCCCTCTGCATCAAAACCGCGCCAAGTCCTCGACCCGAAGCATCGCATTCCACCACAAACGTTTCGGCGAAATCTGGAGTGGCCAACACAGGGGCCGAAGTAACCGCATGCTGCAACTCATGAAAGGCTCCTTGAGCCTCATCCGTCCATGCAAAATCCGAGAGCCTCTCCTTCTTTAATAATTTCGTCAACCCTCGTGCAATGTGCCCGTAGTTACTAATAAATCGGTGGTAGTAACCGGTTAACCCTAGAAACCCTCGAACTCCTTTAATCGTCGTGGGAGTTGGCCACCGGAGAATCGCTGAAATCTTCCCGGGATCCATTTTCACCCCTTGCTCCGAAACAATATGGCCCAAGTATTCGACCTCCAATCGTCCCCATGCGCACTTCTTCGGGTTAATCACATACGATTCCTATTTTAATAACTCCATGACGACGCGAAGGTGACGTACGTGAGATTCCCAATCACGGCTATAAATTAAAATGTCATAAAAAAAAACCAAAACAAATTTCCGTAAGTGAGCTCGCAACAAATCGTTCATGGCCGATTGAAAAGTTGACGGCGCGTTTGTTAAGCCGAACGGCATTACAAGAAACTCATAATGCCCTGAATGAGTTCGGAATGCCGTTTTCGAAATATCTTGAGGAGCAATTCGTATCTGATGGTACCTAGATCGTAGATCCAACTTCAAAAACCACTTCGCGCCATGCAATTCATCCAACATCTCCTGTATGACGGGAATGGGATATTTGTCCGGAATCGTCTGTTTATTTAATTGCCGATAATCGACACAAAAGCGCCAACTACCGTCCTTCTTTCGCACTAATAATATCGGACTCGAATAAGGGCTCAAGCTCGGCTGAATAATCCCCGCCTCGAGCATTTCCCGCACCAATCGCTCCATTTCATCCTTGGCTGAGTAACTATATCGGTACGGCCTTACCGAAATTGGGAACGTGCCCGGCTGCAGCGGTATGTGGTGATCAACGCTCCGTTGGGGCGGCAAACCCTTCGGTGGTAGTACTACAGTTGGAAATTCTGCCTCCATCAGTGCTCGTAAAGCCTCACCATCTTTGATCGATGTCGTCGATTGGCATTCCATGAATTCTGCCATGTTACGGTCTTGACCTGATACCCCTATCCAAACCATCCATCGATCACTCTCAACACCAATCTTCACTAATTGTTGTAAAGATGCTTCCCGGCGGATGAGGGACGAATTACCTACCAACGCCACTGGTTTGCCCTGATAATTAAAATTCATCGTCATCTGCTCCCAATTAGCCCGCACATCCCCTAGGGTTCGTAGCCACGACACTCCGAGAAAAATATCAACACCGCCCAGCTCAAATACGTAACATGTTATAACAAACTCGTGGCCTTGTAAGACTAACCGTATGTTCGAACACACACCAAGAATGGCCGAACGACTTCCATCACCCAATCGTACAGCTGAGCGACCAGGGCTCTCCGACGATAGTTGTAGTGCTGCCGCTGCTCGGGAAGATATGAAGCAATGGCTCGCTCCGCTATCAATCGTGACACACACAGATTGTCCCGCGAGTAAACCCGTTAATTTCATCGTTTGAGGGCCTTCAAATCCTTGCGCCGCTAACCGGGTCAACACCATGGAATTAGCTTCCGGTTCCATATTCTCCTAACCCTCATCCATTACCGCATGCTCTGGTAGCTGTATATCCTCAACGCCATCCTCCGTATCCGGCATTATTATCACTTGCAAATTTTTATCCGCACACTTGTGGGACGGAGACCATTTCTCATCACACCTAAAGCATTTTCCCGCTGCTCTCTTGGCTGCATAATCCCTATGCGATATCTGCCGAGAATTACGAAACCTACTTGCGTTGGCATCGCGAGTCGTCGACCCGAAAGAGGAAGAAGATTCCCTCGATTTTTCCTTATTACCACCGCCACGAGCCTGAGACGTGAACGACAAACCTGAATTATTTGGGCTCGTCGACTGGGTTCCGAACTTAGTGTTCGTCAGAAACCCCCCTCGATGCAGACTTGAGTTCGGTCCGCTTCCAATCCCCTTGCCGAAATTAACTTCTTGCTCAATTTCCTTGGCTAGATGAATCGTGTCCGACAATGTTCTCGCATCTCTAGACCGAATCTTCAATCTAATCTCATCTTTTAACCCATTCAGAAATAAGCCCAAACAGTATTTTTCATCCGGCCAAATGTACATGTACCATGCGAGCTATAAATAGAGTGACATACTCCCCAACCGATTGACTTTGTCGTGTTTGAACGAGGGTTTCGAACGGATTCGCCAACGGATTCGTGCCGAACATACGAACCATCTCCAGTTTAAATCCCGACCAACCCATGTCCGGGCTCGTAGCGCGCACCCATTGAAACCATGGCAATGCGTCCCCCTCCATTGCTACCAGTGCCACGTCCAAACGATTTGTTTCCGGCGTGTCATGCAACTGAAAGTACTGCTCCACACGCGTGATCCATCCCTCCGCCCCTGTTCCATCGAACATAGGTAAAGAAACTTGGGGCGCCCCTGTAGTTACGCCGGACGATCCCGCCGCAACCGTTGTCGACCCACTCGCCCGCGGTCCTTCTGTGTGTGGTTGATCTGCCGTAGTAGGGTTAGGGTTTGAGCCACCCTCTGAACCCTCGGCCGTCTTATTTTTCTCCGCTAGTATTTCTGCTAGCAAATCACGGATCGACCCCATAGAATCCTTCATGGTTGATAACTCTCCAGACAATCGAACTTCCATTGCCTTCAATCCCTTCTCTAATTCATCCATGCGGGAATCCATCTGTTGTCGCGTATTAGTCATCCGGCAAGTCGGACCAATTTGATAGAGTAAAGGGATTTAAGGACAAATTGATTAAGCAAACTGGAATTGAATTAACGAGAACGAAATACTCGAATCGAGTCCCACGGAAGAAATTCTCCCGGCCAAGCGTTATTCACGCCGTCTAGATCCAAGCAAACACCTTAGATACCCTAATACGATTGTGCTCCCAATTATAAATACTAATGCGACTAATAATAGGTCTTAGACGACCTGCCCGTTACATGGGCCCAAAATTATAACAAGACTCGATTAATAAAAATAAACTCATAATACTAATTATTAATAACTTAAAAAATAGTGTGACTTCGACGTCAAGCCACTCCACTCATGCAGACGCCGAACCACCATGCACGACTTGCAACTCTAGCCACGATCACGTCCATCTTCCTTCGCACTATGATCAACCACCGTCGTGTTCGCCTTTATTCTTCGCCGATATGTTCTATCTCTAACAGGTCCGGGACCGATAAGTCATTGGTTCAAGTCCCACTGGAAATGCTATGTGTGTGTTTGTCACTCTGTCACATTAAGGGTGGTTTAACTCTCCTATATGGTTTGAAGGCTATTGCACATGAGCGAGGTTTACTCTGTGCGCACCAAATGTAGCGGATGCGGGTTCCTCGTCATAAAAAAAAAAAAGGAAATCAAACAGTAGTGCAATTGCAAAAATGTGTTCTTCTGATTCTAGTTTTCCTCCTACACAAATCTCAACCTTACAATTTACAAAAACAAAGCCAATCTCCACATAGTTTTCCTCCTAGACGAATCTTCATAGACAAAATTATTAGGAGTGTTAATAATGCAATCAGCACATGCTGTTTGAATAATTAGCTAGAGATAAAAACAAAGGTATGGGTTTTATAATTACTTGTTAATTTATTATGTATTACCATATTTCCTTAATATCTAATTAATTAAGCCAAATCTTTGCAAACATATCTAAGTATCAACCACTCCATGTGCCCTCAATGCTCTCTCCACCGTCTTAATCTCTCTCACCATTTTACTTTGCCCCTCCTAATTAAATCCAAATTATCACAAACTAACTTATAATTGAGGGCATCCTTACTAGCTTTTCTTTATCTTGGAAACAAGTTATTATGGCTTAATAGTAACGATGGTAAATTTTATTTACCACGATAATTTTAAGAGAGTGGGAAATTTGATGCAAGGGATAGAACATATGATCCTTCTATCTAAAATTACGAAGTTGATCATAATCTCTAGGGTTTACAAATTCCAAAATGACAAATCCATTTTGTTTTCTCCTTGATAGCTTGAATCGATTGTGATTCATAAGATAATTTTTATATATTTTATGACAATCTCTTTATGACAAACAAATCCATTTTGCAAGTTCGTTATTACGGGTAAGAGAATGAATCGAAAGATAGCTGCTACACCAAAACTACCAAGCTAGAGTACAGTAGGGGCAGAGGGTAAAATAAGAACAGCCCCCACATTCAAACCCCCTTTCTTACCATCAATGGCGGATTTAGTGGTTAATTGGATTGGGCTCCAACCCAGTGCAGATTTTAAGGTTAGTCTATTCATTACTAAAAGAACTTAATAATAAAGGGGTTGGTCTAGTGGTAAAGTCCCACTTAATTTTCTTGGAAGTGAGTTCGATTCCCACGAAGCACATATTCCCCTCATTTACTAGCTTTTGATCTTATTCATTCTTTTGTTTATATTTTCTTCCCTTATTCATTTTGTGTATTCGTGATTTTCTTTTTAATTTGTAAAAAGTAGCACATAAACAATGAACATGTATAAAAATTATTATTATTATTATTAAATGGGGTACTTTTTTTCTTTCACATTATTCCTTATTATTTTTCCTTTTCACATCCCCAATGTTTTTTATTTTTATTATTTTTAAATCAATCATAATGACAATCGAATGCTAGATCTACTTTAGATCAATCACTTATGCAAAAGTCTAAATATCAACCACACTACATGTTGCAGTTAATGAATTTGTATAAAAATTAATGTGTCAAAATATTTTTTTCAGCCCACCCCACTATCGAATCCTGGATCCGCCACTGCTTACCATTAGCATCTAGGATTCTTCGAACAATTTGATATCTTACACCGGATAAATCATTAACCCGAAACCATATTTTCATACAATATCTTAATTGAATTTTATCTAATGATCAAAGGTAAAAGTATAAGGTTGTAAATTTTTATGTAAAAAAAATATAAGTTTTATGCATAATTTATATTTCTATTTAATTATTATTATTATTTTATTTTTGCAAAAGAAAATTGAAAATTCGCGGCAGATTCTTAGCATTGAACGTCTCAATTATATAGAGAGAACACCTCCACATGCCCGCCGTACACCTTTGAGAGGATGTATGCATCCATCTATTATACTATATGTTTATTGTGTGTGTATTATATTTATACATGTGAGTCAAAAAATTGAATTTTAATCATTTAACGTAGCATCTGTTCATTTTTAGTCTTTGAATATGATTGATTTTGATCTTATAATTTATAAAGTGTTCCACTTGATCTTATAACTTTACAAAGTGTTTTATATGTGAACCAGCAACGTCAATCACATCATACATAAAAAATATTGTCGTATTTTAAATTTATTTTTAGTTTTGTATGGATTTAATGTATTGAACCGGAAAGGTACATATAATCTTTGCCAAAACGTCTGATTTGAATGCGGTCCTACCTCTTCCTAACACAAATAAGATACTATTCATTCGTCCCAATTATAATGTCCACTTTATTTTTTGCACGATTTTTAAGGAAAGTTGTTAGTTGTGAGTAGAGATATGTGAAGATGTAGGTCCTACAAAAAAATTGTGTGTAATAATTTACCAAAAAAGAAAACTGGACATTATATTTGGGACCCACCATATGGGCTGAGGTGGGCTCCAGTCCCGGTATTTTATTTATTTTTGTCTTTTTTACTAGTAGTAATTCTAAAATTTTCTTTAGTATATAGACTAAAGTTATTAGTCCAATCTAAGGTATTTCTCTCAACCCATGCCTAACCCCAAGGTATTTTATTAGGCTATATCCGCCACTGGACAACCCGAAATGGAAAACTAGACATTATAATTGAGACGGAGGGAGTACATGTAATCTGACTCGCTTGAGCTTCACGACTCGTAGGATCAGAGTCGGCTCAAGCTTAGACCCGACCAGTTCTGGTTCCGACACAGCTCCGACCCAGTTCTGGTTTGAAAATTTGAAATCGAAATCGGCCCACACGGTTCGGGTATTTATTTTTTTAAGAAAAAAATTAGGAAAAATGAAAAAGTTTATGAAAAAATATATCTTAATCTTAATTATATTAAATCTACATCTAATTTAATCATTTATCACTATTCTTTTCATTTTTAAACTATTAAAATATATTTTAATATAAATATATATAAAAAATTTTAAAAATTATAATCTTGAACTGTCGGTTTTTGCAGTTAAAAAATCTTGAACCGGAACCGGCCCACCAATCGACGGTTCATGGGCCCAGCTCTGATTCGGAACCGTTGACCACGGTTCCAAATCGGAACCGACCCGTTGTTTCCCCTTTTTTTGTCGGCTCTACTCAAGCTCTTCAGGGGCTTAAAGCAAGACACTAAAATATTTACCTAAATAATATAGCAAATATTCTTAGTCTAGTGGAAAACCATATAGGAGTATTTTTAAATAACCTAGGCTCGAGTCTTGACCTCTACATTACCTTTTTTTAAATTTGAGGCCTTGTAGACCAAGACAAAAATGGCAAAAAAATGATAGAAGTAGGATTTCGACACAAGACCTCTAACTAATTTTTTTTTTTTTTATGTGAAAAAACAACTAATATATATGAATTTAAGGTCTCGAACCAAATGACGAATCTAAAACGGGGGTCTTGCTCTTGAAAGGGGCCTACGGTGGCTTCACCTACTTCACCTGATTGACACTAGAGATGTGGAGAGATACAATATCTCCACAACTCAAAAGACTAGAGTAAATTCAACGTCAAAAGGTGTCTCAGTGACCTCAAACAACAGTTTAAGCTAAGGTTTCGAACAAGACATGTCTAAAACCTTACAAGGATATTAGCATCATATCAGAACATTACTAGCAAAATAGGGACAGAGAAACAAAAGAGAGAGAATTTTCATATTCATCAAAGGGAACTAAATCACAGCAAATTAAACAACAAAAAGCCACATCAAGCTTACATTTATCATCATATATATGCAACTTTTTCAAGCAAAGCCTTTCATTCTCTTGGGAAAATGTATTCATTCAAGCAGGGCAAAGCAATAAGGTCGTAGCACTTTCAAAGCAGTAGTGTCTCATTTATTTTTGGCACGGTTATTAAGAAAATAGTATTTTGTGGTGTGTATTGTTTGACTTTTGAGGGTTGATTCTTGTCCACATATCTTTTATCTTTTTTAGAAATTGAACACTTCTAATCGAACAACAAAAAAAGGAAAATGGGGCACTACTAATGGGACGGAGAGAATACTTATTTGGATAGTTTTTAAAAATATTGCTCATACAATAGTTTTTTTTCACTTTTTAAATGAAATGACGGTCTTATCCCCAATATTATTACATAATTATAATTTATATAAATAAATAAAATTGTAAGTTGTTGCTATTTTATGTTTATTTTTTTCTTTATAATTATATTGTCATCTCAATATTATAAAATATAAAATTAATTTATATATTAAATAAAATATTTGATTGTAATTTATATTATAATTTAATATATATTAAAATATTATAATTGTACATTAATTGTGGAATTATAATTAAATTTTATGGAGAAAGTTTTTGAGAATAAAATAAAAATTTTAAGATAAATTTGTCCAATAAATTTTATAGGGTGAGACAGCTGAAGCAACTTCTCTAAAATATGAAAAGAAATAGAAAAACTGTACATGAAAGTTGGAATTCCAAACACAAAAAATATAGCTTTCATAAATATATTAAAATATTACTCTCTCTGTCTCATAGATCTTGTCCTATTTTCCTGATTAAGGTGTCTCATAGATCTTGTCTTGTTTCCGAAAATGTCAAGATTGTGTGTCTAGAATTCACCAAGAATTTGAGGAACCCACCACTAAACACACAACTCTCTTAAAACTTCGCACCCAAAAGAAACAGGACAAGATCTATCGGACATATGGAGTAGTATTTGATTTTACTTTATTTCAAATAAATTAGATTTTCATATAATTTTCATGTAATTTTCTTCTACTAATTTCGAATATAAATGTGAAATATTTAATACTATTTGAAATCAATTAGGTTTGCATAAATAAGAAATAGATGTAAAATATTAATTTGTAGTATTTGATTAAAAATGTGGTTGGCGAACGGGCCAACCTGAAGGACTAGCTCAAGAAGACCCAAAATAAAGGTTGGATTGGACTTGAGAGTTAGAGATCCGAAAACACTAAGTTTAAGAAATCCTACTCAAATAGCTACTTGGGTCTACCGGGCCACGGAGGAAAAAAACTAGGAGTTTTTGTACTAAAAAATTCGCCTACATAATTATATTTCATCCGTCTCATTAAAGTTAGACCTGTTTCCTTTTTCGGGTGTTTTATTAAAGTTGTTTTATTTCATTTCCAACTTAAAATAATATTTTAATATAATTTAATGGGTCTTAGTATCTTTACATTACTTTACACATAAAAAACTAATTTTTTAAATATTTGTGCCCAAAAAAACAAGTTATGTTTATTAGGATGGACAAAATATTATATTATCGTTATTTTTTTTTTCTATTTTGAATTCTAAATGGCTAAATGGTTAAGTTATTTACATTTTTAGTCTGAATTATTTAATATTAATTTAAATACGATGATGAACTTGGATATTTATTGTTCATAAGTTTATAATATAGTTGATTTAATTTGTTTGACTACTATTTATACTTTATGATACATTAACATGTTCGGGTTAACCTATATATTTAGGTTGTGTTTGCAAGAGCTTTTTTTGACCACTTATTACTTTTTCATAGAATAAACGAGTTTTTAATGTTTACAAAACTTGTTTTCTGCATTAGCATCTCTAAAATTAGACAAAATATAACTCAGCGTGAGACTATTACTTCAATGTGAAATACTAAAAATAAGTAAAAATAAATAAATAAATAAAAAGGAGAAAGCATACAATGTTGGTGTTTGAATTGCTTCAAGAATTATAAACATCGTTGAGTATAGCGTCAATGAAACTTGACATGCAAACGATAAATGACAATTTCATCAACGCTGCACTCAATGAGGTTTGTAACGCCTCAAATATTGTTTCTCACCTGCATTTTCTCTCTCATTTATATAGTGTTTTGGCAAAGTACAAGATGTATGAGCATTGTACTACTATTCTTCTTCCTACTAAATACGTCTATTGAATTTTGTTGTACTTTGGGGTGGTGTTGTACACCGACATTGTACATGACAAAAGTCAACTCTTCTCAATTCGACACCTCAACAATCGAATAGATTTTGGTGTCATACAATTATACTCTACTATATGTTACTTCCACAAATTATTTGATATGTGGAATATATTTTAATTAAATAATTAAATTAAAATCAATTATGATGGGTCACATATGCCATATGTCAACGCCTTATAAAGTTTGACATAAAATGGAGTATATTATGTAAGACACAAGTCTTTATGCTCAACAACATGGTTTACCCAATTTTACAGGTAATTACGATAAATACTCGTAATTTATCTCAACTATCACTTTATTCTTATTTTATTTTAAAACTAATTTCCGTTGTTTAAACTTGTATTATTCTAATTTGCAATAAATAAATAAACGATAGTATATATATGCAACAAATAGTAATACTAGGCGTGATTACTGATTATGTTTACTTACACAATTTTATAACTAGTAGTCTAGTACTAATAATTATTGCACACTTATGCTTCTAAGTTATAACACCAAGGGGTGTATTTGTAAATACTTATTATAAGCATTTCTTATTTAAAATAATTATTTTTAAACAAAAATATGAAATTTTCGAAATCTAAATAAAAAACATTTTTTGTAATTTCAAAAAATTTGGTGCTTCAAAAGAAAGACAACCGAGAATAGAGAAGACGAGCGTAATGAAGAAACATTCAGATATTTTACTTAAACTTAGTTATTTTACATATAAATCGCCAATTTATATTACTATTACATTTATGACCCCAATGTATAATCTAATTTTGCACAAGAGTTTTGAATTTTCTATAAATATATTTTATTTTTATTTTAGGCTTAGAGTACTTAAGAGAGAGGTTGAGTGAATGATTAATTGATATAAATTAAAATTTAAAAAAGTTTAATATTAATTTCTTCAATTTATTTATTTCTGAAATACTTTTTTACTAGTTCCAATAGTTATTTGTATATTCAATTGTATTTAATATAGTAAAATTAAACTAATACATCAAAAAAAAATTATAGTAAAATTCGAAACCCAGGTACAAAAATAGATTATACTTATAGTCCGTGTATTATACTCCCTCCGCCCCAAAATTCTTGTCTATTATTCCATTTTGAATTGTCCCAAAATTCTTGTCCACTTCTTTTTTTAAATAAATTATTAAACACAATTTTTTTGTGGGGCTTACAATTTTATACCACTGCACATACAACTAACAATTCTCCTTAAAACCGTGCAAAATCAAAAGCGGACAAGAATTTTGAGACGGAGGGAGTAATAGATAAAGAATTTTGGAAGAGATTATCGAAATAACTTATTCTAACCTATAATTTATTTTCATAAATTAATATTTATAACTTATAAATAATTTATAAGAAGTTTACGCATAGATCCAAGTCCAACATCTAATCTGATAGCTACAATTTTTTAATTTGTGAAAGGAGAGGGGTATTTCACAAACAATGAATTGCATGAATCTTAAGCCAACAGCAGATTTCAACTCGGTGTCGCTTCCGAGTCGACTCAGTAGTAGCATTGTGAAATTTTCCGATTGGCGGATGAATCGGATCGTTTCCTGCAGTTCAACGGGTCAGGGTTCAGGATTCGAATAGAAGTTGGGCTTTTTCTCGGACTGAAACCTATGCGTTGTTGAAGCAGCAGTTAGTAGTAGCTGCCAATTCTGAGGTATCTGTTAACTCAAATCCTTTTCAATTTTGTTAAATATGTGTTGAATTAGGACGAATTCTGGAAATTGAAGGAGTTTGCCTTGTACTTTCAGTCTCTTATTTCGTTTTCCCTTTTGATAATTGCGTAAAGAAGCTGCTAGACTAGGTGATTCCCTGAAATTGTTTGAGGATTGCAACAGGCCATTGCAGAGGAAAGATTTGAGGTATGCACGCACTAGTGTTAGGACGTTTATCTCTTTTATGGTTATTAACAATTATCATATGAAGTGATTGACTAATTACTCATATTTTTCAATTGGAAATCTTTCTCATGCTTAAATTGTCATATGTACTTCTGACTCAAGCTTCAAATTGAGGGAGAACCATTTATCACTTCATACTAGCTTCGATGATTTGGGCTTTTTTTTTAATCCTAAAGTTGTAAACATCAATACCTTAAACTTGTAAAATTTGTGGCACTTAGCTTGTTTTCTGCTCTCTTCTTCTCCAGGATGCAATGCAGCAAGGTATCATAACGAGCTGAAGGAAATCGCTCCTCATTTTCTGTTCGAGTGTTCAAGGTGATGCCACAACCTTGGTATATTTACCCGCTTGCTCATTTAGTTATTGAAGCATTGATGTAATTCTGCATCTTGTTAAAGCTGCTCATTGATTTTTCCATGTATATGCGTGTCGTGATCATAGGAAGGAGAGCGATTATGAGATTCAACGTACCTTTCTTTTTCAACATTTGGAGATGGTATTGATGCTCTTTGAGAGATACATGAGACGGTGACTCATCACTATTTCGGTACGTTTGTGTGTTGTAGTGTTATGCGGAGTAGAGTAGGAATACCGTAGTTACTAGAAGATGTTACCCTTATGCTATCTAAACCTATCTGTGAAATCAAATGTGACATTTCCCTAGTTTTGAAACTTAGTCCATACATACCTTCCGGGCGAACGAGAAGAAATGCACATGGGTAGATACTGCTTCTGTGCTATATAATAAAGACGATGATGAAGAATTAGTTACACCCATCAACTTAGTAGAAATTCTTTACTGCAACATATTCATTGTTTGTTGTACATTTAGTTTTATCTTATCTTGAAAAAGATAATTTTCGGTCTCGATAGGTCAAAACATGTCGATGATCGAAAATCTAGCCTAGCCAAGAACTCTCTTATCCCGTGAACTATCCGGATAATTTTCGGATTGTGGGGCATCGTCCCCTTCAAGAACTCGTCGAGGTTGTCCGAAAAATTGTAAGGAGGAGAGGCGTCCGACCAAGGCAAGAGGGCTCCCGGTCGGGTCGCGTTCGGCCTCCACCATGAGTGTATGCAGTGTTTTCTTTGATGCCACGCCTTTTCAGAGCCTACAAGGCCCGAAAACGAGGTGGCTGAGATTGGTGGGCGGCGGAGTAGGAGAAGAGTTTTAAAGATGGGTACTGATTGGGAAGAGAGAAGAAGATCAAGAATAAACAAAGGAGTAAAAGGTGGAGGAGTTTGCATGCATTAGTTGCAGGAAATTTATCACGCGAATTCCGAAAAGCCATTGATTTCAATTTTGGATGGAATCTGCTCGAAGAGAGTTTGTGTTCTCAATTCTAGGCATACTTAATAGTAGTATTAACATAGTATAGTGAGATATACCCTTACATGTTTAAAGATTCTTCCAAAGAGCTTGGTGATATACACGTGGAAAAGAAAGTTGACATAATTATATTAGTCCATTTGAAAAAACAACACTTCCTCGCACGTTCAATAACACACTCTGTCTGTATAAACAAACTTTATGTATTTTCTATCTTATTTTTTTCCAGTCATAAAAAGCACAAACAATCACAATAGTGTTATTTTGTTGTGGGAATGTTCATGTCTTAGTTTCTTACATCCCTATTTGATACTTCCTCTCTCCCTCCCTAATTGTCTATTTTCTTTTCGGCAAAAAATTTACGAAAGTTGTTAGCTATGGGTAAAGGGGTAATAGAGTAGTGCGGTCTACTAGTTTTTATAAAGTGTTATTTTACTTCAGAAGAAAAATGGACAATTGAAGTGAGACAGTCCGAAAATGAATATTGAACAATTAAGAGTGGGATGAGGGAATAAATGATTAGTTTTATTTTATATTCTGTTTATGATTAACTTTATAGTTTATACACGGTACTGAGCTCCACCTCCCTTTTTATTGTAGTGTCATCGCAAACACGGGAGATTTTTCTCTGTTTTCCGAACAAAAGTTTAGTCTATGAAGTCCATTATTATTTTTTTTTTTAATGTTATCTTGCAACCTTAAAGTTGCTTATTTATTTTCTATTTATATGTCACATGATACATGCCCCTTATATACAGTCCCTACTTAAAGTTGTTGATTGGGTAAATACGTGCAATAGTCATAATGGCATTGGCAAGCCAAGCCCTCTTATTTGGATTGAAATATCTTAATCCCTCCATCTCATTCATACTGTCTTGTATACTATATTGAGTTGTCTCACTCTTGCTGTCTTTTTTCCAAAAGGAAATAAAATAACACTACAAATCACAAAAAGTCATATAGGCCCGTATCATTTATACACAAAAGTCAAACTTCTTAAAATCCGCGCCGAAAACCTACAGTACAGTAAGAATGGACGGAGGGAGTACTGCGTTAAAAAATGGTAGAAGAGTAAAAGGAGGACGAGTTTTTGCATGCGTTAGTTGTAGAAAATTTATCACGCGAATTTGGAATCCCAAGTAAGAACGGAACTAACTAAGCTAATTAATGCTTGTGGTTAAGAAGAGGTACTTAATTCTAATTCTAGGCTTACTTAATATATACTGATATACTCCTCACACGTTGTTTACATGGAAAAGAAAATAGACAAATATTAGTCATTTGAAGCACTTCCTCGTGTTATTAACTGCCGGAGAACGTACTTTGACCACGATTTCGAGCTATGTATGTTGTTAGCTTGACAAAATAAACTATACCCGACAAACTAAGTACTAAGTATTTAATCTTAATGTGTTTCGTTGCTTTATCCCGATATTCAAGGTGAAATGGGAAATGGATGCTTTAGAAGTTGGGTGTGTGAAATAGTGGGAGTTGAAAGAAGACTTTAAGTTGGGCTTGCTTGATGGGCTTGGAGCTAGATTGGGCTTTATTTTGTAGTCCAAGTGTTATAATTTATTTTGTGGTCCAAGTGCATGAATTTTGAATTAAAGAATTTGAAATTCAAGAGTGTCCACTCTCAACTCCCTCTCGAACGGCCATGATGGTCATATTGATGGCTCGTAACCGACGAGCAATGATGATGGCAATCAAGAGTATTTGCTTCCTACATGGTGACATAGTCTATAAATAGGTTTAATGTGCAAGTATTTCATACAACACTCAAGCATGCTCATTTTATCTTCGGCACTAGTTAAGTTCCAAAGCTTTCATCCTCGCCTTTCCGTCAATTTTGCCGGAGTCCGTTCGTTTTACGGATCTGCTATGCTTCATTTGAAGCCGTTTTATTTTTAAGGAAATTGCATCATAATCATGAGCACTACCGAAACGTATGTAGTTTGCGGATAGAGAACCTATCTCGACTCTACTTTTTATTTGGTTATGTTTTATTTATTGTTCAAATTGTAATTTTTCATCTCTATTTCACGAGTTTTGTTTATTGGATTTGGGCAGTTTACGTATATTGTAACACCTCACACGTTAAATAAGTCAACTTTGTAAGCAATTAATTAAGTTAGGGGATGTACATGCATGGGCGGATCCAGGATTACGAGGGAAGGGGGGCGAAACTTAAAAATTCGATAGAGAAGAGGGTGAAGTGTACATTTGGGGGCGAAATACGAAATTTCTTAAAAATTACATATATAAAATCGCGTTTCGATACGAGTTCGGGGGCGCCCCCTTGATCCGCCCCTGTGTACATGTCTTACAAAAGAAGAAGAAAAACAAAATACATTATAATATTACCAGTATGTTTGAATGATTCAAAGACAAGAGGTGCACATGTTCCATACTGAAACATAGTTGACTTTAGCAGTAATCTCAACATCTATCTCTAACCTTCCTCTTGCTCTAATGTTGTTTGTGCCATACGAAAAAAAAAAAATCACAAATGGCATTTGCTGCTGTGATTTCTCTGAAGAATATCATCGAGCGCCTCATAAATCCCATCAATCCAAAAATCTTACGGTCTGTATCCAAGGAGCTAAAGTCATTATGCTATACCCTCGAAAGACTGGATGACAGCAGAAGAATCAACCGGAGTAAGATCAATGGGTTGGATGCAGAAATAAGGGTGGCAATATACAACCTAGAAGATCTGCTTCAATCCTACGCCTTGAATGTTGCACCTTTTGAATATAATGACGTGGAGCAGGAGATCGATTCAGTTTTGACCAAACTGAAGAAGTTGAAAAGCAACTACAATGAAGTGCTAGATTGCCCATTGTTTCAAGAAGAAGATGTCCACGTCGTGTCGCCGATCGACGTTTCTGCTCCAAATAAATCAACAACGGTCGGGTTATCGGATGACTTTAGACGAATCAGAAATCAGCTTCTAGATGGGGGAGCTTGGACTCGGAACCATCTCACTCATCGGAATGGCTGGTATTGGTAAGACCCATCTTGCCTTGGAAGTTTATCAGGACCCGATCGTTGTTCAAGAGTTCGAGTTGAGAGCGTGGGTGAGCATAGGCCAAAAAGATCAGACCAAAAAAGTGTTGGCGGATATTGTTTCTCAGATACAGAGTAGGCCGATAAATAAGTGTATGAAGAAGAGCAAGTTACGATTAAAAAAGATCTTACAAACAAGTCTGTGTGATCGAAAATACTTAATTGTATTGGATGATATGTGGAACACGGAGGCTTATGCATACTTGTTGCGGTGCCTTCCGGAGAGCACTAAGGGGGAGCGGATCGTATTGACAACGAGAAACGAGAAAGTAGCTAAATACTATTGCACCTATCTTCACCGCATGTGCTTTCTGAACACTGAAGAAAGTTGGAATCTACTTGGTCAAAACATGTTTGGTGATCACTCTCTCTCTCTCTATCGTCGAATTGAGAGAGTTGGAAGAAAGATTGCTGAGAAGTGTGAAGGTCTTCCTCTTTTGATCCTTGCTGTTGCCAACATCCTCCGTGGGCACGAGATGACAGAAGAGTACTGGAACAAGGTAGCTAACAACAAAACTAATACTTTCCCAGATGCATATGATCAAATTTCAAAAGTATTATCAAATTTCTCCGTCCAAAACAATGTATTGTTAGGCATGGAGGTGGTGTACGACTCGATGGCAGCCGCATCAACAACACGGTCTCTTTTATGTACCGGCCTGGATCATGAATATCCGGTACCAATGTGTTTTGAGTTCACGTTGCTCAAGGTGTTGGATGCTCTTGCAATCCGCTTCTATGATTTCCCGAACCAGGTATTGAAACTTGTTCAATTAAGGGACCTTGGCCTTACTCATAACGGAGAGCTCCCTTCTTCCATATCCAGACTCGATCAGGTCGAGCACCTCATTCTCCGTCAACATCATAACATCAAAATTTTAAGAGATTCAACTTGTTTGCCGAAAGAGATTTGGGATATGAAAGAACTGAGGCATCTTCGAATCATGGGAAGCAAGCTCCCAGATCCAAGCCACGGTGTAGACCTACCAAACCTCTCAACACTTTACGTGAATGCAAAGAGTTGTACGGAGGATATTTTCAGGAGCATCCCTCATCTGAAGAAACTAGCAATTAAGATTGAGTTACAGCCTGAAGCGGCCGACACTTTCAGCTGCTTTCAGTACATTGGACTTCTTCGCGAACTAAGGTCACTTAAATGCGTCGTTGCGAATCCTCGGTTGGGGCCTCAAGTACGTAGTCCCCTTATAAAGTTCCCCAAACATCTGAAGAAGTTGTGCTTGAATGGCGTAGGATTTCCATGTAAGCGTGTGAGCTCAATTGGTTCGTTGCCATACCTTGAAGTGCTCAAGCTGCAATGCTCTGCTTTTCAAGGACCGGAATGGAATACGGAAGGAAGAGAATTCCGCAGACTCAGATATCTGCTGCTAGAAGATAATGATTTGGTGCAATGGACTACAAAAGGAAATTGCTTTCGAAGTCTCCAGCGCCTCATCATTCAGCGCTGCTTCAAATTAAAGGAGATACCTTCTGTTATTGGTGGCCTTTGCACTTTGAAGACGATGGAGGTGATTGACTGCAGCTCCTCACTTGTGGCTTCTGTTCATAAAATGGAGGAGGATACTGATTCTTCTGTTCAAGTTGTGATCATTTCACATTGGAACCATGTTTGAATAGATCAAGTCGCCAATTCTTAGGAAATACCGTCCTGCTTGACTTGTCTTGTTTTCCTTTTCGGACCGTCCTACCCGATTTGTCTTGTTTCCAAAAAAGAAAATAATTACTACACAACCTACCACTTTTTTCTTTGTGGGACCTACCTCTTTACACACAATCACCCACTCATCTACACACAATCACCCACTCATCTTAATCTCCGTACCGAAAAGAAACAAGACAAGTCCGGCGGGACGGAGGGAGTAAGTTGGAGCAGGTTTTAGGTTGTTATTTAACTATTTCATTTCCGTTTATTTGATTTTGCTGATATTATGATTTTCCAACAGTGCAGTGTCATTCTTTTCAATAAGAATTCGTGGCTTATGTTATACTCGAATGTTCTGTTATTAATGTCTCACTTGCCTTTTTTTATTGTCTCATTATTGATGTCCCGTAACAAATAAGGAAATAAAAAATTGAGTGAACCACAATCAATCTAAACAAGTGAACCCCACATTTTTATACTTTTACAAACACAACTTTAGACATTTACATTCGCTATCTAAATTTTTGTGCCCAATCCCAGTGGGATATAAATAATGGGACAAAAGGAGTATTTGATACTTCATCCGTCCCAGAGAATGTGTTCTGCTTTTCTTTTCGGGTTGTCCCATAAAACGTGTCATGTTTCTATAAATGGTAATTTATTATTAATATTTTATTTGTGAGACTCATCACTTTACACAATTTCGCACACAACTTTCAACTCTCCTTACTAACTTTACGTGTAGGACCCACCATTTTACACATTTTCACACACAATTTTCAATTCTCCTTAATAATTGTACCTAAAAAAAACAAGACACATTCTTTGGGACGGAGGGAGTATAACGTACTCCTTCGTGATCATTAAGGTTGTTGAGATCTTAAGACGAAATATCAAATTTTCTAAAAAGTATAAAAATCTAATGCAACTACACAACTTAGTAGACCGGTAAGTAACATTAACATGATTAGCCCGTACGCTTTTTTTTTTCCAAATGATATTAATTTGTACATCCAAACGCAAACAACTTATTAAATTTAAAAATTTTTGTCATAATTCCTTATGCAATAAGTCATTTTGCCATAAAGACTTATTTAAGTTATTTTTCCAAACGGGCCTAAGTAGTTTAGACCTAAATCAACTATGGAATTTAAGGGGGGAAAAAAAACAAATATTTTTTAGTTTATCTAAAGAAGAAAAAAAACAAATACTCCTCTGCTTACCCAAGCCACACCTTGTCTATTGATCACATACTAAATCTCAATGCACCAAAAAAGGAGCAGCAACAAATAGAAAACAACAAACATCATCAGATTCATGTCTAGTTGAGCTAAAAACTGCAAGGAAACAAATCTGGAAGTGAATCCAACTTAGATTGATTAACTACACTATCAGACCATATGCACAACTTACAACTAACTGCTGTGAAAATCACATCTCATATAAAGATACGGTTGCAGAATCATGGCTGTCCGGAATGCTCAAGACTCGGGTCGGGATTAATGCTGCACAAAATCTGCAACCGAAATAACGTAAACATAACTTTTGCATCTAATCATGCTAATGTCTAAATTTGATATTAGATGATACCTTTTCTGTAAATAGACGAAACGATTCCTCCTCCATGGCTTTATCAAGTTCCTATTCAACAATTTTCACAACTCGATCACAACAAAGAGGATTAGATTTTACTAGAACCATGATAAAACACTTACATCCTCAGGATCCGCAGAGCGATCAACGTTGTAGACAAGCTTCTGAAGCTTTTCATTCTTTAGTAGATTGCGGATTTCATTGGATGAAGCTGCGAGGAGAAAGAAAGAAGATGCAAATAGATGTAAAACAAAACATCGTTAATAAAGGTAAACTACTTTCCCTTCTGAAAATCCCATCACCCGCCAACCAGAAAGTATAAACTATAGAACAAAATAAGAATATAAAAAATAAGGCGTAAACCTAAACATGGAAGTTTTAGCATCTAGAATCAAGTAAGAATCTTACCAATAGACTGTAGTTGCAACTCTTGCAAAACCTCACTCTGCTCGTCGACATAAGATGGTTTGTCATCATTCGTCGTTGAACTAGGATCTGATACAACAAGTATCAAACTGTTGGACAACTATATAGAATGGGACAAGAAATTGGATAACAAGGGGTATTTATCAAACAATGATCTAATAGTTTGATAAAAAGTACAAAAGTAAAAGGAAAACAATCACAGATACGATTCGTGAGCGGGGTTTTCTGATACAAGAGGCCAGCACGAATAACTTGGTCAGTAGGGTTCACAGATCCTACTTTATAGTTTGTACGATTTTATTAGTAACTAGAGCTACAACCAAGACACGTAACAGTGGTTTTCTTGACGAGCTCAGCGCTACAATGTTTAAGGTTTAGGGTGTGAGAGATGGTTAAAATCGGAAGGGGCAAGCCTCAACGATAAAAATATACCTAGTTCCAAGCCTCAAATGAATGAGGCAAATAACTAAGAAGCAAAACCATCATAATCCATCATTAAAGGATGTATTAAGTAAACCTATACTAATATCTGTCTAGGCACTAGGCAGAACCGATGGCCCGACATTACAACTTTTGTGCTTCCGGTAAAAGACTAGGGTACACTCATGAAGATGATCCAGAATAAAATTGTTTATGTCATAGTTTTCTTTTACTTGTCTGAAATTGTCTGGAACAAATAATCGTATTGAAGTATGGATATATTAGCTGCGATTAGAAGGGATTAGTATCATTTAATTCAATGGATCTGATCAGTA
This sequence comes from Lavandula angustifolia, assembly GCA_028984105.1. Classification (NCBI taxonomy): domain Eukaryota; kingdom Viridiplantae; phylum Streptophyta; class Magnoliopsida; order Lamiales; family Lamiaceae; genus Lavandula; species Lavandula angustifolia. The sequence continues at coordinate 25,365,686 of CM054820.1, forward strand.
GTCTAATACTCTAATTATAGGAATTGAGGTGAAGTAAGAAAATATTATCCTGCATTTCTTGAACTGCGTAAATCGTAATAAAATCATAAGTTGCTGAACCTCAGAGACGACACGATTTCAGTCTTCAGACAAGCAAAAGAATCTTTGAATGCATGTATATAAGAAAGGATTTCATGAAACACACAAGTTGCAGGAGAGCTGATGAAATCAACTTCACATGAAGGGCAAACACGATGCTCGATTAGCAAATGAAGGCATGAAAACTCACAAAAGGTTTACGTGTAATCATAATACATCAGAGACATATCCTTATAGATTGAAATAGGAACTCTTAATATAAAAAATATTAGCAGTTTAGCACATTAATCATGAAACAGATAGATAAAGCCTAAAGGAAATTAAGTTGCTAGAGTATTTATAATTTTAGATATAGGACCCATTTGAGTTAAAGATGCTTAAGACAGTATCCCTTCGTTAAGGAAAATCGAAGGGACGATTTCTGATTCCGAAACCAACTTACCACTCATTCCCCTTACCTAGTTTTAATCCTCCAATTAAATCAAGGATTTAAAAATCATCTCTCATACATGGTTAATCAATTTGCAATCTCCATAACCACACAAATTAAGCAGTTCCCCTTAGCAATACTACACAAATGCATAATGAACACATCACATAAAATCTTCAATTGGAATAATAAGCTCAGATCCTCAGAACAAAAACTACTTACAAACTTTTTCTTCCTTTAAAGATTCTGCTTTCTGGCAAGGGATTTCTGGACCAACATCAGGAGAAAAGCTTTAGCGCGATGGCAAAATAATTGAAAAGGTACATCTAGGGCTGGAGTAATTGGCTTACCTTTGTGTTTCTTGAAGCACGGCAAAGAACAACTTCAAGGCATTTCCGGAATTCAATAGAAATTCATGATCAACTACTACCGATTGTGAGATTGAAAACGAGAAAATCGATGTACTTACTAGGTTATCAAGCAAGTAGGGCATTTGTATTTTGGCTGCGCATCTTCACAAACTTGACATTTCCTTGGCCCCATGGTAGAATTGGGTCTTCGATTTCAGTGTTATGTTAGAGCTTCTCCAAGGGGAAGAAGAATAGCTCTGAAAATGAAATTGGTTTCCAACCGTGCCCTATTTTAGACATGGAGTTGCTTTTCTTTATTTGATTATTATTGAGATCTTACATTATTTGACTATTTGTTTATATTATTTTGTGGATTAGGGTGATGTATATTGTTGGCAAATATTATAAGTTTTAAATGATCTCAAACCCCTATTTAACTGATGAACCAGTTTGATGAACTTGTAGGTTTGTTTCGATCCGCATTTGTATAGTCAGACTGAATATTTTGTCATCAAATTAGATTGCTCAGGCTCTGTGTGATCAGATAGTATACAGACTGAAATCAGTTGCGCCAAGATGATAACTTCAGGATGAACTTAAGATTAAGATCTTCATCGGACCGTCCTCAAATACATTTAAATATGAAGAATGTACAAGGTACAAGGCGCGGTATTCAAAGAAGTTAGTCAACGGAAAATAATGTATCAACATCGATCAATCTTAGGCCGCCATATCAGCCCTAGTCAAAGGGAGACAGCACAGTACCTTGTACAGATCCGTAGAGCCAAACAGAGCGCGACACGTGTCCATGCATTTAATGCATAAGACCATTGCCTACATGGAGCCTATGGGGGATCGATCTTGTTCAACGGATCTTTCCCAAAGCTCACCTATAAATAACAGAAGACCTCTCTCAACGAGGACACGAAAATTTTCAACACTCAAGCATACTCAAGCAAAAGAACAAGCTCTTACTTTGCTCCTATACAAGTTCTATAGCTTATAAATTCTCTTTATTGTTCATACTCTAAGAAGCTTAGCTTGAATATCACAAGTTTGGAGTAGAGAGTGTTTCATACTCTCATTGTTGAACACAACCTTACTTATCTCAAGTTAGATAGAAGCTGATTGTTAGTTTGTTTGATAGATTGTTAGATTGATTGATTATATTGATCTGTACTCGTTAGTTTACGAGTATCCTTAGTGAATTCCTGCTGAAAAAACAGAAGAGTGGATGCATGATCTTGTGAATCCGAACCACTATAAAATCGGTGTTCTACTGTTCATTCACTTCTCTTCAGATTGACTGTTGCATTTAGAAAAACATACTTCTTAAGGACCGGTATCAGGTGTATCCCCCCCTCCCCCGAAATCTCACCGCGACCAACACATATTTATTTGATAGTGTATCCATGTAAATTTTAAATATATTTTTTTAATTTTTTTTAAAGTAAGTTTTAAAAAATTGAATAAATACAGAAGAATATTCTTTATATTCTTTTCTACTGTAAAATAATGTAGAATGATACTTCTTCCGTCCAACTAGAAACGATACGTTTTCTTTAACTGCGGGAATTAAAAAAGTGATGTTATGTGGTGTAGATTGTTTGGTTTTTTTTGTAGTTAAATGTGATTCACATAATCTTTATCGTTTTAGGAAAAAGTGTCATTAATAAGGAAAATGTATCATTTCTAGTGAGACGGACATAATACTATTTCAGCTATAAAATAGAAAAAAAAACTTTTATTAAATTTGCTTCTATGTCATTTGAAACGAATAATATTATTTTTTATAGATGAATTACATTTAAACAAGGCGCGTCTAGCTCAGTAGATAGAGCGTCAACATGGAGTTTAATATTTCTCTTCATTTCTTATTTGTAGTATTTTCTTGGATAGTTGGTAAATTATTTTATTTTATTTTATAATATATAACCCGCAGTCACCATATTATTCCATATTAAAATGTGTTCTGTTACAATGATGAACATATCGGTTTGAAGATCTCAATATACGGCTGGTAAATTTGAATTTTTTGGCCACATTACTTTACCATTATAACATAATGTGCAAAGTCGAAACCTTGATTGTGACATGGTTTGAGCTTGCTACATTGTAATTGTATATACAAGTTTTTGTTGAGGAAGGATATATATATTCATATCAGCTATAATGATTCGTGAAATAAAAGAAAAATAGTAGTGACAACATTTCACAATCTTGTATTGTTAATTAGTGAGAGAATCATGTAATGCATAATATTATGATGCGAACTGCAATGTTGATCATATTTAAAAACACGATCTTGTGAATTGCGACTAGAATATGTAGGGGTGTTCGGTACAGTATACCGTACTATTGTTTTCATATCGCATGCCGTTCAATATGGGAAAAATCATATCGTTACCGTACAAATTATTTCGGTATGCCGTAGTTCAGTATACCGAAAGTTCGGTATAGCAAATCTCCATACCGTTGCCATACCGCTCTTTCAGTATATTGTACCGCACTTCGGTATACCGAGTATTTAAAGGTATACCGTAAACTTAGTCTATGTTTTTTATTAAAAAAAAGAAAATTATTAATATTGTTTTCCAATAAAATTAATTAATCTATATACTTTGTATGAATTTGTTAATATTACGATTTAATATTTATGAAGTTGAAAAATATAAATTATTTATCCATTTCATGATTTAATAGATAATTAATGTGATTTTTTTTTCAAATAAAGTTATCATTTAAATGAATTTATGGTATAACATTAAGATTGTTTGATATAAGTAACATATTTGTAACAATCCGTGTTCAAACCCTATAACCAACATTATTGCACTTTTTTACACAAAATATATGCGGTATGAATTTATGTATGCACTATACCTTGATTTGGAAAATCTCATACCGCCACCGTACCGAAAAATTTCAGTACGATATGATACCGTACCGAAAATTATAGATACTCCGAAGGCTTCGGGATCGAGGTCTCATTAGCCGAAGAAGGCCCTGGCCAATCCACGTGGCCTGCCTTTTGTTTTGTGCTGGACTGGATAAACAACTTGACCAAGCTACATTTAGCTCATAGAGAGGTGGACCTCCTGAGAAGGGCAGGCAACCCATAGAGCAGAGGATGCTTTTACGAGGGGCGCGGAGGCACGAAAGTAATCTACCGCTTTAGACGGATTCACGCTGTCATCTTAGCTAGGCGAAAGGGAAAGGGCAGAGCACCGTCACCGTACCGAAAAATTTCAGTACGATACTGTACCGAAAATTACGGTATATCGAAAATTCGGTATCTTCAAAATTTTTTCTGTATGATATGTTCGGTATACTGATTTTTCGGTATACCGTGATCAATTAGTTTACATTTGTTAACCCTAAAAACACAAAATTATGTACATGGATATCCATTTATGAACTACAAAATGTAAAAAATTTCAATCATGCTCGTAGGGTGAAAAATACCAAATAAACAGTATGAATAGCAGATGGGGCATGTGTCTAGCTAGGGCTACCAAATTCGAGGAGCTCTAAATTTGAAATGCATATTATATAGTTATAGCCCATACTATAATTAAAAAGTAAAAGAGTAAGTAAAACTATAAAAGCCCATTAGTCATAGCCAACTCCACTTACACAATTCAAATTAATTCCCAAAACTAATACTCCCTCCGTCCCATTCGACTTGTCTAGTTTTCCTTTTTGGGCTGTCCCGCTCGACTTGTCTAGTTTCCAAAAAAGGAAGCCTAATCATTACATAACATACCACTTTTTCTTTGTGGGGCCTACCTCTTTACACACAATCACACACTCATCTACAAACAACCACCCACTCTTCTTAATCTCCGTGTCCAAAAAAAACAAGACAAGTGGAATGGGACGGAGAGAGTACTTAATTACTAATACTCATAACCCAACCCAAGTAAACCGGAAATTTTTATCCTAGACCAGGCAAAATATCCTATGTGGCATGATTTTAAACCACAAGGTCCACAACTTAAGTTGTGGACCTGGTCTAGGGTAAAAAAATCCAAGTAAACCAATGGCTCTTTTGATCTTTTATATTCTTTACAGTTGGCTCCCTCCTTCAAGACAAAACACAGAATACATAAAAGAAAAGAAAGCTCTATGCCTCTCTTCACTCTTAAGCCTGATGTGGAAGAGCGAGTGTTTAAATATTTGAGGTGTGTGCTCCACACTCATCAGTTTTTCTCTTCTCCACATCAGCTATTTTTAAATACTCAACTTTTAAACACATAATCACATTTCTTCATTCATCCCTATTTACAAAATCTACTTTATTGACCTATTGAGTCCCACTACTTTAGTTTTTTAATATTATATTTTAATATAATAATAATAATAATAATATAATGTTTCTTAACAAACAAATTAACAATTAAAAAATTGTAAAAATTTACATAATAATAATTTTGGATAAATTCATTAAAAAAATAATTAAAAAGTTTTTTTTTTACAACGTAGAAAACTTGCAATAGCATTGAAAATTAAATGATAGAACATTTAAAATAAAAACGCGATCCGTAAAATGAAAATGTTAATCGATCAATTGTTGTAGAGAATCCATATATGCTCAATAAAGTCGTGTCAAAATTGGTGAACGTTCGGCCAGATGAAATTGTTATTTTTATCCATTTTGAATAACTAGTTGAAATAAAAAAGATGTATGTTTGGAAAAGGAAAATGAGGGAATGAAGTGGGAAAAAAATCCTAACACCTTCACACACATATATATATATATATATATATATATATAGAATTAATTCTAACGGATCTATTTAATTACTAATTTTCTGGCAACGGATAGAAAACTGCTACTTTCACCATGAATTAAGTTTGATTTCAATGCAAGAAGCTTCTATTCAATTTGTGTCCTATTCAAAACGACGTAGTTTTGTACTGAAAAGTAATAAATTAAAAGGATAAGATTGAAAAAATGATTTAATTAATAATTAAAAAGTGTATTTTTTAAACAAAATTACCTTGTTTTAAATTAGACATCAATTGAACATGAATTTATTGGACAAGTGATCTCATCCCAAAGGGACGATATTAATATGGATGTCTATGTTGCTAAACCAATGCTACTAATTAATTAATTTTCCCTTTTCGTTTTCAATTTCAGATCCATAAATTTATCTCTGGTACTAAATTATTTCAAGCTGCTAGATCGTCTGGGTTTTCAATTTCAGATCCATAAATTAATCTCTGGTACTAAATTATTTCAAGCTGCAAGATTGTCTGGAAAATAATATTATTGAACAACGCTTGCATGTTACAATTTATTTTCCTATTTGATTGCTTAATTTGCGAACTGACGTGCATAAGGCATTCACAAATGATACTTTATGATAGTTCTAACACCCTCTTACTAATCGGAATAAACCGACAACATGTAGCTTAATTGTTATTTTTCACTCTTTCACTCTTGAATATATAGTTGATTTAGTGTTTGATTCTATATTTTACTAACTGGAATAAAATTTAGAAAAAAATAATAGATCTATTCCGACTAAAATGAAAATGGCTAGAGTATAATCTGATGAATTCGTACACCACCATTTTTATCTATATGCATCAAAGATTATGATTCATGAATCTCTCGTCAGTTCCAGAAATTAGAATAAGAGATGATTCTAACTTTTTTTAAAACCAGATAATCATTTATGTTGATATTGACAAAATCATTTTCTCGGGAAATGAGATACTTCAAACGTTTCATTAATTATACATCAATGTTCGAAACAAAATATTTGTATGCATAAAAAACCCCGGATATTCATTATAGCTCTATGATTCAGAGTATTCTAATCTATTCAATCCCTTTAAATTCCATATTCGAAGCTGCGATCAAGTGAATTTGTTGAAACAAATTGATTGCGGATTTCTCTCGTATCAACCAAGTCATATCAAGAACTCATATAAGTGCATTTAGATTCCCATGAATGATAGTTAATTCACATTCTAGAACATAGAAAAGGAAGAACTATTGATGCCCACATATAACTCCAATAAACATGGTCGGAAGTACAGTCTAGCAGTGGAGTGAAAGAGGAATAAATGCATGTGGAAAGTCACCCACTTCCATTATTGCCTTAACCAGTTGGATCTCTAACACCCGCCACATGCTTGGACTATATAGGTGATTTTTATTTTTATTTTTTAATAATAAAAGAATTTTATAACTGTTATTCAAGGTGTGTATTAAATTAATTGAATTGTTTTTTTTTACTATATATTATTCTGAATATTATATTATCATCAAACATGATTGTCTCTATTTTGATATCCTTATCTTCCAACCATTTTTTGCTAGTGTTTGTTTCTGTTTGCCTGCTTCATCATTATTTAGGGCAAAAAAAAATTCTTTGTTTTGTACTTAATTGAATTATAGGGAGGTTGCAATTTTAATATTAGAATTATGGGACGGTTGTAATATTTGTTCGAATCAATTAATATTGGTAACATATACATTTTCGTAGAATTTCTCTCATGTGTCATGTCTGTTGCTAAAAGAAAAACAAAAATTTACCTATTGCGCAGTTGTAGTAGCCCCTCTATCTCCGTTCTTGCCACATGTCTTGGGGTAAAGGTAATAGATTCAAATTCCGTCACATATAATTAGTTTAATATTCTCTCAGTCCTGCTATTACTATCCTACTTTTTTAATCGGGTTGTTTCACTATTACTCCCTCCGTCTCCTACTTACTACTCATCAATCACGTTATCATACTCTCTCTCTAAAAAATTATGTCTCACATGATTTTTGTTCCAGTCCAAACTCAAAAATTTATGATTTTTAACTTTTTGAAACTTTAGATTATTTCTTAAAATACTATATGAAAAAAAAAATCGATTGTCTCAACTATGCCTTGCAAAAAATTGGATGAATTCTCATTTCTTCCATCAATCACTCTTCGAAATTTGTGCTCATTTCTTAATACAATTAAAACTCATAAAATACACACTTAACTGAAATCCAAAGGAACAATAATAGCGGGACGGATGGAGTATAGTTTATATTTTTCTATATGATTCGTATATTATATTTCACATGAGTGATACCTATTGAGTATGTACCGGTTGCACTTTTCTCCCTCACAAAAAAAAATCTAATTTGATGGAGTACTATTTATATACTAGTAATTACCAAGATCCATTAAATGTTAGGTGCTACAGTTAAACCTCGATAAAATAATAATCTCGTTAAGATAATAATTTACTTCGGTCCCGACATGGGTCAATGCACTAAAATAATGTTTGATAAAGTAATAACATCTTTAAATGAATATTTTTTCTCAGTCTCAAGGTTATTACTTTATCGAGGTTTAATTGTCCTTATGCTTTCAAGATATGAAACTATAGTTTTCGAGAAGATAATCGCCGTTATTATGAAACCATGCATCCATGATGCATCTTTGTTTGTTTGTGTTTTGTATCGATACTGAATCTAAAAGAAATCAACTATCAAATGTAGCTACAGTATTAATGATTAAACTATATAGGGGTGGGCTGGACTGGGCTCCAGCCCAGTGCAACCCCGGCTCAGAAACTACATTTACCCGGTCCAAATTTATTTTTTACATATTTCAGCCCACCCCAACCCAGTCCAAATGATTTGCAAATTTATTATAATTGAAACCCATTTCAACATAAATTTTAATTTTATGTGTAAATTTTACGAAAAAATTATTTTCGCACCCCTTATTTTATGAAAATTTAATATATTGAAGAGAATTTAAAAATATATTAGTTTAATGGCCCAACAACAACAACTAAATTAAATGGTCCAACAACAACAATTAAATTAAATGGTCCAACAAGTCAACAACAATAATCATATACAACAAAAATTGAGATATAATTCAGATGTTATTGAATTAACGACACTTCAGAGGACAGAAGAGGGATCAGGGAGTGAGAGTTAAGCAGACCGCATCCTAGGCGTCTGGCGCCCGGCGTCCGGAGTCCTTACTCTTGACTTCCTTATACTCATTGTTACATTATTTTTTGTCTAAAAAAAAAATATTCGGGGGCTCCGCTCCCAAACCCCCAATAAGTCTCACACCCCCATCTATAAATCCTAGTTCCGCCCCTACAGACCCCCACTATAAATTTCTAGATCCGCCATAGTAATCTATTGCAAAGGTTGGATATTTTAATCTGTTCGTTTTTATATAAAATATTTTCAGATCAATGTAGAGTGTGAATGATTAAAGTAATCTAATGAATGATTAAAGTAATCTAATGCAAAAGGTTAGATATTTTAATCTGTTTTATATATATATAATTATTTTCAGTGACAGAAATATACAAATGGCCATTAGAATTAATAAAAAATATATGATCGAGAAACAATTTAAAAGAACTAAAATAAATGATTTGAGTCTTAAGATACATAAATATGATACACGACAACCTTTGTACGTTGGCCAGTGATCAAGAAATGTATGATAACTTAGTGAATAAATATATTTATAAAATTAAGTATTAATCTGCAAGCCTCTCCTCACATGGGTACACCCTGGTCCAGCTCCATTATAATCCTCTCCCAAAGTTTCTTTCTCATCAGCAAACATACTACACATAGTAAAACTAAATAGTAACTATTATAATTAATTTACATATAATGATATTGACTAAGCCAAAAAAACTTATTGGATATAATCAAAATGATGATGTTAGGCACATAGAAGTGGAGTCACATTGTACAAGTTACCGTAAGTAGGGTATGGATCCAGTGAGAAAACATAGTTATGCATATTACTTATATGTTTTATGCATATTCCTTAATTTGTTATGAATATTTCTTGTAATTTTTATATTTTTGCCCTTCTGCATAAAACATATAAGGAATATTCCAGAGGATATTCAATCCAAATTATCAAATAATGAAATGAATGGTGCAAATTTCTTCCTATTTCTTATTTTAAGCATTCTTCTTAGATGATTCATTCCCACCGTAAGTATCCTTAGCTGGTAGCGAATAAGAATATAAATGACTTTTTCTTTCTAAAATTCACATTATTTCATTTAATCAAAAAATGTAACTGATAAATTATGTTGCATGAACACTTCAAAAACATCAACGTATTGTGTTAGACGCGTGTCAGATACTCAGACACTACACGGCACTTCAATTGTCGTGTCCAATAGATTTATATACACATAATATCTAATTCTAATAAAAATATACAAACTTTATTTATTTTACACTTGATTTTTATTTTTAAATAAATTATTTCGTATCCTAAGGTTTTTTAAAAATACCGTATCCCGTGTCCGTGTCGAGTCGTGTTACGTGTCCCATATCCGTGCAACCTAACTGATAATTCATATCTGTCAAAAAAAAATACAATTTTTTTTTCTTTTTATCTTTTTTCCAAAATACATTATTACATATTAAATATTAAATATTGGGTAATATTACATTTTAATATGTGTGATTTGGTGAAATTAGAATGCACCCCGACAGGGCAAGGGCATTTATGTCATGGAAGTTGATATGGGCTGGGCTGCAGGGCCCGCACCTAGCTGGCGCCTAACTGAGGGCCCACGGATTCCAACCCATTTATCAAATCTCATTTTCTCTACCCTCATACGCCAAATCCCTCTCAACCTACAAACAAATATATATATACATATATATATATATATTTAGAGAGAGAGAGAGAGAGAGAGTGGAAGAAGAATATCTTGTGCGTTAGTCGCTGAAGACGGCGAAAAGAAGAAGCTCTTGGCATTCTCATTTTCTTCTGAAGAGAAGTCGTAGAGAGAGAAGATGAGAGAGATCATAAGCATACACATAGGGCAAGCGGGAATTCAGGTTGGGAATTCCTGCTGGGAGCTCTATTGCCTCGAGCATGGCATTCAGCCCGACGGAATGATGCCTAGGTATTTTGTTCGACTTGCAGTTTCCTCTTTCTTATCTTCTTATCATTTCGTCTTTTGCAATCGCCTTCCTTAATCAAGCCTTCTTGGAGCGTCGTTTTTGGCTCACAATTGTTTCACGAATGGCGCATTTATTAATTTGACGAAATGTGGAACACCTGGGTTTGATATGTACTGAAGCGTGGTTTCTAAATTTTGAATTAGTTCTGATTTTGAGTTTTGATTTTTTTTCCCCCAAATTTTCGAGATTTGTGAAATTGAGGAGATTTACCTTCGTTATGGACTTGCAGTGATACGTCTGTGGGTGTGGGGAATGATGCGTTCAACACCTTCTTTAGCGAGACTGGATCTGGAAAGCACGTTCCAAGAGCTATATTTGTTGATCTTGAACCCACCGTTATTGATGAAGTTAGAACCGGAAGTTACCGCCAACTCTTCCATCCTGAACAGCTCATCTCTGGGAAGGAAGATGCTGCCAACAATTTCGCCCGAGGGCATTACACTGGTATGTAGCCTGCCGTGTTATCTATACTAGTTGAATTTGAGATTGTTTTCTTAACAATTCGATGCATATGATAGTATCAACTAGTAAATTAGAGCGACTGTTTACTGCATATCAAATTCGTAATAGCGTAGTTTATGCATTTGTTTCCTATTTGCAGTATAGTTACTTGACAATCGTGTTTGTTGCATTTCAAATATGTCAAGCCGTAGCTAATGTGATCAACTTAATGGTACTTCATGTGCAGTGGGGAAAGAGATTGTCGATTTATGCCTTGACAGAGTGAGGAAGTTGGCTGATAACTGCACCGGTCTGCAAGGGTTCTTGGTTTTTAATGCTGTAGGTGGAGGTACTGGTTCGGGGTTAGGTTCGTTGCTTTTGGAGCGTTTATCTGTAGACTATGGAAAGAAGTCGAAGCTTGGCTTCACCATCTATCCTTCACCGCAGGTGATTTCACTTTCTCTATAAAATCTTAATTCAGCTTGCTTATGTTCGAAATTGTCACTTGAGATATTTGATAATATGAGGAATCACTATCAAAAGGGAAAGTCTTTTTCAATAGATTCTGTATAAATCGTGGGGATGTGTTTACACATCTAAAAGATTATCCCATTTAACATACTTGCGGTATCTTTTGTTTGATTATGTTGATTAAGGAAAGAAGTTGAAACAAAATAGTGGCCGGTATTTCCATACGATTAGGGTTAGCATGAAGTTGATGTAATAACTCATTATATAGTGAATCTTCTCTCTCAAATACTTGTTGAACTTGAACCACATTGAATCTTGCCTCTTCTTGTTTTTTGTTTCTTTCATACTTTAAAGTTCGTTGCTTATTTAATCGGTATAATGACCAGAGCATAGTAGTGTTTTTCTTGCTGTTTTATGCGCCTGCGTGTATCACAGACGGGTAATTTTACGTTTTTTATTTGATTTCAATTGCAGGTATCAACTGCGGTTGTTGAACCTTACAACAGTGTTCTCTCCACTCACTCCCTTCTCGAACATACGGATGTTGCCGTGCTGTTAGACAACGAAGCCATTTATGATATTTGCCGGAGGTCATTAGATATTGAGAGGCCCACGTACACCAATTTGAACCGTTTAATTTCCCAAATCATATCATCCTTGACTACCTCTCTACGTTTTGATGGAGCCATTAATGTAGATATCACCGAGTTCCAAACCAACCTTGTACCGTATCCTCGTATCCATTTCATGCTGTCGTCATATGCACCAGTAATCTCCGCTGAGAAAGCCTACCACGAGCAACTATCAGTCCCCGAGATCACAAATGCAGTGTTCGAGCCCGCGAGCATGATGGCAAAATGCGATCCCCGACACGGTAAATACATGGCTTGTTGCTTGATGTACCGCGGAGATGTTGTCCCCAAGGATGTCAATGCAGCCGTGGCTACAATCAAGACGAAGCGGTCCGTTCAGTTTGTCGACTGGTAAGTCTTTGCTCTAATGAGATCGATCTTATGTTATTATTGCAGCTTGTTATTCTATTATTCCCTCCATTCCATTATTTCTGACTCATTTCTTTTCGCCACGGGAATTAAGAAAGTAGATGATAAAGTACGAAAGAAGAGATAAGATGATAAAGTAGAAGTGAGAATACGATAAAGTATGAGAGAGAAAATGAGTGAGATAATGATAGAATACATAAAATAGGAGAGAGAAGGTGAAAAAGTATGAGAAAGAGTATTAATTCCTTGCCAAATTGGGACCGAGTCAGAAATAACGGGACGTCCTAATTAGGAAAATGAGTCAGAAATAATGAGATGGAAGGAGTATTATGCAAAGGAAATCTGAAAATCGACCTTCCATACAGGTGCCCGACTGGGTTTAAGTGCGGAATCAACTACCAACCTCCTACGGTGGTACCCGGTGGGGACCTCGCGAAAGTGCAACGAGCCGTGTGCATGATCAGCAACAACACAGCAGTTGCTGAAGTGTTCTCGCGGATCGACCACAAATTCGATCTCATGTATGCCAAGAGAGCGTTCGTCCACTGGTACGTGGGGGAGGGAATGGAGGAGGGCGAGTTCAGCGAAGCTCGTGAAGATTTGGCTGCTCTTGAGAAAGACTATGAAGAAGTTGGTGCAGAAGGTGTGGATGATGAAGAAGAGGAAGGTGATGACTATTGAAATAGTTGGTGTTGTATCAAGTATGTGCTTTTGTTTTTTCAATTGAATCCTGCTCTAGTTTTCACAAGTTATGTGAATTCCTATTTACGTTTATGATCCATTTGTTCCGTCATTGTTGTTTTGTTTCGTGATTGATTTGTAAAACACTTGCTTATAACTCTAATTTAGTTGAGTCTGAGGCGTCGAGAAGAATGGGAAACTGTCTGGTTTGGTTCCGCTATTACTGTCTCATTTGGTTTCGGCACAGAAATTAAAAAACTTAGTTTAATTGTGTATTTTATGAGTTTTAATTATATTAAAAAATGAACACAATTTAGAGATTAAGAAACTTAGTTTAATTGTATATTTTATGAGTTTTAATTGTAGTAAGAAATGAACTCAATTTTCGAGGGTGGTTGGTATAAAAAATGAGAATTTATCCAAGTTTTTGTAGGGTATAATTGATACAATCGATTTTTTTTTCCTGTCATATTGTATTTTAAGAAATAATCTTAAATTTTCAAAAAATTAAAAATTATTAATTTTTTAGTATGGAGTGGAAGGAAAATCGTGTGAGAGAGAGATTTTTGAAGCGAGAGAGTATGATAATGTGGGGATGAGTATTAAGTAGGAGGGTCTACTTTCATTTTTTTGTTTAAAAGTAATTTTTACTATTTTAGAAAAGACGACAGTAATAGCAGGACAATTCGATTAGGAAAGTAGGACAATAATAGCGGGACGGAGGAATTCAGTTCATACTTGGCCTTGGCAATTTTGTTTGCTATAATAAAAAAAATTGTTGATCCATCTAACAATGTAGTTTCATAAATCCAATGGTACGAGATTCATTGTCCAATCAGAGAGGTAGACGGCAGAATGTAGAAGAAATAAATTAAATTAGTTGTGTTGTATTTTACTTGACAATTGTTTGGTAAAATCTAAAATTGACGACTTCTATCAAGACAAAAATCCATTCCAATATGCTTGGGAGCATGCATGCATACTGTAAGTTGTTTGGTAAAATTTAAAACTGATCACTTTTACCAAGACAAAATCCAGAGTAAGTTTGAAGCCTGCATGTATATTTTATTTTGTACGGCTGTCAAGATTGTAATTTGGGGTTGAAACTTACTGTGCAATTTGGAAGGGGTTGACTTGCAAGTAATTTAGAATGGTAAAAAATTATAACTCAGCTAGAACTTAATTGAGTCGATCTCAATTTCCATGAAATTAGTTAGTTGGATTTGATAGATTTTAATGGAATCAATAAAATTCTTAAGATTCAACTTAAATAATAGATAAACCTTATATTCGAATATAAATGTAATAAAAAGAAGGGATATTGATCAAATAAAGTCAAGTTCAATTTTAACATGAACTTGTAAACTTGGCAAATTAAAACACGAAGTTTTAATTTTTTGAATTCGAGATACGCTTCGATACTCAATTTTTTTCGGCTATCGGAAAATACGAAAAAGGCATCGCTTTGCACACGTGGTCGCCAAGCTGGACATTTTTCCAAAAATTATCAAAACCAAACGTCTTTTTTGGATAATGTAAACACAACTTGAAACATTTTTCTATACGACCTTCAACAGAAAACCCTTATTATCTTCACCTTCTTCTTGCTCTCGCTTGGTGTATAGTCCAAGTAGACATCCACCTCAGCTTTCCGAGAGGATCGGAGTGTGTATCGTATTGAAAAAAAAAAAAAAAAACTTCGTGCTTTAATTCGCAAAATTTACAAGCTCGTCTTAAAATTGTAAAATTGAAAAAGTTCGTCATTTATTTAGTTATTACCCATAAAAAGAAATAGACAAACCACAAGTCCTAGTTTTGCAAGAGAAGTAAAAGTTGGGAGCATGACAATTTATTAATATCTTCTAATATAAAGATGGAGGCAACTTCTTCAAAAGTAGTTGAAATTCTAAATAATACAAACTAAGCTAATGAGGTACATTGGATGATCCCTCTACAAAACTAAATACTCTGCAGAAACAATTGCTTCCTAAACTTCAAAATTCTCCCTATTTATTTTTAACTCGGACAGAACATTTGGCACAGAGTTTGAATATCCCACAAAGCATCACTACCATCATTCATGCCATATATTGATGCTGATATCTGTCTTTCAACTTCCCTTCTTCCGAAATCCGGTAAAGGCGCCTCCTCATCGGCGCCTTCCCCTTCCGTTCTTGTCGCGTAAAATCCACTTTCGTATTGATTCAAACTAGGGTTGGTGATCATCTCATACCCTGACGAAAAATGGCTGAAATCCGGCTTATATGCATCCTCAGATGGATTGGAGGTGAGAAAAGGAGAGCCCTCCATTTGGTTGCTGCTAAATCTGTTATTAGCAATGGCCCTAGGCCGGGTTTCTTGATCTTCGTATCGTGTTGGAGTTGGAGGGGCGGCGGCCTTATTCCGGCTCCTCTTCTGGTTCAAGAGGTTACGGATTTTCAAAGAGAGGGCTGGGTTGCAGGGGAGGGTGTTGAGGAAGTTGGTGCGCGTGTTCGACCCGCGGAGGAGGCATGCGGCCTCGTCGTAGGCCCGAGCAGCCTCCTCGGCGGTGTCGAACGTGCCTAACCACATCCGGATCTTCTGCGTCGTGTTCTTGATCTCCGCTACCCATTTGCCCGAGGGCCTCTGTCTCACCCCGACGAACTTGCTCTTGCCCTTGCCCGACTTGTGTGGCGTGCGGAGGTGGTGGTGGTGGTTTGCGGAAGAGGAGGGTATTGTATGGAACTGAAGTTCCATGGTTTGGTTTGGTTTGGTTTGTGTATGATGTTGGAGAAGTCTTGATTGAAGAAAATGTAGTAAAAAAGGGGGAGTTTTTATAGAAGGAATGGGGCATGTCTTATTTGTTTTGTATTTGTTTCATCATAAGGAGTTGACTCTTTTTTGAAAGATGATTTTAGTAGTATTATTATTGTATTATTGAATATATGTTTTTAGTTTGGTGTTTTGTGTAAGGCGGCATGCCTTAGTCCCATTTTTGCATATTGCTCCACACGTTCTTGGCCACTTTTTTGTTACTCAACTTCGTGAGGGAAATGATGGCATGATACTAATGTATACCAACAACTTAACTAGCTGCTTAAAGATTATAATCTCCTCTTATTTTAGGGAAATTAGACAAAAATAAAATAAAATTATACTATATCTTCAAGTGAAATTGTGAAAACTACTCTCAATTCGTTTTATTTCAAAAAACAACTATGTTTTTAGAACTGTTGCACGAAAATCCCAACAACACGTTATTTCAATCGCCCTAGTGTATTCCACTCTTGGGGTCTTCAAAGTGCACATTTTCCCTTTTTTTTTAATGTTTAAAATTTTGCATTGCCTAATTTAGTAATTCCATTAAGATACTAGCACCGTTAAAGTTCTAAAAGCGATTGAGATAAATGAGCTAATAATTTGATGAGAGGGGCTCCTATGCTAGATATTTAAGAGTTTTTTTTGTAATAAAACAATCATTATGTAATTATTTGAACGCAGGGTATTTTTTTTTTTTTTTTTCATTTTCCCCTTATTTTAGGCTTTTGGTGCTTGAAATTAGATTCTTTAAAGAGAGAGAGAGAGAGAGAGAGTCAAAAGATGCAAGAAGGATCATATTTGTATTAATATCCAATAATTCAAGTTTGCATATTAAAGTAGAAGTGTGCGGACATGAGAGCCATTACATCCTCAACTTAGACAAGTATGAGACTCACAAACAAACCAAAGTCAAAGATACATAAATTCCCCCAAAGAATCTCTCCAATGCATTCTCTCAAGTTCTGTTTCTTAATTTAGTCCAAAATCTTTAAGCAAAAGCCTCTCCAACTCCTACCATATCCCATTCCCCCTACAAGCATAAAACTTGTTCCCATTGAAACACGAGATATAACCCGAAAATGTAACGGAAAAACCGAACCCTTTTCGCTATTGCTAGCTGTTGGTAAAGCAGTTTAAACCAGAAAGTAAACTCAAAAAGAAGTATCATTTCTCATATAACTCTTGTTGGAAACCATTATTCCAACAAAATAAACAAAATAAATAACAATGTTTCTTCCAATCCTCTACTATAACAACCAGCAATTGAAGGGAACGAAAGGGATAATAAAAATGCATGATTTGATCAAAACTGAGATGGGAATTGCTACTCTGGCAATCCTCAGACAAATAATCTCACAAATGATAAAAAGAAAACCAGATTCCCCCAGCTTTTGGAAGGCAATGCAGGCCTTCTTGGAATGTACACATTCTACAAACTTGCCCCCACGAAATGGGTTCCAACTCGACCAAAAAACCAACACGGTAGATGCAGAAAAAATGCAAACATCTCTCATCAGAAAGAATGGGTTTACCCGTTAACTGGAAATGAAACGAACGGGTAGCTAGGGATCACCCGACGAGCACTATGATGATAGAATGGACTGCAATGCAAGCTGCTGTTGAGGCTGCAAGGACGACCATGTTGAGGCAAGGGCGGATGGAGGTAGCGTCTGTTGCAGCTGCCTCAACAAATTTACCATTCGGCTAATAGTTTGGTCCGAGGCAAGGTCCTTGCCAGCACACAGAACCTGCAATTAAAAGATTCGTTATAAGAAACGTAATTGCATTGCTTTACAAGAGCGTTTTGAGGGTAATGTATCCATAATTGTACCGAAATGGCTTATAAACTAACCTCGGCAAATACAGAAACGATTTTCGGTAGATACTGATTGTTGGGCCCCAATACTTCCAAATCAGACCTCTCAACCATTGAGCAAAGCTGGTCGTGAACAACTTTTGCCTCAAGAAGATCACCCTTTATAGGCAAACAATTCAACCAGGCAGGGACAACCTATAAGAAACTTTATGCAGTTAGCATCAATCAAAAGAAACGGGATGATAAAATACTAGCACGCTATTCAATTTGAGGTGTAAACTTGGAGATTAAAACAGTATACTACGGAAAAATCTACACTAGACACTCAAGTACGGACCTTGTGGTCCAGGAAAAGCCACATGTCCTTTTTTAAATTAAAAAAAAAACACATTGTGTTACTCGTAATATGATATTTACTTTTATGAAAAATGTGATAGGTTTCTGGTCATGGCTTTGTCTAGACTACAAGGTCCCTAGCTTAAGTTGTGGACCCAGTATACGGTAGAATTTTCCCTCGAAAACTATTATACGCTGTGTAACAAAAAATGGTCCACAAATTGCTTCTCTCCACTCCCCTGTTCCTATCACCCGGCCCAGAGAGAGAGAGAGAGAGAGAGAGCTACCTGAGTTGAATCAATACTGTCACGATGATACTGACATATCTTTCCAAGAGCCGAAACAGCATTATCATATGCCATCACATTGTCAGGCTGCAAAGCATTTGGATGCCTAATAACTACATTGAGCCTCGAAAGAGCCTCTGAACAAGATTAAAGAGGGTCAGAATACAGAAATCAAGCTCAAGTTTACATTCCATAGCCAAAGGTAAGGTTTGAGCAATCTTACCTCCAACAAGTGGTTTAAATGCAGAACCACCAAACTCAGCACATATACCAAGCCCATATACAGCAGCCTGAGAAAGAAATTAGCCAGTTAAGATATGATTACGATTACTTGAAAATACAAGACTTCAAAGCTTTTCCGAACCTGTCGAACATCCGCGTTTTCATCATTGCACGCCTCCAAGAGGAAAGGAAGATATGTATCATAATACCTGGTTCAAATAAATAAGAAAAGAGCTATATAAGTATTTCATAATTCAGACCAAATTCAATTTTTTCAGTGGCATGTTTGCTTACTTCGTAGCTGATTCACGGCATTGCTCAGCTACATCATCAAAGATGCAAATGGCAATCCTTCTCTCTTCAGCTGTTTTATCCTTACCCTGCATTAAAAAGAACACCCCACTCAGAAAGTCTTGAATCAAACATAGATTCTTCCTCGAAAAGTAGGAGATAGGAACGAGCAAAATCATGTATTTTCATAGAGAAATCTCAGATCAAAGCTAGATCAGAATCATTCTCAACGAGCCCATAAGAAGTGATCACATTTTAATTGGGACCAAGAAAGACGTAATGACTTACCCACATTGGCATCAGGTATGATGACAATTCATCAAAGAAAGGCAAGAAAGAAGCCTTGAATGTTTTGATTAAAGTTCCCAATATTTCACCAACCTAAAAACCAAAAAGACCAGAAACAAAAGGTTAGGAATTCTTGTGTTCCAGGACTGGTAATGAAGATAAACAAATGGGTATATCCCAAACAGTCAAGTGCAATAACTGACTTGGTCAAACACCATTTCTTCTAGCTCATTTTCCTCTTTCAGAAATTCTCCCTCCTCGGCATCAAAATCTTCAGCTTTGGCTCTGTCAGCTCTCTCCTTTTTTCTACTTGAGCTAGCAGTGATCACCTGTTTTAACTCTTCCACAATGCTTCTAACCTGATTCTCATCTAAAAGAGATCCAGAAACCTGAGAGGAACAGATGGACGAATGACGAATTAAATCGCACCAGTCGGAGTAATTCAATATTTAAGGAATTAAACACAGTCGTTTTTGCATGGGATATATTTATTATACTTAATGTTATAACTAGCCTACCTGCACACATTCATTCAATGCATCCAACATGTTTGCACATGTCTCTACATCTGGTTCCTGCAATGATTAAAGAGATTGATTTTATGAATGCCCATAAATGAATAAATGCAGATAAAACCTTCTATGTCTAATTCTAACAGACACCTTTTGTAAGGCTTCAACTAAAGCAGGAACAATGAAGTCGGAAAGCTGCTTAATGTATGTCTCATTACGACCCTGAGCAACTCCTTTCTCCACAGCCAATTTTGCAGATTGCAACAGCTCCGGCATTGCTAGAAACAAAAAATAAAATGATGACATATATTACAAACTTCAATATTCTGTATGTAGAAACATTGCAAATAAAATATGTTACCTGAGACAGCAGCCCTTCTGACTTCCTCATGGAAATAGAATTTCAAAAGAGGAACCATTATTTGGGCAACCTGCGTCAAACACATTATGTCATAATGTCTTTGAATTGTGTTCTAGTATTAACGGGCATCAAGCAAAGACCAAATTATCAATAACCTGATCGATCCATGGGTAAAAACCTTCCTTTAACTCATCAGCATAGCAGCACAACATATTGCAAGCAGTGGCCTTCTCTTCTAGGACACTAGTCTTAATCCCAATTCTTTTATCCCCGAGGGTGATGGTCTCGATGCTGCAATATATAGAAATGTGATGTTAATAAAACATCTGCTTGAATTTGAACTGCCATTCGAACATGTAAAGCGACCTTTTAAGGAGAGATTATGTAGTATATGATAATAGTCACCTTTCATCATCTGATTCATCAATTTCATTGTCCGAATCTGCAGATGTAATGATGACATCAGGCTTTAGCTGAGCAGACTGAAGCAGAGGAGGCATAACTACACTCATGTAAGGAAGGAAATCCTGGCCCAAGCACTTGCAAAGTCTGGCCCATGCCTAAAATAGAACAAAATGAATAAATTCGATGTTGGCAGTGCAATTATTTAAGGCATATGAGATATGCAGCCCAAGGATAAATGGCATACTTGGAGCATGTAACTGGTAGTAGGATCATCTGTCTCCATTTCCGATCCTTGCAAGGACATAAGTACTCCCATAACCTTTGAAAAACAAATGAAACTAATATCATTTTGAAAATCATGATTAAAGCTTGGTCAGCTGCTAATAACATTAAAAAATCCCATCATTCTTTTCCATGGTTGCAAATATCAAGCACGAATCAAACAAGAGGAAACAGAAAATTCAACATGAATACAACAACCAAGACGAAGATCTTTGTCACCTACCTGCTTAGCATCCTCCTTGAATTTCTCCTTTCCAACAGCCATCCCAACCAAGCTGATGCACTCCATAGCTTTCGCACGGAGCATGCGGTTTGACTTGTCGGTGGCATTCTCCAAGATAACTTTCAAGTAAGGCATAACTGCATCATAGTATTTCTGGAAGTGTTCCTGCCAAGATAATTTTAAACCTTGATTGAGTAATGCATGTTAAGAAACTAACAACAGGTGCAACATCACTAGACTAGTGTACCTGAGATGAATCAGCTACTGAAGCTAAAGCAGTTAAGGCACCCTCCTGAACCATTTGCTTGGAATTCTGCATTTTACAAAGTATATATCAATTTAGCATAGTGGACATGTAGTCTAATGCATATTTCTCTCTCATCTAACTCTACCTGAAGAAGTAGAAGAAGCTTGTGCACTATCCCATCCAAATAAGGTGTCAGAATTTCTGGGGTGCAGTTTTCACTAAAATTGAGCACAGCCGAAGCTGCATGTGCCTGCAGGAAAAAGAAGAAAATTTCTTAACGACAAAAACTCATGCTTCAGGATCAAAAACTGAACCTTCAACTAGACAAGAAGCCAAATAATGAGCATAAATTATATTAGCAATAAACAAAGGAGGCAACCAGGTACAAGTCATATATTACATGATGATAATTAAGTAAATTACTAGTGAAAGGAAGAGGCTCTGAAAACACCCATCATTGCGAGAGAGACACAAAAAGAGGCCTGAAACTGCCCACTGTTTTACTTAGTTTTGACAAGTAAGGCAGACCGTAAAATCTTGTAAAAGATAAAATCAAATAATTATTGATAATGTTCCAGCTTTGTCCTCCAAATGATTTATTGAAAATTTTAAATAAATAGTTCACCTCTATGATGAGTATAATAAGCAAATATCGTAACCATCCTTTAGTTACACATCAGAAGTTACATGAGTAGATATGATAGTATTAGTAACTACTGAAAACATGGTACAAAACATTCTGAGACACTTCAAACAGACACCCTTGTCGCTGGATACTTGGGCCAAAAGATACTACCTTATTGGTGAAGACAAATAGTCTAATTAGCTGATATGCAACAAGACTATAGAGACGTAGGAAGACCACAATAGCACTGTCGATAATAAACACTTTGACAGCTAACATGATTCACAAACCTGCACTCGAGGATTTTGGAAATCATCCATAGCGGCAGCTAGTGCCGGCAAGGCATGCTGATGGAACTGAATTTGCAAATCCGGGCCTAAGTCTGTTGATAGCTGACCAATTGCATTAATGGCTGCCCATCTCACACGTGGATGAGGATGTTGAAACGAATTCATAACCATGTTTACCACTTGTTCCAAATTCTTAATCATCACCTACAATTAATCATCAAAGGAATTATATTAATGTCTGCGAAACATAATAAAACAAATTTGATGCAACTGACCAACCAAAAATCAATATGATCATGGCATTGTAGAAATTGTACACAAGACAATTCCAAAGTTCCTGTAAGTTTTTCATCAGGTTAGCAAGATGTAAGCATTTTCAAGGTAATGTACCTTTGAACAACCCTCTGCGATTTGTGCAAGTGCAATGAGGGCCGCGTGATGTTTCTGCCACTCAGCAGCAGAGAAATATGCCTGAAGCTGCTCGGAGGCTACAGGGACTATTGTATTTCCACCGAGCGCAATAGAAAGCCGATCCAAGCATTCCTGTCCGACACTATAGTTACTTGTCTCTCCCGCATCCTCATCTTTGGCCTCCGCACTATGCCACGCTTGATCATCCTCCACATCCAAAAGCATCTTCATCAATATGGCAAAAAGCTTGCTAATGAACTGCGGCAACTTGCGCATCATCCCAGGCGCTCTTTCCCTTGCTTCAGCTAATGTAATCACAAACTCGATTGCCAAATGCCGCGTTCCTTCCTCCAAGCTCTCAGCCTCTGCTATTTGCAACATGGAACCAACAACATCAACAATCTGCCTCCGCAAAAACCTAGGTTCTGTCCCAGCCAGATCAATCAACAGTTCTAAGGCTTCTTGAGCCGTTGCCTCTTGGCCCGAATTCAAAGACTCAGTTAATGTCCTCATCATAGAGGGCATCAAATCCTGGAACCTATCGCGGTCACTCGAACTCGTTAGGCACTGGATAAAATTAATAACAGCACTCAAAGCCGCAATCTTCACATCCGGATTGGATGAATTGTTCAGTACATTCAAGAACACATTGTGCAAATCAGTAATATAAGGAATCAACGATTCTCCGATGATTTGCGCCAGTTGAGAGAACATCAGGAACGCAGATTCCTGCAACTTCGGCGAACTGGAAGTCACGCATTGAAACATAAACGGAAGCATCTCCGGCCACTGATTCTCCGGCACAAGCGAAGAAGCAAGTTCTGAGATGGTGTCGCAAAGCTTCTTAATTATCGATTTAGACTCCTCGCTCTGAATTGAAGCCAACAGACCGTTTTTAATCGCCGAGCGAGTCGACTCGCTGAGATGTGGCCATATATACGAGTCGTCGTGAGTCAGCTGCTTCCGCAGAAGGATGGTCGCCATGGCGCGCGCCTCCGGATGAACCGACGACGAGATAAGGTGGCCGAGCTTGAGCACGAGCGAGTTCGGGTCGTTCTGCTTGATCAAATTGAAGATTGACTCGGCCTGGGACCGCTGCTCGTTGGCGGATGACATCAAGTGGGAGATGAGTGTTTCGAACGGCGCCGGGTCCGACCCTAGAATCGCCGCCAATTGCGCCTGCTGCTGAACCTGAGCCGCGTCCATCCTCCTCTGGCGTCGCTAGGGTTTTTGAGCGATTTTAAGGTGGCGCTCTCCTCTCTCTCTCTAGATTATATACGAATCGCTCTGTGCTGCGTGTATATCTATCTGCTAATATATACTATATATATAGCAAGACGACGGCGCGGGGGCGCATGTTAGAAAACACCTATTCGCGGATATTAGTGCGTGGGCAGTTCCGTAAATTCACATCGGAAATCCGTGACGTCGAATGTACAAGCGTTTGTAGCGAGGGGTACAGCAAGGGGAAGCGGAGGTATAAAAGAGAGCAGCTAAGCAACGATGATAAACGTGGGCCTAATTAGGGCAAAGTAGGCTGCATTGTTGGATTAGTTTGCAAAAATTAGATTATATGGGCGGCTAAACAGATTTTATTAAGGATTCAAAAATTATTTATATTAATTTTATATTAATTAATAATATGACTTTTTGACTCGCTTTGAAAATGTTGTAATAATACAAATTCATTTATAAAATATTTTGAAAATCCATCAAATAGAGATATGATTCATCTTATATTAGTGTAATATTCTTCTTAATTTGGCTATATTATAAGTATTAAAAAGTCTCATTAAACTTGTTTCATTTTTTCGTAAACATTCAGGAAAAAAAGACAAATAATCTGCATCACAATTTTTTTTCTTTAATAAACATGCGATAAAGAGAGTACTATGATTTATATTTGCTATATAATTTATAGATATTTATAGGTAGGGATTGGATCATGTATGGACTTTATTTTGTATAAGAACTATGAACCAATCTGCGTCTTCATTTATTGATCTGATGACTCAAATTGAATATGTTTTGGAATATTTTTTATGCATAATCCTTAAATATTTCAAGTAAAAGTACAAAACTGTAAAATTATGGAATTAGCATAACGATTATGCATAAAGATTATAATAAATATGCATAGTTCCTAATTCTTAGGTAAATGTAAGTCCCTATCAAATCTACACCCTTAATATATTATTGCATTATAAATAGAATTTACTTTCAAATAATTCTCCTATCCACAAGAAATTATTGTCCTTTCAAGATAATTTATCAATAAAGTGATATTTTTTTATATTTATTTTCAAGTCACATTTTTTTTATATTGTTGGGATCTTGGGATATCATTTACACATTTTTAAGCAACATGTGCCTGTGAAAAGCATACAAATTGCTGGTTTGATAATGAGAAAGGGATTATAATTTGCACAATATTGGTAAACAAAATATTACTATTTCCAGTACCATCAATGATGTTACTATTGATTTGATTGATTATCAAAGACTACCATTTTTATACAATATGTAGAAAATAAAATCAAGTCATGATTATTGTTATTTCTGTCGGACATCACAATACTCTGCAAAAGCCAATATGAATTGAGAGGTTTGTTCAAATATTCATTCTTATTAAAAATAATACAATACTACTCATTTCTTAAATTTATATTCACTAACTATCCAATATTATCAAATTACTCTCAGATTTTCCTCAGCATGCATGGAAAAAAAAACAGTGCCGAGGGCGTGCCTTAGGCCATCGACACTACTAATAATGTCGAGAATCTTTGTTCTGAACAAAAAATTGAATGTTTTGTATAGTAAATCGGCACCCATAGGCTCACCATCACCACTCGTAGGCTCCTCTTGACACTCGTTGGCACAATTATTGCGACATAACATGTCAGTCAAAATCTCACACAAAACAAGTGAAAAAGTGAGTAAATTGGTAAATTTGGATATTTTATAACTATAATTATAGTAAATGACTAGTATTGTGTTTTTTTAGGAGAATGATTATAAACATACATTTCCACATATGAATTCCACATATGAATTTGTGAATGGTGATTGATTGGTTTATTTATAGAAAATATACTGTAAATTCATATGCATGATAAAGACATTCTTTGATGTCTTAAAAATGTTCAAAAGATATACCTAGGATAGGACAATAAGATAAGGGGAAAGTGCAAGAATAGTCAAACCACAATAATTAATTGCAAAAATAGTCAAGTTTTACCAAAAATGCAATAATAGTCAAAAGTACATTTTCACCCTAAAAAACATGTCTAACTACTAGTATTATATATATCATGTAATCATTACTAATGTTTATCCTTAAATCATTTATCAAAAGTGATGTCATATGGGCCCCGTTTGGTTGGCAATGATTCTGCCTCAGGAAAGTAATCTGATTCCAAATTGTTAAAATCCTGTGTTTGGTAGTATACGAAAAGTAATTTGATTCCAAGATTTTAAAATTATGTGTCTGGTTTAATTTTAGCAAAATACTAGGAAAGTAATGAGAATCCTAGAAATAAGAAAAATGGTGTAATTATTGTGGATTTTTTTTCCTTGTTTAGAATATGTATTTTTTTTCCTTGGTACAAGGAAAGTAATTTATTATTATTATTATTAAAAATAGAATAATAATTAGTAATTATTGAATAATAATAATATTAATTTATAGTTAATATATTTTTATGAATTAATCGAATATTTTAATTTCTTTATATTTTTTATTTATGAACAATAATAACTATTTTTCTTAAATAATTTTTTTATTATTCTGAAAAATATTATTATTAAAATAAGTGAGTACTTTAATAATTTTATTATTTTATTATTATTAAAGATGTTATTAATATTAAAAAAGATGTTTTTAACTAATATTTATTATTATTATTATTATTATTATTATTATTATTATTATTAAAAAAGATTTTATTGATATTAAAAAAGATATTTTTAACTAAATATTTTGAATATTTATATAATAATAAAATTATCAATAATAATATTTTCGGTGATTTTATATATTTATGAAATAATAATATGACAATTTATAAATAATTAATGATAAATATATTTTATTCATATTATTAATAACATGATTTTACATTTCTTAGTATCAACCAAACAAGTGCAAGTAATTTGTTTTCTGTTGGTCCGGAGACGATAAGTCAGGTGTAGAGGGGGGGTGAATACACCTGAGCTCAGTTTCTTTTTTTTCTCAGTGAAGGTCAGCTGAGCTGATGATTGCAACTGATGAACAGTGCCAAATAAGCCTTCGATCGCGGGACAGAGTGAGTCAGCTACTGAACTCTCTCCTATTGACTGTTGTCAGTACTTTGAGAATCAGTCGGAGACTGTTGTGCGGAAAGTGTGGGGCCCGGAATTCGTCTCTTTTGAAAACACGTTTTAGCAAATTAAATCTTTTGGCTGTGCGCTTTATAAAATACGTTTTATGCAAGCTTATGATTTTCAAGTCGGGTTTAATGCTATGCAATAAAACAAGAAAAGAACACAAGCGATTTAACGTGGTTCGGATACGCAAGATCCTACGTCCACGGTCTTGAACAAGGCGGGAGAACTTGTTGATTATTCTCGAGCAAGCCTCGGCGGGGATGCGTGACCTGGACAGTTCCCTCTAAGTTATAGTCCTTAGCGACTTTACAATCCAAACCTAAGTCTGAAAGGGAAGGGAATTTTCTCCAACTGAGAAGGAGTTCTTACAATAAGAACAATTCACTAAATGTGAACTCCTTCGAATCTAAGCTATAAATATGACAATGAGCTTAGTCTAGAGAAGTAAGGGATGTAAGAACTCTAGAGAGAAAAACTAAGAAATCTTCTAAGTATGCACGTTTTCCTCTGGATGATCTTTGAGTGTTCTAGAGCGTTTATGAACTTGAGCTTGTCCCTTTTGAAATTTCGTTCTCTCTTCGGAGCTTCAAAAACTTCTCTATTTATAGTTGTGAGTTATGGCATATGTCCGTTGGAGACGACGATGCCACGTGTCACAAGCTTCCAAGGAAAACGGCCATTAATTCGAACTTGTTGCAGCAGGGCAGTTAATGCACTGTTCATGAGAGCAGCTTTACTGTGTAGAGTAGGTAAGCGTTGTCGGCTTCTCATTGGTCGAGGTTTGTAGTTGGTGAGAATGTCAGAGTTGACCGTTCAACAACCTTGTATGTCTTCTGCTGAACTTTTCGAAAAGACTTGAATAGGTTGGGTCGCTTTCCGTAGGATACGTGAGATCGAAAAGTCTCTGTCTTCTTCGGTGAGTCGGCCGACGGGCATCTATTGAGTAGGTCGGTGGCGACCGCGAAGGTAATCGTGCTTGTTTCGTTCTTCTGGCGATGACTATCACCGAGAGTAGTCTTCTATGATTTGTCGGTGATGCGTTGTCTTTGATCGAGTGAAAGATCACCGCCGACTGAAGAACACAAGCGATTACACTGATGACGTGGGGTTCTGAAAAGTATCTTCGACAGAAGATCAGTTCAACAATTACCCCGTACAGGACTTAGACAAAAAATAATAAACAATACACCAAGTCTAACCTATACATCAGCTAATCCTAACGACACACTAATCTACTGATATCAGTTAGGTTTTGGGATCTTCAATTCCATAGTACTACTATGATTTCCCCCAATTTTCTTTTAACCGAACAACAACTGAGTATCATCTACTGACTCATATCCAATAATTTCCCCCTAATTGATGATGCCAAAACCTCTACCTCTACCTCTTAAACTTCTTAAGTCTATAAAAGATGCTATCCTACTGACAACAATTTTCCCCTTACAACATTCTGAGGAAAAATAAAGATAAAGTAGTTTCAATACTTCAGTAGGTGGGAGATAGGCAAAATCAGAGAAACTGATTGTGAGTGTGTGTCAGATCACTTAGTGATCAGTCATGAAAACACGATGCAAAGAGCTGAAAGACAATGAGTAATTGTCTGACAAGCAATAGGAACTGATATATATATAATCAATGAAGTACAAGCTCCTACAGCTATTACAACAGAAATAAAAAAGAAGAGAAATCACTGCTGACGCTTGAAGCGTTGAGTCCTTTTCTTGAAATCAGCAGACTTCTCAGTAGGAGGATCCAGATAATAATACTTGTAAACTCTGATCCTGATCTCCTGGATTTCTTCGTTGTCAAGAGGATTGTCAGGCAGCAAACCCAGATGGAAAGCGGCTTCCTCTATCTCTCTCTCAATGTCCTTCGTGCACAGCAGTCCACTAGCAGTTCTTGGCGGTGGAATACGTCGAAAAGCTGGGGCACGAAAGGGAATATTTTGTTCTTCCATAATCTGTCTCAGCCGATCTCTGAATGAGATATCAAATCTCGAGATAAGTTCGTCGAATAACTGATCAGCTGGACAGTCGAGAGGATAAATGCGCCATACAAAATAGCCTTTAATAAAATCATCTTTCAGCCTTTCCCAATGGTCGTTCATATCAGCCGGCACCCATTTATCCACATGCGGGATAGGAATATTCTTAACATATGGGCCCCTGATGAACTTGGATTTTCTTGGGATCTGCCTCTTCGGATCAGCTGCTGGCTTGAGAGATAAGCTACGCATTTTCGCCAAGTCAGCTATCCTTTTCTTTTCGCGGAGTGTGGCTGCTCTACTGTCTCCTTGCCTGAGACTCAGACCTTGCAGCGTCGCCTCCCAGGTCGCTTGATCTTCCGCTATTTGTTCAGGTGTTAGAGTAGAAGTGGGAATACTCTGAGCAGTAGCTTGGATCTCAGTCGGAAGAGCCTTAGCAAAATCTTCTTGGGCTTTCTTCTTCTGCTCTTCGACCGACCCGACCTTTTTCTTGCCTTTTCCTCTAACAGCTTTGCCTTTGGGCTTCTTTGCTGCTTCTGCTGCCTCTTCAAGCTGACGCTCATGGTCGAGCTCATCCTGCAGCTGTTGGGCAATTTTGAGGTCATAAGCCTCTTGCTCCGCTTTAGATTTGAACTTATGGACCGGGGAGGAAGGAGGAGTAGATTCAGTTGCAATCTCCTTCCCCGGCCTCTGCGGTGGCAATTGTTCAGGCTCAGGCTCTTCTTCTTCTGTCTCCTGCTCAATAAAATTTGCTACTTCTTCAATGTGAGCAGCAGAAGAGGAGATGGGGGTTGGCTTAAGTGGGAATTCTAGGAGAAGGACCTCAGAAGAGTTCTTATCCTGAGTTGTAGAGGGTCCTTCCTCCTGAGCCCTTTCCCCCCCGAGTCCGTGCGGGTTCTTCGATTGTGGAGGGTCTCTCCTCCTGAACCCTTTCCCTGATAATCTGTACATCAGCTGTATCCATTTCAGGTTCATCTTTTATTATACCTTCCCCCTTTTTGGCATCAGCAGCCTTATCGAGGTTGGTACGGATAGCTGTGACTTCTTTCTCAAGCTTGTATACTGAGTCCTTGATCTGAGTAACTATAGAGTCGAAATCCTTGACCAAGTCACAGTATTTCTCCCAGTCCTTCTCTTGATCTGCCCTAGATCGATTGAGATGAGCAGGTGACTCCTGGCGGAGTTTCAAAGAGGCTAGATCATTAGATTCCTTCATCTCTTTCGAATCTCGTTCAAGGCCGCACTGTTACTTAATAGCGATGCGGAGGCCGCTTGTAGCCAACTTGTTTCGCTCTTCCATTTGAGCTTGGATGTTGTGAGAGCATGAGTCGTTGCTCGAGTAAATGTTTTGTCTTGAGCTTGGAGCAAGAATCGACTCGTGCGGATAGATCTCGCTTTACGAGCTATCAAAGCCTGCTCGATCATCTCCTTAAAATCAGGCTGCGGAGGAGCCTCTTGAGGAGTGGAGATGCCAGCGGCTAGCTTATCCAGGCTTTCAGTCTGCGCCTTCGTATACTTCTCCCATTTGATATGGACGTCTTTGGCGAGAAGTCTGTTTTTAGCACCTTGGCGTCTGATTGCCTTATTCACTGATTTGGAGGACACGGAACCAATGGGTTGAATCTGGTAAGAGCTTGTTCCGAGCCTTTGATCAGAAAACATGAGGAGCTGCTCCCGACTGTACTTCGGAGCGCCCTGAGCCTCACCTGATGTACCAGGGGGTGGTGATTGGCTCTTCTCATGAGGAGTTGGTCCCTCAGCAGAGCCTCCCAACTCTGCGTCCTTGGGGTTGCCTTCCATCTCCTGATCTTGTTCTTGGTCATCATCCTCATCATCAGGAGGAGATGGAGGCGGAGCATTATCAGCAGGAGCTGTGGTACGCAGGCTAAGAAGATAGAGCATAGCAGCTCGAAGATCCTCGAAGGACGCCAAATCAGCTGGCTCCCCGAAACCGATCTCTGCCTGTAAGTCTTGCTCCTTTGTTAGTAGATCGATGGCTGACTGAGTTTTTGCAAAGT
This sequence comes from Lavandula angustifolia, assembly GCA_028984105.1. Classification (NCBI taxonomy): domain Eukaryota; kingdom Viridiplantae; phylum Streptophyta; class Magnoliopsida; order Lamiales; family Lamiaceae; genus Lavandula; species Lavandula angustifolia. The sequence continues at coordinate 25,396,879 of CM054820.1, forward strand.
CTATCAGAATATCCCAGTTTAAAAACCTCAGCAGCATCTGAACTCTTGCCCTGATGGCAATGTTAACCAAGTCTTCATGCTCAGCTATCTCTGGAATCTGATCGTGAATCTCAGCTGTAGCACGCAGACGAGTGGTATGAGTTGTTGTCCATTCAGTCTCTTCAGTTGGCTCTCTAATGTCCGACTGAGTGTCATCGGAGCTGATGACTTGAGCTTTATCCTTGAGGGTGGCTCCTTCCATCCCTATGTCGGAGTCCAAGGTTTGCTCATCTTGAGGTGGAGGAGGAGCCTGTTCTATGACAGTTATCGGCTGAGCCACAGTGACCTCAGCTGGTCGTGGCTTAGTAAGCCTCCTCCTCTTGGGCACACCAGCGGGAGATGGCAGGGCAGTAGCAGCTCTCTTCTGCTCAGGTGGCCCTTTGCCAATTGACTTCTCCGTCGCTTCTTTAGTCTTAAATTTCATCAGCTTAGTGTTGTACAACTTTGAGTCTTCGAAAGCTGAGTTCCTCTGTACAACACTCTCTATTAGGACAGACATCTTAGTCCCGAATAGAAGCTTACCCGTACTGGCCAACCTCCTCTCGCCAGAGGGTAGAGTAGTGAATTTCTGGGTCTGGGCTTTCATCTAAGTCGTGTAATAGTCTGCCCAATTCACTTCTACTCCGTCATCAATAGCCATCATCAGCTGAATCCTTGGCTTGGACAGTTGATCATACGATCCAGCTGAGCTTGTCAGTATGTGCGAGACCACATACGCTAAACCTCTGTACTGAGGTAGCAAAAGATTCCTCGGGAGAGCTGTCTTGAACGTCAGATCACTGTGTCCACAGAACTTTTGTACATAGGCATTGATCTCCCTCTCCTTGTATCCGATAGGTGAGATACCAGAATTGGGAAGCTGAAACGCGTAGACTAGGGCCTCGCGGATGTTGAAGGTGTGCTGAGTGTGCTTCCACTGGTTCGGAGTTGTTTCTCTCATGTATGAGAAAGAAGCTTCTTCTCCTCCGGAAGCCACTGAGTTCCAGTTGAAATATGCTTCTGCCACTTGCCTTGGCAGATGGGCACGCGGATGCTTGGACACAAGGGTCTCCAACCCTGACCTCTCCAGAGCATCGAACATAGGCTCCAGATATGAAATGTCCACCTGGCGGAAAGCCATTGTTGGTTCGAACTGGATTCGGATGGCCATGATCTCCACTATTGGTTCAGGAGTCTGTACGATCGCCATAGAAATCTGCAAAACACATGTTAGCACTTGAAAATAGAGTAAGTCAGTAGTTGTCAGCAGATTTGAATACATTACTGAGTATGAGAGCTTGAGAGGTGCACAGGCAAAGCAGTTACAGGAGGTTTGAGATGGAAACTGATTTGCGATAAAAGCTCTTAGGTTTTGATAATGGCGAAAAGTGAGGAAAAAGATAGAAGTTGAAAGATTTTGTATATATTGGCTTGATTGCAAGTTTCAATCCAACGACTGAGTTTTAATCTTCCAAAAACTATGAACGGCTAAGATTTAATGTTATAAAAGGAATGATTACAAAAGCCGCCTAAAACATAGATCGACGTAATAAAGGTAAGTGAGAAGACATGCATTAAATGTGCGACAGACAGCATTAATTACTCAGTTTATGTAAATGAAAAGGTTTCCTACTGACCTTTCCTTAAAACTATTAATGGCGGGAAATGAATGCACATTAACTACTGAGTGTGAGCGACTGATGCAATAGATGCGAGCATGCTTCAAAAGAATTTAAGTACACGAATTACGCAAACCTCTTCGCTGAACTTATCGGTGGTTACCGATCTTCTTCAAGTTGAACTTATCGTTGGTTACCGAACCTCTTCAGCTGAACTTATCGGTGGTTCTTGCTCGTATTAGGAGAATGGTTGTCATGCCGATGACTATGTTCCCCCTCTGCGTATGCACGGTGTGACTTTCCCAACCGAGTCACTGTACTTAGTTATACGACTCGTCGTGCGATTCCTTATGCTTGATCCCAATTGTTACCAATTGTTTGACAATGATGTTCTCGGTAGTCGGCATCTACCGACGCATCTCGGTAGGATCCGGTAGACCTAGCTCAACCGATAGTTCTCTCGAACTTGTTCTCGGCTAGTGGTTTGGTCGGTATATACGCCCTTTGCTTGTCGGTATGGATCTTCTCCATCCCGATATCCTTCTTCTTGACATGGTCTCCGATGAAGTGGTGTCGAATATCCACGTGCTTGCATACGGTATGTAGAACCGGGTTCGAGTTATGGCAATTGCACTTGTGGAGTCGCAGTAGATGGGCACTTCATCCCGAGTTATACCATAATCTCTAAGTTGTTGTCGAAGCCAAAGGATGCGGGCAAAGCAACTTCCTGCAGCCATGTACTCGGCTTCGGTAGTAGACGTTGCTCCGAATGCCGCTTCTTTGAAAACCAAGAAATCGACTGCTTGCGCCTAGGAACCGACAAGTTCCGGAAGTTGACTTTCGATCTATCCCGCATCCTGCATAATCGGCATCGGAATAACTTTGTTAGTATTAAGTTATCATCGGCAGGATACCATAACCCAAACATCGGGTGTTCCTCTTAAATAGCGCATAATCTTCTTCGCCGAGTCTAAATGACTTCGCTTGGGATCCGCTTGGAATCTTGCGCATACACCTACAGCATAAGTTATGTCAGGACGACTAGCTGTTAAATAAAGTAAAGAGCCTATAATAGCTCTATAGTCAGTAGAGTTAATAGAAACTCCCTCTTTGTCTAGATCGATTTTAAAGTTCGTGTTCATGGGGATTTTGGTACCGGCTTCTTGGAGTCGCGCCGAATCTCTTGAGAAGATTTCGAGTGTATTTGGCTTGATTGATGAAAATTCCTTCAGGTGATTGCTTTACTTGAAATCCAAGGAAATAATTCATCTCTCCCATCATGGACATCTCGAATTTCTCCTTCATCATCTTCTCGAACTGCTGACATATGACTTCGTTTGCAGCCGAAAATGATGTCGTCCACATAGATCTGCACCAGTAGGATGTCATCTCCTGACTTTATGTTGAATAGGGTGCGATCTACTGTCCCCTTCTGAAAACCTTTCTGAAGTAGAAAGTCTGATAGGGTATCATACCAAGCCATGGGTGCTTGTTTTAACCCATACGGAGCTTTCCTAAGTCCCGTACACACTGATGTCCCCGCCGAAAGCCGGGCGGTTGTTCCACGTAGACTTCTTCCTTCGATGCGCCGTTCGAAAAAGCCGACTTCACATCCATCGATATACCTTAAATCCCACGATGTGTTGCATAAGCTAGGAAAAGACGAATGGCTTCCAATCTGGCGACTGGAGCAAATATTTCATCAAAGTCAATTCTCTCTGCCTGACTGTATCCTTTAGCAACTAGTCGAGCTTTATTTCTGACGATGATGTTTTTTTCATCTCGCTTGTTCTTGAAGACCCACTTAGTTCCAATCACGTGCTGATGTCTAGGTCTGTCGACAAGCTCCCAAACTTTATTTCTAACGAACCGGTTCGGCTCTTCTTGCATAGCAATGACCCGGCCAACATCTTTAAGTGCGTCCTCTATCGACTGAGGTTCTTCTGTAGACAGAAAACAAGAGTAAAGTGAGCTTTCTCCTTGACTTAATCTTGATCTCGTCCTTATAGTTGCTGATGGATCTCCAATGATAAGATCTGAAGAATGAGCATCGAGCCACGAACGCCCGAGTCGGGCTTCTTCTTCGATACTACTTACGCACGGTCGGTAGGTGTATTAGGCATTTCGGTAGTGCGTTCGCGATCGTAGCAATTTAGTAAGAAGGTTAGGATCTACCGAGTTTCCGGTGTTCGGGGGCATTTAGCTCGGGAACATTAATCGTTCCCCCCCGAGTTTATATTCTCGGTAGAGGTCTCGGTTACCACAGGGGGCTTCCTCATCGACCGATGTTACCTGTTGTTGATTACGTTCGAATTAATCAACTAGGTCGGCTACATTGCTTGTTGGTGAGTCCGAGTTTGTTCATCGTCGACTCATCATCCCAACAATCGTTGGATCTTTTCGGCTTTATCATTCGATCGAGATCCCGTAGCTTGCTTGCCGACATCTTCGATATTTGACTTTGTATCTTTCCTGTTCTCGGTAACAAATTCATCAAAAACAACATGAGGGCTTTCCTCCACGCAAAGAGTCCGATAGTTAAAGACACTCGAAGGCTTTATCGACTCGGGAGTATCCTAAGAATACTCCTTGATCGGATTTGCTATCAAAGACCTTCAACCGATCTTTCCCATTATTGTGGATAAAGCAAGGACAGTCGAAAACATGAAAATGAGAAATAGAAGGAATTCTCCCTTTCCACGGTTCGTAAGGCGTCTTCATGTGTTCTTTGTGTCGGTAGTGATCGATTCCGAGTGTAACGGGCGGTGTCGGTAGCATCGGCCCAAAACTTTGAGGGTAGTCCGAGAATCTGCGAGGAGCGTTCTTCTTGCCGCTTCTTTGAGTGTTCTGTTCTTACGTTCGGCAAGTCCGTTCTGGCTGAGGGGTGCGCGCACTGATGTCTCGTGCTTGAATTCCCTCTTTATCGCAGTATGTCTTAACTACTAAGTTTAGAAACTTTGTTCCTCTGTCTGAGCGTATCTTCTTAATCTTGATGTTCTTTTCCACACTGAGTTTCTTCAGTAGATTAGGTAACTCAGTCTGAACATCAGATTTGTTGGCGATGAAGATGACCCAAGTATATCTCGAGTAGTCGTCAATGACGACGAGGGCATACTTCTTGCCTCTTATAGTCCACTGGAGAGACCGGCCCGAATAAGTCCATGTGAAGCGGTGAAGGATTCCATCGATGGAAGGTGACGGAATAGGTGGATTGCTCCTCGTTGTTTGCTTTCCCTTCGTGCACGCTTCACAATTTCGTCTTTGATAAACGATTCGTTGGGCGGTCCTCGACTTTAGAGTTCTTGACAAGCTTGTTCATGGTCTTGAAGTTCAGGTGGCTGAGTCTCTTGTGCCATAGCCAGCCTGACTTGTCACCTGATTTAGTCTGTGCGAGCAAGCAAGCCTCAGGTTCTGCGGTATTCCAGTTTGCAACATAGATGTTCTTCCTCCGCGAACTTGATAACACTGTTTTCCCTGTAGATTTGTCAATAATATCACGAGAAAACCGGGGTCAAAGATTACTCGTTAAGATTATCACGAAATTGGATGATCGAAAGGAGATTATGTTGAAGTCCTTCAACATATGGTACTCTTGAAGGCGTGGCGGTCCCAATGTTCGGCGTTCCGTATCCCCTTGTGTAGCCTTTGGAGTTGTCACCGAATTCATTCCGGGACCATCTTCTTGTACGTAGTTGGTCGGCGAGCTCTTCCGGTAAGTCATGTGTCTCGAGCGGCCCGCGTCCACTATCCACGGGTCCTTATGTACCGCAAAACGGAGGCGTTTTTAGGTACCCTTTGGTTCGATTGGGTCCTTACGGGTTAGTGGGTGATTTCGGAACCCGGATCTGTCTCGGGACCTTAGAAGTCCTAGACTTCTTCTTCGAACCTTATCGGCTTTCTTCTCCACGGGACTTGGAGATACCGACTTTCTGGCGATAATTTTGGGTTCGGGCGCTTTCTTCTTCGAGTCTTTGCGCTTCTCCCGACCCCGAGCTCATAGTAGTATGAGCCGTGCGAGCCGGGTGCTCATACGGTGGCTCCTTGTACCTTTTCGCCCATCCGACCTTCTTGGTTCCCCCGAATTTGATCGCGGTGTCCGGGGGCTGGAACCTTTGGTCGATTGTTTGTTGCTACTCGGCCGAGGTGCGGTCATTTTCTATTTGTTCTTCGCCCGAGGTGTGGTGTCGGCAGCTTGCACCTTTCCTCTCGACGAACCTATCGGCCCGGGGTTCTTTGAGCTTTTGGAGGTTGAAGCTTCGTGGGTATAGCCAAGGCCTTCTTTCACGGCGGTTGGCCGTTGTGCTCTAAGCATGCTTTCAAGCTTCTCCTTCGCTCCCGGGTATTGTTCGGTCATCAAACCTCTCCGGACCTCGTCACTCCTTCCGAGTGAGTCATAGTCGTCCGCACGTCCGCGAGCTTCTAACCGAGCCTGGCTATTTCGGTCTCTTTCTCGGAATTGTCCTTGGTCGAGCCGAGATCGAGTCTCTTGAAGTCGAGACTTAGTCATAAGAGATTCAATCTCTTCCTTGAGTCTCGCAACTAGATCCACTGACTCAGTAGAGACCGACAATCGGAAGAAAGTCTCGATTCTCGGCCTTTACCTGTTCAAGTTCCTGGATGGTTCCGTTGAACTCTGCTCATTGAACTGTTCCTTTAGCGGATCGTCGTAGGCTTGTACCACATCTAGAGGATTATACGTGACCGAGCACGTGTCTAGTGTCTTTGTGTGAAGAAGAGGTAATAATGCGTTTAGAATTTACCTCGGCCTCTTCTCCGGCCATCGAGACGGTATTCGGCCGACTCATCAGGAATGTCTCTGCGACCTCAAGCTGCGACGAATGCGGCTTCGTCTTCAGAAGAATACATGAATGTATCCTCCTCAATTGAGTTGTCGGATATCTCTCCGGCTATATAAGCCTACCATCTCTCGGCGAATTTCTTTCTCCTGGCCTGCCGTTCTGCTCTTTGAGCAGCTGAGAGTTCGGGACAATCGTGCGATAGTGTCCCTCCTTCTTGCGGTTGTAGCAGGGTGGGTGTTCTGCTTCGCTCTTACCAGTTGAGTCTTTAGACGGATGGCGCGCAGACTCCGATTTCCCGCATTCGGTAGAAGGATTAGATTCTTCTTTCTTATGATAGTCTTTCTTACCGAAGAAGAATCTCGGTTGTATTTCCTCAGCTTTTTGACTCTCTCCTTTTCCCTCTGATATTTGAGAGCCATCGGTGCTAGGCTGGTCGGGGCTGAAGTCTCAGAAGACTTTGCTACTGATGTGGCCACATCTTTGCTTGAGGAAATAGGCTTGGCTCCGGCATTGCTGACTGTTGCCTTGAAGGCGTGGTCGAACTGTGTGTCAGCTGGAGCGCTTAAGCACTTTTGGGGTAGACTATGCTCGAATTCCTCCGATTTTAATTCTGAAAATATAACATCAGGAGTTAGAGCATTTAGATCAGAGCGACGTAAATAAGTAGCAAATGGAAGCCACTTCTGTCGGGGCAACGCTCTCAAGATCTTGGTGTTCATCTCCTTGTTGGTGAACGACCTCCCCAGCCCATTGATGACATTGACTTGATTGGTGAATCGACACTCGGTTCGTCAATGGTTTCGATAGAGCTCCATTGCAAAGGCGTCGAACTTCTGAAGCTCTAGCTCGAGCTTGTTTTCTTTGATCTGAGGGGTTCCATGGCTCAGTACAGCCAAGGCGTCCCATAGCTCTTTCGCCGTTTTGCAATCCTGTACCCTTCCGAGATGTGAGTCACTGAGCGTAGTCAGTATGGCATTACGTGCAACTCGGTCAAGGTTGTGCAACTTCTTTTCTTCAGGCGTGAAGGCAGATTTGTCTTTGGGAACCTTAGCACCAGTTTGTGCTCCCACGCCTCCTCCAGCAGCAAATACTACGCTGTCGATCATGGGAATGATCGGTCCTGACTCTAGGACATCTGACATGCTGTCGTGGAGTGACATTAGGTGTGCCTCCATACGTACACGCCATACCGTGTAATTCTCTATTGAGAACATCGGTACCATCCTAATACCTGACATATCAGACATTGTAAGAGTACGAGTATAAGGATGCTGAAAAGATGTTTATGCAGTGAAAACGGTTTTCAGGATCAGTTCGAGAGGACCAGTATTTCAGAACCGGCGATCAGTTGAACACCGTGTGCTCTGATACCAATTGTTGGTTCAGAGACGATAAGTCAGGTGTAGAGGGGGGGGTGAATACACCTGAGCTCAGTTTCTTTTTTTTCTCAGTGAAGGTCAGCTGAGCTGAAGATTGCAACTGATGAACAGTGCCAAATAAGCCTTCGATCGCGGGACAGAGTGAGTCAGCTACTGAACTCTCTCCTATTGACTGTTGTCAGTACTTTGAGAATCAGTCGGAGACTGTTGTGCGAAAAGTGTGGGGCCCGGAATTCGTCTCTTTTGAAAACACGTTTTAGCAAATTAAATCTTTTGGCTGTGCGCTTTATAAAATACGTTTTATGCAAGCTTATGATTTTCAAGTCAGTTTAATGCTATGCAATAAAACAGTAAAAGAACACAAGCGATTTAACGTGGTTCGGATACGCAAGATCCTACGTCCACGGTGCTGAACAAGGCAGGAGAACTTGTTGATTATTCTGAGCAAGCCTCAGCAGGGATACCGTGCACTGGACAGTTCCCTCTAAGTTATAGTCCTTAGCGACTTTACAATCCAAACCTAAGTCTGAAAGGGAAGGGAATTTTCTCCAACTGAGAAGGAGTTCTTACAATAAGAACAATTCACTAAATGTGAACTCCTTCGAATCTAAGCTATAAATATGACAATGAGCTTAGTCTAGAGAAGTAAGGGATGTAAGAACTCTAGAGAGAAAAAACTAAGAAATCTTCTAAGTATGCACGTTTTCCTCTGGATGATCTTTGAGTGTTCTAGAGCGTTTATGAACTTGAGCTTGTCCCTTTTGAAATTCCGTTCTCTCTTCGGAGCTTCAAAAACTTCTCTATTTATAGTTGTGAGTTATGGTATATGTCCGTTGGAGACGACGATGCCACGTGTCACAAGCTTCCAAGGAAAACGGCCATTAATTCGAACTTGTTGCGAAGCGGGCGGTTAATGCGCTGTTCATGAGAGCAGACTTTCTTGTGTAGAGTAGGTAAGCGTTGTCGGCTTCTCATTGGTCGAGGTTTGTAGTTGGTGAGAATGTCGAGTTGACCGTTCAACAACCTTGTATGTCTTCTCGCCGAACTTTTCGAAAAGACTTGAATAGCTGGGTCGCTTTCCGTAGGATACGAGGGATCGAAAAGTCTCTGTCTTCTTCGGTGAGTCGGCCGACAGGCATCTACCGAGTAGGTCACGGGCGGCTGCGAAGGTCGTGCTTGTTTTTGTTCTTCCGCGATGACTATCGGTGGGAGTAGTCTTCTCCGATGATTTGTCGGTGATGCGCTGTCTTTGGTCGAGTGAAAGATCACCGCCGATCGAAGAACACAAGCGATTACAGCGATGACGTGGGGTTCTGAAAAGTATCTTCGACAGAAGATCAGTTCAACAATTACCCCGTACAGGACTTAGACAAAAAATAATAAACAATACACCAAGTCTAACCTATACATCAGCTAATCCTAACGACACACTAATCTACTGATATCAGCTAGGTTTTGGGATCTTCAATTCCATAGTACTACTATGATTTCCCCCAATTTTCTTTTAACCGAACAATAGCTGAGTATCATCTACTGACTCATATCCAACACTTTCTTTAGAATCATATTCCACGGAATCAAATTCTTCAGTAATTTTACTTTACTTAATCATTTTCCTCGCAATCATATTCCACATAATCATATTCTTGACAAGATTACTATTTTGACAACCAAACGGGCCTATGTGGTATAATGGACTCACTGACTATTTTTGTTATTACTCATATACAATGACTATTTTTGCAATTACAACATTAGTTTTGACTACTTTTGACATTGCAGTCATAAGATAATGAGACTTGTGTTTACAACGTAGTAATTATTCAATAATTCGAACAACGTAAAATTGAAAAATCTCGGCTGATACAAGCCCTGAGAGGGGGCCGAGGTTGGGCGACCGCCAACCCCAACATTCAAATTACGTTATCGGTTGAAATTTCAAGAGTGATCCTAGTTACCGAATACAAGAAGATAATGAGATATTTGAAATCGAGATATCTAAAGCATCCTAAGCATTAATCAAAATGTTAAGAAATAATCGATGTATAGTTAGCCAAAAAGGAAGTAACGGAAAGTTATAATTAGAATCACTTGTCTTGTTGGGATTAGAATCAAATTCAAATCAATATTGAAGGTTAAACCTTAAAAGGAGCGTGAGTTCATGTGATATATAGTAATTGAGTTCCAAATAATATAAAAGATCATGAACATATGAAATTCATTACTAAAAAAACAAAATTGATTATAAGTTAATCGAAGTAGAAACTAATCATATAACAATCCGAAATTTATGGCTAGAAAGCCATCCCAATTAATTCCAAATGAATTAATGATATTATGGAATTTGACAGGTACGTACAACCATCCTAGTGATTCTAGTTAACATCTTATCAATTGCATATTTAATTCAAATGTATTCTATTTATGATCCTCTTTGATTATATTTTATCTATATAAAAAATATGGATGAATATGTCATATATCAGATATCTTGTGGAGTTTTATCAAATAAAAAAAAATTAATATAACCCGAAAGGCAAATCATTACATTACTATCCAAAAGATGAAGTATCTAGTGATAAAGAGTTACTCCCTCCGTCCCGCCCGACTTGTCTTGTTTTTTTCGGCACGGAGATTAAGATGAGTGAGTGGTTGTGTATAGATGAGTGAGTTATTATATGTAAAGAGGTAGGTCCTATAAAGAAAAAGTGGGAGTTTGTATAATTATTTTCCATTTTAAGAAACAAGACAAGTCAAGCGGGACAACGAAAAAGGAAAACAAGACAAATCAAGTGGGACGGAGGGAATATGATTTATGAATCGAGAATTAATTTCTTCATATAAAAAGAACGGTGCAAAATTTCATGGAAATTTTTAAAAATAAATGATTAACTAAAGGAAACCAATTTTAGATGGACTTGGTTTTGAGATGTAAACTCGGGTGTATGGAAGGGGAATACACTTCGATGAAATTTTCTCGAATTGAGATTATAGAGCCAGTTGTAGATTAATATTGAACCTAAGTCCGAGTCCCATATAAATTCCTGAATCCTTAGGTTTTCAAAATGAGACTATTTGAATATAAATCAAACAATTTGTACGGAATAGTAAGCTCTTTAATTTAGTGATTTTTTTATAAAAGTAATTAGGTTGTGCAGAAAATGTGGGAATTGAAAAGGTTAAAACTGTTATGGGTTTTGTTGTCGGAGAGGAGAGAGAAGCTTTTGAAAGAGCAGCGGACGTCTAAATGATTATTATGTGTTAATATGGATTTAAATGATCCTTATGTGTTATTATGAATTTTAATTAATTTAAGATTTATATTAGAAGAGAAAATATATATCTTCGAGTCTAGGGGCTCATGTGGGAAACAACTTAAATTAGGACTTTATAGTATAAGGACTTTTATATAAAGACTTAAATTTAATACTCCCTCCGTCCTAGTTTTTTTGCTTGGTTTATTTTTCCGGCACGCATAAGAAATCTTATATAGGTGTTTATTTATGAATTTTAATTGTATTAAAAATTGGAGACATTTTTCAAGTAATGGTTGTTTTGAATGAATGAGAATTCATCAAAAAATTTATAAGACATAGTTGAGGCAATATTTTATTATTATTATTATTTCATATTATAATTAAAGAAATAATCTAAAGTTTTCAAAAAATTAAGAATCATAAATTTCTGAATCGAAGCGGAATGGAATAGTCTGAGAGAAATACTTTTGGAAAGAGGGTATAAAATATGGATAGATAGTAAGTAAGGAGGGCTCCACTTCATTTAGGATTAGGAGTTTAAGTTTTTTCCAATTTTGAAAACAGGACAAAAATAATGAGACAATCCGATTAGAAAAACATGACAAATAATGAGACAAAAGGAGTAAGTTATTTGCGTTTGAATGTATACATTAATAATAATTGGGTTAAAGACGTCAAACCCCAAGACTATTGAATTCGTACAATTTGTCCCATAAACTATTAAAATATACACTTTACCCCCTAATTATCTAAATTGCAGACAACTAAATTCCGGCAAAATACTCGTATACGCCGATTGACTCAGGGGTATTATCATCCTGAATTTTTAATTCTATACAGTTTACCCCTAAACTATCAATTTTGTGTAATGTACCCCTAAACTAATATAGAGTATATATAGATCTCAAAAAAAGTGTGCTCGAATTTATATATTAGTTCTAATATATAGCTAATGTTTTAACTTTAGTTTGTCTTAACTTTATAGTTGGTTTGTCCTCTAAACTATTGTGCGTATGTGTCCATTCTTCTTTATTTCTTATTAATAATAAAAATTGACAAATCAAACACTAATATAGCTTTTAGAATTTATAAATTTAAGAAATAATTGTTGATATACAAATCCATTACATATATATATATATATATATGTGTTTATGTATATAAAAAACATCAATCTAAAATTGGCAAGAACCAACTTATAAGATACATATAACAAAATCATAGAAAAGAGGAGTAAACAATTGAAGTGTCAAAATTGCAGTCGGTTCATATACTTCGTTGTGGCGTTTTTCATTTCACGATAGATTGTTGATTGCTTACAAACTTTGCTTGACTACCTTGGCTTCCACTTGCTATCATAACATTAATCATTGATTCTACAACCTGTGATAGACGCATTAGTTTATAAGAATGCGTTACACATATGACTAAGCATAGGAACACTTTAAAGCAAGTAAAACAAAAATTATTACCCTAAGCTCATTATTAACAATATGAGTTGTTTCTCTCATACTCTGCATTTTGCTGCAATTTTAGTTCTGTATTCAAAATAATTCTTACATGTTGTATACGAAGGGCAAAAGTGTAAAATTTTTAGATTTTTTCATAAAATATATAATGATTATACATTAAATATGTAAGAATTATGTATAGTTCGCAGTTTTCATATTAAGTGTGAGTTTTCACGAGATTCACACCCTAATTATAATAATCTTTTGAGCGCAAAAAAAAAAAAGAAAATGAAATGGATAAATTTGTTAATTTTAATTCTTTCAAACTGAACTAAAAAATAAAATAAAAGTAAATTCACGAAGCGATTTGTGAGTCGAGCCATTGAAGCCCACTACCAACAATTTGTAGGTTTCGGAGAGCCCATTATCGTCCATACAACCCGACTCTCGACTCGGGCCGATCCACCCGCCACCGCGTACTCTCATCGCACCGGGTTTTTTCGCGGCCGCTGCCAAACAGCCCGACCACAGGACGCCGCCGCTCGGCTCATCCGTCTTCGGCTTCGCCGGAAGACTTGATCGTGTGAGTAATTTTGCTAAGACTTCAGAACTATGGATTCCAATTTGCGACCATTAGTTTGGGAGTATTCTTTTCAATTTTTGCCCTTTTTATAAAATTTACTGTTGATTGAGCTACGGCGTACTTTGTTTTGATGTTTAAAGTAGCACTGATGCATCGCAAACCCTAAACCCTAATTTATGAAGTTGTTCTTCAAAATTGTTCCAGAAGAGTGAAGAATGCTTCTCCGGCAGATTACCAAGCGCTGCATTTACACCGCCGCGGAATCACGGCCGTGGCTAATTGTGGGGTTGGGAAATCCAGGGGATAAATTTTTGGGTACCAGACACAATGTAGGGTTTGAATTCGTTGATGCATTTGCTGAATCGCATGGAATCCCCATGGATTCTGTCCACTGCAAAGCCATATTCGGAAAAGGCCAGTCCCTTATAATTGCCTCATACTTATGTAGGCTAAATTTGCTAATGCTATAACATTTGATCAGTTTGAATTCATAATAAATTGTAGTTTTCGAATGCCTTCTTCAGGTTTCGTAAACGGGGTTCCAGTTTTCTTGGCTAAGCCTCAGACTTACATGAATTTAAGTGGTGAATCTGTAAGGAATTCATTTAGACTTCTTAATGAATAATCTCTCTCTCTCTCTCTCTCTCTCTCTCTCTATCTCTATGTGTTTGTGTAAATGTATGACTGAATCTTTTGATGGCAGAGTGGTCCTCTTGCAGCTTATTACAAGCTTCCCCTTAACCGGGTGCTAGTGGTACAGACGATTTTCGTGCTTCATACTCACTCTCTGATTGGCTGGATATATGTTGATACTGACACCCCGAATCTTGCTGTTGTAGCTTCATGACGACATGGATTTACCTTGTGGGGTTCTTCGTCTGAACCCCCTGGGGAATCATGGAAGTCACAACGGGTAAGAAAATAGACTGTTTATCTTTGGATTTCTATCTATGCCTTTTTATGCTAAGACGTCGCTTATTTTACTTCCGTGCTGTATTCCATACTACTATTTGGATTGTTGAGACTTGCTCATTTTAGCAATATATTTCTGAAATCTCTCATCTCCAACTAAATGTTTATAATGTAACCAACCAGCCTATTTGTGACGAGCTTTTAGGTCTCTTTACTGATCTCTTGAAATATGTTCGTTGTCATTCATTTTCCTTCTGAAGTACATGTTAATACCATCCATTTAGAAGGAGCTGTTAGAATTAGACTTGTTCCCAGTTGTGCTTTTTTCTTTTTTTTGTCCTGCTGTTTGAGCATTATGATCCATCTACATTGCATCATATGATTTTTGCCAGACTCAAGAGCGTCATCTATCATTTCCGTGGGAATAGAGAATTTCCTCGTTTAAGAATTGGTAAGTTGGAATTCGAAACTTTAATTAATTTGCTGCGTGGTGACTTTCATTTTTTAAGTAAACAACCAATCAAACTTGATTCTTTTGTTAGGTATAGGGAGGCCTCCCGGTCAAATGGATCCAAAAGCATTCCTACTCCAAAAATTCAACGCCAGAGCTCGAGAGAGGGTATGCTTGTGCTTATGTTTACTCGTAGCATATGTTAGTTTGCTTTACAGTTTGCAAAGTAGCCCCCTTTGCTCACCGCTCTCCTGCATATGGCAAAACTGATATAAAAGCAAAGAGAACCCGAACTTCACAAATAACTCATCTTTTATTAGTACTTTAACGTAAAAGTTCAAGAATTTTGAGTTCTTTAGATTATACGTTGCTCGAGTTATCCTAGATTGGGTTATTTGCTCTTTCACTGCTTGTTAATGTATTTGTCTTTGCAACTCTGCTGTGCGGTAACAAAACTGCGTAGCAAAGGTTTATTTACATTCCTTTATTTGAGATGGCAGATTGATGCCTCATTACAAGAAAGTGTCGATGCTCTAACGCAAGTCTTGTCCAAAGGCCTGACAGAAAGTTCACGGTACTTCAATAAGGAGCAAAAGTACAAACATATAAGACTACAAACCATGCCTGTATGACTACAAGAGGTAACCAAGCTGTTCTCATCCTATTTAATCGTATTATGCATGTATGCCCCATCAGCAATTTAGTTTTGGGTTAATGACCAAATAAAGCATGAACTTTTTCAATTTTGCAATTTTAATACGAACTTGTAAACTTGGCGAATTAAAGCATTGCAATTCGAGACACGCTCCGATCTCCAAATTTTTCTGACCAGTGGAAAATACGAAAATGGCGTCCTTTGCACACGTGGTCGCTAAGTTGGACCATTTTGCAGTAAACACGATTTCAGAAAATTCACAACATAATCAACTAATTGAAACACTTATTAAAAAGACAAAGAGTTGGATACGACCTTTAACATAAACCCTTGTTATCTTCACCTTCAAAATAAAACCCATGTTATGTTCACCTTCTTCGTGCTCTCTTTTGGTATTGTCCACGTAGACGACCACCTCAATTTTCCGGCGGCCGGAAAAATCTGGGGGATCAGAGTGTGTCTCGAATTGCAAAAAATTGAAACTTCATGCTTTAATTCGTCAAATTTACAAGTTCGTGTTAAAATTGCAGGATTGGAAAGGTTCGTGTTTTATTTGGTCATGACCCCTTTAGTTTTTTCAAAACCTTAGAATTTATTCGTATAATCGTATTGTGACGTTCCACTACTCATTTTTGCGTGCATATAAACCAATCACTGCAGATCTGCCGCAAACGTACTTCCATGTATATTTAACACATTCCAAAGGGAAAGCAGCCCGTCGCCTATCGTCACTACAGAGCCGAGTGTAAACGAAGTGGAGTCGAATGAGCTGATGTTCAACTGCAAGTTATAAAACCACATTGATCATCTATTTTCAAATAAGGTGCCTCTTCCATCATTTCTCTCACTTATTTTCAATTTTTCTGAGGTGTATGTTAATCTAGCATTTGTGCATATTTTTGTAGTACAGTAGAAATGATTTTCAACCCACTTTACTATACACTTAGAATCTCAAATTTGAAACATTCAA
Source organism: Lavandula angustifolia (assembly GCA_028984105.1). Lineage (NCBI taxonomy): Eukaryota > Viridiplantae > Streptophyta > Magnoliopsida > Lamiales > Lamiaceae > Lavandula > Lavandula angustifolia. The sequence goes on from CM054820.1 coordinate 25,412,973, forward strand.
AACATGTTTTGTGTTTTATATGAGGAAATGATATGAGTAGCCTACGGTGGATTATGACCGTAGCGCAATCAAGAAATGCGGCTAACCTTGGGGCTATTAAGTGTAGTGTTTGGAAATCTATATACTACTTGTGTTTTTAATCGTGTTTCATCTTCTATTCTTTAATTAGTGTGGAAATGAAATAAATGAAATTTGATTGAAAATAGAGGCTCTTGTGTATAATTAAATACGATATCATTATGTATTTTTTAACTCAACTTTCATTCGGTACCACAAGGTCCACTAGACCTGGTCTAGGTAAGAATTCTCCACACGCAGTGGCGGACCTATATGTAGCTAGGGAGAGACAATTGCCTCTCCTCAATTTTATGTGTGAAATATCTATTATGCCCCTATTAATTAAAAAACAAATTAGAGAAGATAAATCTCATTCTCAAATCTCAGTTTACGTTCTGCACTTCTACTCCAATGTGTGATGAATGGACGGACAATAATGCGATGATTTATATGAGAAAGATATATTTAGTTTTATTACTAATGCACTTATTATTAAGAAGTTTCAGAATACTGCAGACCGTAGAGGACAATTACAGATTAAATTTTAATGGATTAATTGTACAATATATTTTGCTATAACATATTTATATGTTATTATAAATATTTATATTCCCCCCCCCCTTCCTAAGAATCTTGCGTTCGCCCCTGTCCACACGTATAATCCAATTAATTGCGTACAAAATTTGGAAGCATAAATCTCAATTGCCATAAACTTTTGCCTCTTCCGTAACTTATTTAGAATTGTTCAAGTTTTAAAAAATTAATTACCACCATACTAGCCAATAAAATATAGCTATAGAACAATTAAACCAAACGCAAACGCTCTTATTAAGAGAGAGAGAGAGAGAGAGAGAGAAATAAAGCAAATGAGAAGGCCTTCGTCAAGAGGGTGCATGAAGGCGGAGTCACCGCTGTGTTGCAACAAGGTGGAGCTGAAGAGGGGACCGTGGACAGCGGAGGAGGACGAGCTGCTTTCCAAGTACATAAAGAAGGAAGGCGAAGGAAGATGGCGGGCTTTGCCAAAGAAGGCTGGGCTCCTCCGGTGCGGGAAGAGCTGCCGCCTCCGTTGGATGAATTACCTCCGGCCGTCCCTGAAGCGCGGCCACATCTCCGCCGATGAAGAAGATCTCATCCTCCGCTTCCACCGCCTCCTCGGCAATAGGTACTTTATTCTCTCCTATTGCATTTATCTATATGTAGATCAAAGTAAGTAAAACAATTTTGAAAAAAAAAATAAAATATGTTTTTTATTATTCAAAAACACCATAATGATTTCAAAATTGTTGCAAGAAGACCCGTCTTGGCTATATTTCACTCTGAGTGTGATGGGTGAGATTTTTATATTTTTTTGGGTTGCAATGTTCGAAATACTTTTAAAATATGTATACAATGTTTAATTGAGAAATTCACAAGCATAGCTCGATATTGTTGCTGGCACTTTTAATTGATCCACTTTCGATTATTCAAAGTCCATATTTTTCTCTCAATTCTTATCTAGTATAGTAGATTTTGCCTCATCTAATTTAATCATTTCATTTAAATACTAATAATGTTAATGATTTAAGAGCTATTGAGATAAAAACGCTGTTAATTTTGACGAAAACACGTGGGTGTTTCTTTCTTTCTTTTTTTTTTCTTCAGTAAAACGAGCACAAGATAATTTTACGTATTTTCACCTTAACACGGATTTTCTTAATCATTTTTCCGTGTAGATGGTCTTTAATAGCAGGAAGAATTCCGGGGCGCACAGACAACGAGATCAAGAACTACTGGAACACACATTTAAGTAAGAAGCTAATTAGCCAAGGAATTGATCCCAAAACTCACAAACCATTCAACCCTACTACTCACGAAGATTCATCGAAAACCCATAATGAACACAACGCCAAGAATGATGTGAGAAGTTGTGATGATGATGATGAGATAATGATGAGCAATGAAGATGGAGAAGACTCTCTCTCTTCATTCTTGAATTCCTTGATAAATGATGAGATGCTCAGCAACTAACGTCAAGATTATGATCAAGAGGAGCTTGAATATGCTAAGTCTACAATAAATGTGTTTCTTCATCGATTAATAAAATATTAAACTTTTTTCAATTACAATAAAAGAATTTTTTTTTCATTTTTTTCAAATTTTACATTTTATTTACATATTTCATTTCATAGAACCAAGAACATTTTTGTCTTTCAAAACATAAAATGATCAAAAAGCTATGTTTTAAACTTGATGGATGCAACAATTTTAATATATTTGTATCGAGGATCCAATTCAACTGCCATAATTTGTGGAGAGAGAGAGAGAGATTCCAAGGTCATTAAAGAGCATACTCTATATGTCTAGGTTTAACTCCGAGACTGATCAATCCACAGCCCACACCTGTAAAACAAATTGATTGTGCATAAATTAAATGTGAAACCTTATGTAGGTATGAGAAAGCAATAAAGTAATTATACATATAGAAAAGTTGTGTCATAGCGGTTAAGGTGGGTGGTCTGTGGCTGAAAGGTCATAGATTCAAAACTTATCAAGACCACTATGTATGAGTCTCTCACCTATGGTTAGCCTAGGGTGATTGAACCCTCCTGTGTTGTTGCAGGCTAGATAGAGTGGTTGAACCCGAAAAGAAAAGTTGTGTCACGTGTTACTTAGTGCGCACTTCGGTAGCGGCTGCGGGTTACCTCGTCATCTAAAAAAAAGAAAAGTTGTGTCACGTGCGGCTGCGAGTTACTATCGTCGACCAAAAAAAAAAAAGTTGTGTCACGTGTGCACTCCATATTTAATTTACCATTCCGATTTTGCTCATGATATTGTAGCAAAATATATATATATATATATATATATATATTTATTCCGAGATAGAAATGCAAATAGAACATGTGAAAAAGTATTTTGTATATTGTTTGATATGAGAGGAAAATGTAATAAAATGAAGTCGTTTGAAATAATGTTATATGCTGATACACATTGTAGGATTTACGTTTTGTAAGAATTTAATTTGCCTTTAAAGCCAAATCGAATGAAAAAGTGACACATTAAGGATCCTACTAAATATACACTGCTTAGAGTTTTGGATGAAACTAGGTCCTATCGAAGAGTTGATTATTATGAGAATGTTAACTTGCGCCACCTTACTTACAAGCACTCGATTTCTTTGAAACGTGATTTGAAGCTCCCCACTTATATGTCCTTTACATGGAACTTGCAAAGTTTAATCATTGATAATGGTTTTAGACACTTGATAGTTGCGCCGATTGAATTTTGGAAGATGCGACAACTTATGCATGTGCAGGGACGGCCCTTATATATGGCCAATGGGGCAATGGCATCGACTCCCAAATTTGAGGGACCTCCAAATTTAAGATATATTGTCCATTAAGCCATAGTCCCATATTATATAAAATATATTTATGAAGCCAATACTATTAATAGAATTCAAATAAATAGACATAGTCCATTACTAAAAAATATATATCAAGCACACTCCACTTACAAATTAATTAATACCCAAATTGGTCACGATGTTGCAACGACTCTTTTCTCTTTTTTATAATTGCAATCGATCCATTTTGATGATGCAGAACAACGGAAACGGAAGTAATACTTGATCTTACTAAAAATGATAAAATCATATCTACGTTCTACTATGTCACAAGAACGGTTAAATGGACATGCAATTTTTTTGATGATTTTTCTTATCAAAATGCTAGAAGATCTAAGTTATTTTAATAAGTATTTGATCCTTATTTTTTTATATTATGTTACACTTTACGGTTTCTACTTTTAAAGTTATGTAGACACACAAATATGGAAGTATGTGTTTTAGTTCATTGACAAATTGTTCACGAAGCTTCAATAAAGGGTCCCGTTTTTTGATTTTCGCCTAGGGCCTCCGGAATCTCAGGACCGGCCCTAGGCATGTGGAGTGTGCTACACTTTATGTTCCTGATCCTCCTCTGAGCAACGTACAAGATGGATCTTTAATGCTGGACAACTTGCAGACATTTAAAGAAATAATAAATTTGAGATCGTGTGAGGAAGTATGTAAGATCATTTCCGACCTCAAGGAATTGCATCTAAAGTACAAAAATGTCTTGAAGGGATATGATAATCGTTTAATCCAGTCTTTATGCAATCTCGATCGCTTGCATAAACTTGATTCACTTACCCTGATAGGAAGTGGTGAAACGCTATTTTTGGAAAAGAGCTTTTTTGGAAGAAACTCTTAACTTCATTCCCGATGTTGCTTAAGAAGTTTTTGATCCGACTATAATTGGTTCGTTGCCACAACTGGAAGAACAAATTAAGATCAGCTAGACAATGTCAGCCAACTTCAAGTTCAATTGACAATGCGTGATTATAAAGTGGAGGATTTCAATCAAACGTTGGGAATGGAGGAACTTACAATCAGTAACATTCTTATCTCATTCATAATATAAATCTCAATTACACTTTTTAATCAATTTTTCTTCTTTTATGCATTTTTTTTATTTTTATTATTATTATTTTTTTATGACAAGGGTAATCTGCTTTCGCTACCAAAGTGCGCATTTTTATCCTCACGCACGGTTATCTTAGTACACATACTAATTATTCATATTGTAATAACAATAACATAGGCATAAGCTGCTATTACAAGGGAATGTAAGATTCTTGAAGTAAAAATGCAACTTGAATCAAGATAAATGGAAGTATTATTATTATATTACCTTTCAACCAAGAGCTGCTGATGAGCTGCAAACGATTACATTTTCACTACAAATTCTTCTTACAAACTAATAGACCTAAAAAAACAAAAGAATCAAAACAAGAAAACAACATGGAAACAATGATCACCATCCTCTACCCTTTCCCCTTCTGCTTCAACAACATGCCATAGTTGAAGTGAAATACCTTGTCGAGAGCTCCACGTTGTCGGGAAATGGCGACGCGGGCCCCACGTCTATCGAATCTCCACCATCAGTTCTTCTCCAAACCAACGGTCTTTACTATTCCTTCCGTCCTATAGAAAGTGTATTATTTTCCTTTTTGAACTGTCCCATAGAAAGTGTCTTGTTTCTTAAAAAGACAAACAATATGCAGACCAAAACTAACAATTTAAAAAGTCAAACAATATACACCACATAATCCTATTTTTTTAATCTCCGTGTCCCATAGAAATGAGACAATTTCTATGGAACAGGGGGAGTACTACTTTTTCTTGGATTTTCTCGAGTATTTTGTTTGCATGTTTTGTTATTTTGACAATTGCATGCATTTGTAGTTAGTTTTTAAGTTTTTGTCAATGATTCAAGTTAGTGAATTATAATTACTCTTGCAACTATTTAGAAGAATATCACTCCCTGACTCCCACTTCATTAGTTTCATTTCGGCACGAAGATTAAAAAAAATGTTTGTTACGTGAAAAAGTAGTTTAAAGTAATGAGATTCACTAGAATATGTTAGAATATTATTTTATGTTTAAAAAGGAAAGTAGACTAATGGAATTGGATAATCCAAAAAGAAAGACTAGACTAATCGAGTGGAGCGGAGGGAGTACGTTCTGAAAAAATATATAACCGACGTATGCAAGGATATAAATGGATCGGCTTCGTATAACGATAAAAAACATCAATTTTAGGAGACTCAATAGTCATAGGGCAAGTTCATTTATATGATTCCTTATCACTCCTTGCCTTTGACTGCTATGTTAAAATGTATAACTGCAGCCAAACTTTGATGATTAGCAGGTAAAACAGAGTTTCTTCTTTGATAGTTTTTGTATTCTTGAAATATCTGAAAATGATTAATTTATATCCACTTGACATTTAATATTGCCGTTAGGTACAAATTCACGCCAAACGATTCAATTAAGAAAAAGAAGGTAAAGTAGGCCACTATTCACGGGCATGATGAGATGTCGAAATCAATAAGCAATTACTTTCTCCGTCCCGTTAAAATATTATTTTTCTTTTCCGCACGGAAATTAATATATATCATGAGTTTTTATTGTATTAAGAATTAAAACAGTTTTTAAAGAATGATTGGTGGGAAAGAATGAGAATTCATCAAAATTTAACTAACCCATAGTTGAGGTAATTGAATTTTTTTCAATTTTTTTTATATTGTAATTAAAAAATAATTTAAAGTTTATAAAAAGCTAAAAATCATAATTTTCTGAGTTCGAAGTTGAGTGAAATCGTGTGAGGGAGAAATTTATAGAGAGTGTGTAAGAATGTGGGATGAGTAGTGAGTAATGAGGTCCACCTCATTTTTTTATTATAGAGTTAATATTGTCACTTTAGGAAATAAGACACTTATATTTGGACAGTTTAATCGGGAAATGTGGACGTTTTTGGGCAGAGCTTTATAATATTAGTTGTCAATGGAATTATGTCCACATATGGAGTTGATATATGGTCGACATTGCTTTTAGGAATTATCCGAAAATATATCTAAAGCGACTTTGCAGCAGAAACAACTATACTTCTCATCAAATTTTCTGTTGCACCATTTCCACTTACTTTGTTTCTTGTTAAAGATTTGAAGGATAATTAAGAGATAGCAGCTTCTGCAGCTCTAGTTTCTCTTCTCAATAACATTCACACGATCACCGACCATCCTCACCTTTTCCACTTCTCTCGACAAAAAAGACATACAGCCACTTACTGAAAAGACCAATTTCTTGCTTGATTTCATTGACGGCAATACTTATGGTGACGGTAGCAAAAATGTCACTAAAAATGGGTGGCATCTGAATCGGAGACCAATCCAATCGGCGTATCATCTCAATCGTTGGCATGGGTGGTTCGGGTAAGACAACTCTTGCTAAAAATGTCTAGGAAGATTTACTCATCAAGGAACGGTTTCAATGCCGTGCTTGGGCTACCATATCTCATCAAAACGATGCAAAAGAAGTTCTTTCAAAACTTCTTTCTTGCCTAGGAGAATCTAGTAGTGGAACAGTAGATGACCTAGGACTGCAGTTACATAAGACTTTCTCATGTAGAAGATATTTGATCGTATTAGATAACTTATGGACTATGAGAGCTTGGGATGAAGTGAAGTCATTCTTTCCTGATAACCTAAACTGAAGTCGGATTCATCTAACTACGAGGTTGTCAAATGTGGCTAAAGACTGTGGCTCTTCTCTTTTGATGATGAATTTTTTAGATGAGGTAAACAATTGGAATTTATTTTGCGGAAAAGCATTCCAAGATGACGATTGTCCTCCCGAGCTGCGTGACGTGGGTGAGGAGATTGTTAAATCATGCAAAGGACTAGCCTTGTCCATTGTTGTGATATGAGGTCTTCTTCTAAAGTCACCTAGGACCCTAAGACACTGGAAGGAGATAGCAAAAAATCTAAAATCAACTCCCAGTTCCAAAGGGAAACAAGAAAGCATAGATGTATTAACCTTGAGTTACAACCACTTGCCTCCTCATCTAAAACCATGTTTATTTATATGGGAGTATTCAATGGGGATTCCGAGATTAGTATCTCAAGAATTATCAAACTTTGGGTTGGAGAGGGATTTATAAAACCAATTAGGTCTCAAGTTTTAGAAGCGATTGCAGAGGGTTTCATAAAGGATTTGATTGACAGAAACCTAATTTTAGTACATGAACGCCGTGAGAATGGAGACATTGGATCTTGCGGCATTCATGATCTTTTGAGGGAGCTATGCATAAAATTAGCTGAGCAAGAAGAGTTTTTTCAAGTGTTTGATGACACAACACGAGGTATAGTGCATCGCGTGGTTGAGGGTGCGCACTTAGGAAGGACAAAAGTGAGACTTCCTCGTTGTGCTTTTATCATGACACTGAGACATATTAAGGATCCTACTAAATATAGACTGCTTAGAGTTTTAGATGAAACCACTCTCTCTTCAAAAGTTGTTGATTGTTATGGGAATGTTAACTTGTGGTACCTTGCTTACAAGCTCTCGACTTTTTCGGAACGAGTGGAAGCTCCCTACTTCTATGTCCTTTATGCGTAACCTGCAAACTTTAATCATTAAAAATGATTTTAGATATTTGATAGTTGCACCGACTGAACTTTGGAAGATGCAACAACTTATGCATGTGGAATGTGATACACTTTATGTTCCTGGTCCTCCTCTGAGCAACTTACAAGTGGGATCTCTGATGCTGGACAACTTTTAGACGTTTAAAGAAACAGTGAATTTGAGATTATGTGAGGAAGTGTGCAAGATCATTTCCAACATCAAGGAATTGCATCTCAATTACGATAAGGACTTGGTCGGATATGATGATAGTTTGGTCGAGTCTTTATGCAATCTGGATCGTTTGCATAAACTTGATTTACTTCACTTGACAGGAAGTTGTGAATCGCTACTTTCGAATAGAGAGCTGGAAAAGAAACTGACTTCATTCCCGAGGTCGCTAAAGAAGTTGTCCTTGAGACTTTTTACACTTAAGTGGAACGATGTTACGATATCCCACATCGCTTCCACATGAAAGTGTGGAAGGGTATATAAGAGAGAGTCAACCCTTGACTTACAACCATGGTTTTAGGTTAAGTTAGGGCTCCCTATCTTATATGCCTAACAATTGGCGCCGTCTGTGGGAAACTGACGGATCGTACGTTGCGGGAAGGGGCTACCCGATGTGTGGGCCCAGGGGTTGCCACCACGGATGTGGAACCTGCCACCCGTGAAGTGGGCCTTCGATATGGGTTGCCACCCGGCGTGTGCCGTCCGTGGACGTACGGTTTCGAAGGGGGATGGATTGTTACGATATCCCACATCGCTTCCACATGAAAGTGTGGAAGGGTATATAAGAGAGAGTCAACCCTTGACTTACAACCATGGTTAGGTTAAGTTAGGGCTCCCTATCTTATATGCCTAACAAACGATCTCACAATAATTGGTTCGTTGCCACAACTGGAAGTTCTCAAATTGGAAAATATTCGTTGCTACGGGAGAGAACGTTGGAGTCCTGTACAGGGGCAATTTCAACGGTTGAAATTCATGGATATTAATACTCCTTTCTTCCCATTGTTTTTTGGCTTGTATTTCTTATCGGGGTGTCCCGTTATTGTTGTATTGTTTTTAAAAATGGAATTAATTTGTGGACCACAATCAAAGGAAATAAGTGGACCCGCCTTTTTAACACATCTTCACCCACTTTCTTAATCTTCGTGCCGAAAAGAAACAACACAACACGAGGGAGCAACTGTCATCTGGGAAGTATGGATGCAGAGGAGTCCCACTTCCCAGTTCTGGAGAAGCTTATTCTTATTGATTTGTTGTTGTTGAAAGAGATCCCTCTGTGTGTCGGCAATATACCAACACTCGAACTCATTCGCGTGGATTATTGCAGCGTCTCTGCCGCGATTTCTGCAGTAAGAATAAAGGAAGATCAGTTAGAGTATGACGGCCAACTTCAAGTTCAAGTCAAGGTGTGGAATAGGGATATAGAGAGTTTCAACCAAATGTTGGAAACAGAGTCACTCACCGTCGATAACATTGAGTTCAAGATATACTAGATTTAGATACAAATATATAGGTTTAATAGGAAATAGTATTTTCAATTTTCATGCAAGTACATCATGTGTCTTCGTCTCTGTAGACTAACGATAGCTGCAATAGGGAAAGCTGCAATAGCAAATTAAATGTTTTTCCACAAAAAAATTGTGTCAAATTGCATGTTTATTAGGTTAGAAATAGTCCTAAGAGAGAAAAAATTGTGTCGAAACGAATCTTCATCGAAATTCGTTATGCGTTAAGCTTTGTTGCAGTTGGGGATGAAGTTAGAGAAAGCTTTCATACACGAGCCCGAAGAGACGAGCGGATCCTTGAGGGCAAAGTGACGCATCCGAGTTGAGTTTAATCCAATCCTCCCAAGGGCAGGGGCGGGTCCAGAATTACGAGGGAGGGGGGCGAAACTTAAAAATTCGATAGAGAAGAGATAGAAAATACATTCGGGGGGTGAAATACGAAATTTCTTAAAAATTACATATATAAAATCACGTTTCGACACGAGTTCGGGGGGGCCGCCGCCGGGCGCCCCCTGGATCCGTCACTGCCCAAGGGCAATGAGCTTTTGGGTTGCTTGTGTATTGCTTGGAAGTCTCCCTCAAGTTATGATTCTCTACTTGTGTAGTCCATGATGCCACAACAAAATTAAAGAGCTTGGTCAGTTATTAGATTCTTCTGATAATTGAGAGGTAGAAATGAATTAATCAAATGAGGAAAAGCTCTAGAAATAGAAACAAAATTAAATAGTATATCAACTAAATTGAGATTCAATCAGAAAATCAGAGAAAATATAGCATTGTTATATAACTGTAGTACGTATAAGTTATTTACAAGCTGGTCTTGATCTTCGATAAAAAGTAAAGACGTGTACATTGAGAAGCAACAAAACACAATTTGTTGTCTATTTAGTTATTCTTATTCATTAAAGATTTTTCTATGACGAGGAAATCCGAAAGAACGAACATTGTCTGAATTGATTTTTGTATAGAATCATGACTATGAGATTGGTTTAAAATCCAATAGAGTTTAGCTTAATAAAATCTATATTGTAATTTATTTAATGATAAAATTTTGATTTTAGTTATCTATTGTAGTTTTCGTTCATTTTAATCTTGTAAGTTGTAATATGACGGCATTTGTTCTTGGTCTTATAACTTTTGAAAACGTCAGTTTTGTCCTTCGATATAGAATATACACCAAGTTGAAAGTGTAACTGAAAACACATCGTTAGACTTATAGCATTCAGGTGACTAGAAAAACTTACAGTTATAAGTATAGTTTTCAAGAACTAAAATTGGAAGATTGTTCGTATTACATGATAAAAGATGAACAAAAGCTGCATTATCTAACGAGAATCCAAATTTTCAATTATTTTCAATATGATCGTGTAATGAATTTAGGTGTTTCATAAAATTAAATTATTTCCATACATTATTGATAGGTGATGTTTTAGTATTGTTAAATGTGTATTTTGGTATTAATAGTTTTCACTTTTGAACATGATTGTTACTTATTTTATTATTTTTGGATCTTGATAGGTGTTTGAGAAATGTAAAGCTTTCTTGTGGAAGAATGAAAATCGGGCGAAGAAGAAAAATGAAGAAACAAACGTGCGCTGATTTTAAAAGGAATAATTAGGCCTTCTATTCTCACAATTAATTCAGACCAATTAATATTTTCCCTTAGGAGTTACAAGGCACGACATTTTTGGAAAAAAAAAAGGAGTTTAAAAGACAGAAAGAAAGGAACGGACGAGGGTAGAGAGGAGGGTTGGAAAAACATCATCTTCTTGGGACTATAGCATTTTACGGTAAACTTGCCAGAAGAAAAATAAATTTCAAAGCCGTACCATAAATTCCCACTACCAATTATCAAGCCCATTAACCGTTCCTCAATTAAATTCAAATTAATCACCCCATGTCCTAATATCTCTTATTTCTCACCGTTCCACATAACCAGTGAGTTCATTTCTTCCTTAGGTTTGAACTCAGTGACTTCATCTCTTCTCTCCATCAAAGAATCAGCTGTTCCACCTTTGTCCTTGCCCGGCTGTTCCAACTGCCACCGTATCTGGTGTTAATTTTTTTGGTGGGCATTGAAATTCTGAAGTTTGAGGAAGCAAGTTTTTGTGTTACTTATGTGTTGATTTTTGTGATCTTGAATTACTTGCTATGCCGCCGCAACGTACAAGGAGGAAGGACTCGGTTCTCCTCGTTAAAAGGCTCCCTCCACCTAATTCCAGGGAAGTTCTCAGCTTTCCATATGTGTTTTGATATTGTTTGGATAATTGAAATATTAAGGACAATGTTCCGCGCAAGTGTGGGGAAGTGTAGGCTATATGCATTTTTGTGTGGTGTTGGTTGTTATGTGTGCTTAACTGCTTTTCCTTCTCAGACCACAATTCTTTTTCGCCTTTAAGCTTTTCGTCCGTAATTCACACAAGTGGAAGCGTTGCTCAAGTATTAGAGTGTATTTTTCTGTAGTATTCATCTCCAAACGTATTACAACTGTGTTGTGCTATCTGAGATCCATTTCCTCCTAATTCTGTCTGATTTATTAGTTTAGTTTCCTCGGACAAGTGATTTTCCCTTTGCCATTTCCTCAAGAGCCTGCATACATCACAAACACAAAGATCAGAACACAACAAGGTTTTGAAAACATCGATAACCCGAAAATCGACAATATACCTTGGTACTGTACACATAGTCATTAGGCAAGACAAGAGGTGGATTCTCAGTATCCATTAGCTCCTTAGTTATGTAGCAAACAAGTTTGGAGTGATGCTGCTTTGAATAAGGAATGCCTCTTGTGATAGAGGATCCTCCTTCGTGCAATCATCTTCATACCAGAATCTATGCCAAGTCAAGGTTGCTGTAATGGGCTGCAGTTCTTTCATATATGTAGCTGGCCAAGGTGCAAGATACTTCCGAGCATAAGATATAGCCCGCATGTGGTGATCGGCCCTCACCAACTCGATGAAATCGTGCAGCCTCAACTGGAACTCAAATTTGCTCTGCAAAAGGTTTTAGTGCAGAGAATATTGATCATGTTGCCATGCATTGGCAAAAGTAAATGCTAAATACTACTTTCATCGCGTCCCGTATCCTAATTGAAGGGAAATACAGTGTACAAAAAGTTCCTTTAATTGGAAATCAAAAGGGTCTTAGATGGAAAAGTTATTAATTAAGGCCAGGCTGAAGAATATCTAATCACTGCTTGCACAAAAGTTCAAATGGAAGTTCATTATAGAATTTTGAAAATAAATTATGGCTGTAATCACAGTGAGAGTTACAATTCGTGTGCGTATTTTTATCTCTTCTTATGCCTTTTCCCTCTTAGTATGCCACATACATTGTTTTTTCCGATATGGATGACATTTTACGAGGCTATTTTGTCGAGTTCCTTAGAGAGAGTTGTCTTGCGCCCCTATGTATTCTCTACCTACCTGTGTCGGTTTCGGGTACAGGTACCCTTTTGTTTAAAGGTCGTTCGAGCTTTTCTTGGGAGTATGGCGTCGGTTACTTCAGCGCCTGGTGCTCAAACATCAGCTCAAGGCATTTTCTCTACCCCGTCTTACCCTGCAAAAGCAGGGGCACCTTACGTTCTTGAACCGATAACCATCTTTCGGCTATTAACTGTTGCATCGATAAACTGTTGATTCTTACAAAATCATACAACAGCATTTTCAGTAAAAGCTTAAAACGTCGTACTAATCTACTGAATTGTTTTAATAAACAAACGTTTCCAAACAAGCTTAATTATTTTGTTTTGATTATCTTTTTGTCTAAGTCCTGTACAGGGTAAACTGTTGGACTGATCTTCTGACGAAGTTACTCTCCAGAACCCCACGTCATCAATGTAAGAGCTTGCGTTCTTGACCAAGCCGCTGATCTCCACCTCGGTAGGAGAGTATCATCCCGTGGTGATAGCTATCAGCAGAAGAACATAATGCAAAGCTCAGTTCCTTCGCAGTCATCAGGGCCTATACTTCCGCACGCTACTGAATACTGCTGAACGCTACTGAATTCTGACTATCTTATTTAAGATACATAGGAGAACTGATACAGATCAGACATTCTATTCTGCACAAGAGAAGAAAGAAAGAACAAAAGACAGGCAACACATAATTTACCTTTTGACTTCTTTAGCCTAGATTTGTTGTCAGCACACTAGGCTAGCGCAGGACCAACCTCCTTCTTTCGAAGAGCCTCAATAACCTTCTTAGCTTCAAGAAACACATCTATATCAACAAGATCCTGCAGAAGAGGAAAATTTTCATTCGAATTACGACTATCTAATGCTAGAGTAGTAACAGAAATGTGAACCCACCAAAAGAATAACGGGGCAAAGTCCAAAAACTGCATCTTCATTTTTCCCTACATAAACCGAGGGAAGGGCCACGTGGAGTTCATCGACGCGAGGGAGAACTTTGAGATCTCAGCCGTTGGTGAAGGGAGTGGCTAGGATCTGAAGCAATAAGTCATTTGTGCAGTGGACGGCTCGGATGCGTCCACGTTATCATTTACGCTTTTAGTAGTTTAAATGTATCGAACACGTTTCTTTTGGACTATTTGTAAGAGTTGGCTGAATGAAATCGTAAGCAGAAAATTATAAACTTCTTCTTCTTCTTCTCTGTTCTGTACTGTTACATCTTCCTACCTACTACTTCTCTACAACAAATTTTATCTCCTTACTTACAAGATATCGTCGAATACAACAAGAAGAACTCTAGGCAATTAACACAAGATTGTTACAGTATCAATTGCGCAAAAACCCAGAATACATACCTTCCTTTTGAGGCCCTGCAATCGGGAGACGAGAGAATTGAGTTGATCAACCGCTTCATCTCGAGATATGTCCGAGTCCGCGGCGTCGGAGATAACGGCTGATACCTCTTTCTCGACGGTGCGGTGGTTGGCGCGGATCGTCTTCTTGTAATGTTCGAAGGGTACACGAAGCAACTGATGCTCCAGTTTGAGAGACTCCGCTAGTTTACCGGATTTAGACTGCGGCGCGGCGGCGGCGGCCGGCGGAGTGGAGTCTCCGTTTGGGAGCTCCGCATCCACCTCCATTGGGGATGACAGCATTTTTCTTTTGGCAAATTCTTGTTCTTTCTTTGCCAATAACTGATCGGAGAATTGGAATTTGGAAGCGTGGCGACGAACAGATTTCGTTTGTATATCACAATTCACAAAGCAGTAGATACGGTGTCGTTCTGCAGTTCATATAATGTTTTTATTTATTTATCTTAATGATGGTTTGCACTTAACATACGTTGTAGAAACTCCTAATAAATAATAAATTTATATATATAGGATATGGATCCCGTGGGAAGATAGAGTTATGTAGCAAGGTAGTAAGTATGCATATTCTATATGTTTTATGCATATTACTTAATTTTTTATGCACATATTTGGTATTTTTTACATTTTTGCTCTTATACATAAAACATATAAGAAATATGCAAAATAAATATTTCAGAGTATATTCAATATAAACCATCAAATAATGAAAGGAAGTGTTCAGAAGTCTTCTTATTTCTTATTTTAAGAAGGCTTCCGATATATATATATATATATATATATATATATATATATATATATATATGATATATAGGATGTGGATTCGATAAGAACCACCTAAAATAAGAACTAAGAATCATTCTTGACCTTAAATCTTATCTAAATTTATGATCAAGAGTAATAGAATTTTATATTTAATTAATTGAAAAAATGGGATAATGAAATAATAGGTAAAACTAACTACATATTTCCACAATTTTCTCCCATCTAGCAGCACCCAACCTCCTTTCTCTCTCCTCCCTCTCTCCCCACCTTCTCTTTCACGCGCATCTTCCTCTCTCTTTCTCTCTCCTCAACTTCCCTACCTAATTCCATCATTTTTCTCTCTTCCCGCACTTTTTTCTCTCTCTTTTATGCAATTATTGAATATCAATTTAAAGATTATAAAAATATTAATAATTTATTTTACAAGTTTGTAAATTCATATTAGTTTATATGATATAATTAATATATTATGCATAAATACTAACTAGCTTATGCATATATTACTAGTATATTATTACAAACTTTTGAATTAAAATTAGTAATATGCATATGTTAATTAGTATTATACATAAATATGAGTTTGGTTATGCATATACTAGTAATTTATCTTTAAAAGTATTATGCATATATTAGTTGTCTATTCTGCATAAATATGGACTTAGACTCTTAGTTATGCAATAAATTATAAAACAGAAAAACGAAAGTTATTTTAACCTTAATGAAATAAATAATATATTTTAATATATACAACAATAGAGGAAAATAAGGATCAAATCTGGACCTTCATTTAATTAAATCTAAGGTTAGGATTAGATCTTAATTCTTACAAATAGAGACATGATCCAGTCCATATATATATGTGTCAAATCTTAAAAGTATTGATTAATTGAAATATTTCTCATAAATAAGAAACGAGGATTTATTCAAGGGCCAGCTTATTGGAGAAATAACTCTTATATTAAAATTTATTTTTTCTAAAAATATTATTTCAGCAATATTTTCCATAAAGGGTAGATTTCAGTGTGAACATTCTTATTGCATGAACATGTAAAACTGCATTTTAACGATAAATGTATTGTATTTGTATTTGTCTCATAGATTTAGTTTTTAGATAAATGTACAGTACTTGTACTTGTCCCATGCATTTAGACTATTTTTTTTCAGCGTGATTTTTAAAGAGAGTTGTTGATGTGTGTAGAGTTGTATAAAGTTGTAGTCTATAAAAAAAGTTTGTAATAATTTTTTAGAAATAGAAATTTGACTATTTTAATGGGATAGCCAAAAAAAATATTGGATTAAATATATGAGACTGAGGGAGTAGATTTTAACTTAACTTAGTTGGTATTGAATATGTAAGTTTAATTGTCATTTCTAACGTTTTAGTGATATATTTAAAATTCAGCCTAATTCGGTCTTCAATTTTTTTATGAAAAAAATTAATTTAATTACTCTTATATCTTAAATTAAATTAATTTTTTATTTTTATTTTTAAATGTGAGAGATTTTTCATTCTAACCATCTTATATTCAATTTAAGATATGTATTGAAAAAAAAAAGGAGGAAGTTGTTTGCTTGATTGCCACACACACTCAAAAGTCAAGACAGTCTCAACATAAAATTGAATTTACAACAATATTTTAGTACTACAGAACTATTACATCTCCAAATAGTATATCTGCCAGTAAATATTCATCAAACCCCATCTTTTTGATATTTTTTTCCCCAAGTTATTCATAATCTCAACAACCAAAAAAAATTAACAAATCGAATCCAGATTTTTTTAAAAAAAGTTTATGAATAAGTTTTTAATAACCGAGATTTTAGAAGTTGGATTTTCTAATGATTAAAGAAAACAAAGGGTTTTAACGAATTAGATCACATGTCCAATAAATTCATATCCAATTAGTGTCCGATTCAAAATTATGTAACAAAATTATAATTGAAAGTTTTTATCTATTTAAAGAGTGCAGTCTTTTAATTCAAAACTATATAGTTTTAAATCGGACATCAATTGGACTATCATGATTGATTGGACATGTGATCCAATTAAAACTACGTAATTTTGAATTGGACATCAATTGGATTAAGATTGATTGAACCGACGATCCGATCCGCCCTTACTACCTACGAACACTGAAAAAAAAAAACAACTTGTATATAAAATATACGTGAAAACGAAGCCGCAACCACCACAGAGAACTGAACATCATAGAGTTAGCTCTCCTTCAATCATAATTTGCTGGCCGATCTCCAGATCCTCGGAATGATTAGGAGGAGTAATACGAATGTTGAAACCGGGCATCCTCGAAAAAACCGCTTGTAATGACAAAGCAAAGCGAGAGAAAAGGGAGGAGAAGCAACGGGTAGAGGAAAGCAAAATGATGGGATAGAAGTAGAAGAAGAAGAGCTGCGGGAAGATTAACGAGGCGAAGAAACTGACGAGCAGGACCGGAGAGAAACTCTCCGGCCTTACGTGGAATACCAAATACGGAGGAGAGCGGCAAGAGGGGAGAACCGAGACGAAGGAAACGAAGAGAGAGAGAGTGAAGACGAGCCAGAACTTGAACCAGTTGGGATTACTGATTACGCCGTAAGGGTCCCAGTTGTGGGTGAGAAGATCCGGCGGGATCGGAGGAGATTTGAACATGTTCATCGCAAGAATCAAGATATACCTTACGTCTATAGACATGAGGGAATTATTATGAATTATAGAGAGATAATAATTCTGTGCACTTTCTAAACGTGAAAATGTGAATATTTATAGACGGATTAATGTCTATTCTATGAAATTTTTTAATTGGATAATTGGACTTTTCATCACAACTATAATCCATCGTACTGCCAAGTCTACTGGAAATTGCGAGCTGATAATTTTGACTACCTTAACTGCTGATTCTGTAACATGGACATGGAATAGAGATGGCATGGTAAGTTTTACACTCAACTTTTGAGCGATCTCCCAAAAATACCCTTGAAGTTCGTAGATCCTCCATTTTACCATTATGAGTAATCCTCTACATGTTACGCAGAGTGGCATTTTTGTAATTTCAGATTCGAACAAGGTCAATTAATAAATTCACCAAATTGAACAAAAAGGATCTAGAAAAAGGACACGTCATTGGTATTCTTTGTTATTTTTTTTTTTGGATGATGAGGGTAACCCGCAGCCGTTATCGAAGTGCGCACTGGGTAAACTCCGTTCCTGTGCAATAACTTGCAAACTACACAGGAGAGTTCAACCACCCTAGGTTAACCATAAGTGACAGACAACACATAGCGGTTCCAGTGGTATTCTTTGCTATTGTCATTGCTAATTTCAACCCCTTAGTTAATTTTCAAGCTAGTCTTCCAAAAAAAATATGTCCCAAATAGGGATGGCAAAAGAACTCGGACCCGTCGGACCCTACTTGGACCCGCACGCAATGGGACGGGTAATACCCGCCCGTACGAGTGTGGGGCAATTCCGGACCCGACCCGTACCGGGTCCGGGGCGGTTCCGGTTCCTGCCGCGGACCCGCCCCGCCCCGTATAGACCCGCCCCGTAACAAATTAGAATTTAGAAGTGTATAAGTGTTATTTGTGAGATTCGAACCCGCATCAATACTTTCTTTACATACACTTATGTCGTTTAAGCTAATGTTCACATTTGTTAATATTTTACATGTATATAGTTATATATAAAAATATGACATACTAAAATTAAAAAAATTAATACATCTAACAAAAAAATAGCTTATAAAATATAATTATTAATTTTCTTGATTTCAATATATTATATTCAAATTGTAATTACGGGCATGTATTTCGAAAATGAAATTAATATTTTTATTTTTAAAATTGAAATTTAAAATTATTTTTATTTCTAATTTTCTATTCTTTAATTGAAATGGATTGAATAAATACAATTATGATTAATGAACAATTACAATTGAAAACTTTTTATAACTAGTGAAAATACATCTAATAAAATAATAGATATTAACTTTCTTGATTTCAATATATTATATTCAAATTTCTAATTTCTAATCATGAAAATGTATTTCGAAAATGAGATTAACATTATCTATATTAAAAATAGGGATAAATACACTAAACCCCCTCAACTATCGAAGTTTTTCACTTTGCCCCCTAAATTATTAAAAGTTGCATTTTGCCCCCTTAATTGTTGAATTCGTTGCACTTTGCCCCCTCAATTATTAAATTCGTTGTAGAGCACAACATTCCGGCCAACATTCCGGCCACAAACAAATTTAAGAATAATCTCATGAAAAAAAAAATCATAAACTATATTTCAAGAATTTATAGTATATATCACGACTATGACTTTCTCTCTCCCTCTTCTATGTCTCTCCTCTCGTTCTTTTCCCGAGTATATGTAGCTAAGAGATGAAAGTAATACAACAACTAGTGTGATCATCGCCATGGTCGTTAGCAATCCGGATCTTCTGGCCCAGAAATGGTGGACCACTAGTGGCCCACCAATCACGCGGTGACACGCGTGCATTGGTGGTTCATGTTACCAATAAATAAATATTTGAGTTGTAAAAAGGTGGTCCACCAATGCACGCGTGGCGCCGCGTGATTGGTGGGCCACCAAGTGGTCTACCATAATTGGGACATGTGATCCCCAACAGGTAGTTAGGGGCTAAGGCTCATATTTTGCTTTCTCCTTTACCACCGAATTCAAAATGTGCATGTAATATTTGTTGTATACAAGTCGTCGTATTTCTTGAATTTCACCCTTAGAGATTTTTCCTTTAAATACTTGAATTTGTATGTATGGCCGGAATTTTGGCCGGAATGTTGCTCTCCGCAACGTATTCAATAGTTGAGGGGGCAAAATGTAACTTTTCATAGTTCAGGGGGCAAAATGAAAAACTTGAATAGTCGAGGGGTTTATTGTATTTATCCCTTAAAAATAAGTATTCATGAACTAATGAACTAATGAACTAATGAAAAATTATAAATTCACAATTTAAAATTCTTTATGACTAATGAAAAATTACAAATTTACAATTGAGTTTTTTTTTATATAACAAATGAAAAACTACACTCTTATTATTCATGAACTTCATTCATAAGTTTATAAGAATCATAACATATGCATAAGAAATTCATACTTTAATAAAAATCATAACATATGAAAGTATATTTGAAAAAATTAAAGAAATATGATGAATAAAAGCTACAAAATATATTTGAAAGATGGTTTTGTTTTTGTGTTTTATTTTTATTTTTCACATGAAATATTAGTCATGCTTACTACAATCATTATATTTGATTAAAGTTACTACATTTTTATTTATGTTTTAAATTAAAATTAATAAAATGACACTTTAGAATTATATATATTTTATGTTCATCTAAATTTAACAAATAAGTTGTTGGTCTAGTGGTCAAGAGTGTTTGTAAGTTCTAGGATGACCTGGGTTTGAATCCTTGTGCAAACCTAATTTTAAATTTAATTAACTTAAAATATTTGCTGGTCCGGGGCCGGGTCCTAAATTCTGGACACGTACGGATCCACGAGGCGGATCCGGGTCTATTTTTTAAGGCGCGGGGCGGATTCGGGTCCGGGTCCGGGTCCAATTATATCTGGCCCCGACCCGGAAAATTATCATCCCTAGTCCCAAACTAGTTTCCTATGCCATATAAGCTGTAACATGTATAATTGTTTTATATATAATTTTCTTGTTGATTGGATATTCCCTTAAAATTTCCATATTTAAATACTGTAAATTTTAAATTTATTGCGTGCCTTGACATTTATATTAATCACAATTCTTTTATTTTTAAATTTTCATGTTTTCCATTGACACCTTTATTAAATAAAAGATAATATTTTTTAAGTAAAAGTTAATTTTTTTAAATAATCCAATACTTCATCGACATTTTTTTTAAATATAGATATAAATTATTTTTACATTTAAGTAAAATATATGGTAAATAAAAATAAAGTTCAAATAGAAAAAAAAGAGAAATTCTATATTAAAGAATTTCCATGTTGTCTACTCACGTGGCATAAGAACATCTGTTTGGGAAGTATATTCGTTTGAGAATTAATAATTAATAATATATATGTGAACCATCATCAGCAAAAAAAGGCAATTAATGCAACACGGCAGCAGCCAGCAAGTGACAATGTCATGGACGTTAAATGGATAATCAACGAATTTTAACATAGTGACATTATGAAACATACACGTTTATCACTGAATTATAGAAGAAACAATTACCATATATCAGCCACAACTTTAACCTATCAACATCAGTGAAAATAAATATTTACTTTTTCTTCCGATGATTAAATTAAATAACTCATGTGTATTTCTAAATTTATAAGTCCGATTGATATAATCTCTCGTGATACTTTTATCTTCGGTAAAAAAATGTTATTTAGGGAGTGTTTGTACTAGCTTTTCTATCTCATTTTTTAGCTAAAAGTTGGTAATAAGTGTTTGCACTACATAGCTGAAAGCTGCAGCTTCTCTATATGGGATGAAGAGATAGAGAATATTGGGCAGCTGGTATCCAACAGCTTTCAGCTGCCAGCTGATGCTTTCTTTAAATTTTCGGACCCTTTTACCCTCTTAAAAAATTAATTATTCCAATTTTACCCTATAATTTGTACCAGTAAACTACAAAATATATTATTCCAATTTTATTCCAATTCACTCTCGCTAGTGCAAACACTCCCTTATCTTCATTCACTCTCGCTATGACGATATTTTAATATTAATATATGTGTTTAATATATGATATTATTATATAATATTTATATTAATATGATATTAAAATATTTTTAATAATATAATATTTATAAATAGGATGAGATCGAAATTTTAAAGTAAAATTAAAAGCATACAATAAGAAGCAACTTTCAGTTTTATGCATATTAGGGGTAAAATAGTCATTACATTTAAAAAGTAAAAATAAGCTACAGCTATCAGCAGCATTTCCGAACACTATTTTCACAACTTTCAGCAGCTTTCAACACTTTTCTACAAACACCTACTGATTATCAAATCAGCAGCTTTCAGTAACTTTCAACACTTACGGATAAGCTACAACTATTGCAAACACCCACTTACTCTGTTAGCCGGCTTTTTGTGGGCCTGTGTGGAGACATGAACGACACTAGATCCGCATAACGGGATGGGGTTCAGTTGGAGATTCGACAGGATAGCGGCGTAGAGTACAATATTACTTCCCCCGCCCCATTAATATTGTTTTGTATTATTTTTGTGGGTCATCCCAATAACATTACTTTGTTTCCTTAATATTAAAAAACACCCTAAATTCAAAAAATGAGGTGGGTCCCTCATTACTCTCTCTCTTTCCAAAAGTTCATCACACACGATTCTATTCCATTAAGAACTCAAGAAATTATGTTTTTAACTTTTTGGAACTTTTAGATTATTTCTTTAATTACAATAAGATAAAAAATCGAAAAAAAAGTCAATTGCCTCAATTATGCTTTGATAAAATTTGGATGAATTATAATTCTTTCTCACCAACCATTCCTCGAAAACTGTATTAATTTCTTTATAAAATTAAAACACAAAATATACAACTAAATCATTTTTCTTAGTCTCTGTACTGAAAAGAAACAAAACGATATTAATGGGACGGAGCTATGTTATTAAACCCGGCCCAGTCATTGACCCGGAAAAATTAATTTTAGTGGTTCAACTGGTCGAACCGGTGGGTCAACCCGGTGTAACATAATAAATATTAAACATCTTTTAATAATACTAATAAATAATATAAATAACTTGAAAATATAGAAAAACTAATATTAACATAATTTGAAGTAAAAAATTAACCCGGTGGAGACGAATGGCGGAACCACGACCACTCAAGTTGATGGGATTTGGCGATTTGGGTGGAAGAGAGGAATAGACAACGAGTGGACGACTGGACGGGAGGAGAAACGAAAAATGAGAAAGGGGATTTCAGATTTGGGCGAGTGGAGAAATGAAAAAATGAGAAAGGGGATTTCATTAGATATTTAGAATTTAATTTTTTTTAATTAATGACCGAGTCAACCGAATTAACCGGGTACCGGTACCGGGTCAAATGCAAAAATCGGTTTTTGATTGGCCCGACCCGAATTTTTCACCGGGTCACGGTTGAACCAGGTCAACCGGCCAGGCCATGCCGGGTTTAATAACATAGGGACGGAGAAAGTTACCATGGAGTAATTTAATTGGGGGCATTTACTCATATAGCCCAAACCCTTATATAAAAACACAAATCTAGTCACTTGATTTCTTCTTCGTCAGAAATCACATTTCTCCAAATGGCAGTGTTGGGCTGATAGCAGTGCTGAAGGTGGGGTCCGATGGAGTTCGGCCTCCAATAATTGATACAATTTAATTATTTTTGGAATTCGATCTTTTATTCCCCCCCGCCTTTTATTCCTTCCCTCGGCCCCGCTCAACTCTCTACCAATTATAACGATTGAGCATACAAGAAAATGTGTAAAATAATAGCCAAATAGACTTTCTGCCACAAAAGTAAGTCTATTTAGCTATTATGTGTATATAGTTATTATAAAGAACTAAATTTGTGTTTTTTACAGTGAGTTTGAATATATTTGTGTATTACCACATTTAAGTACATAATTAGATCGGTTAATTCGGTTGTACCGAATAAACAAGAGAACATACCAAAAAACGACAGAATCTTAGTAATTCGGTTACTCGACTGTTGGTCCGGAGACGAGTGTCAGGTGTAGAGGGGGGGGGGGTGAATACACCTGAGTACAAGTTTCTATTCTCAAATGCGAAGGACAGATGAGCTGTAGGTTGCAACTGATGAACAGTGCCAGATAATAACCTTCTGATCGCGGGTCAGAGTGACTCAACTACTGAGTTTCTTCTACTGACTTTTGTCAGTATTAAATCCTCAGGCGGAGAGTTAGTGCGGATAAGTGTAGGGCCCGATAGACTTCGTCTCGATTTGAAAATGTATTTTTCGCAAACCAAATAGTTTTGGCTAGTGCACTTTTAAATACGTTTTATGCAAAGTAGAGTTTGTAAGATAGTTTGAAAACAAAGCAATAAAACAGTAAATGACACAAATAATTTTTAACGTGGTTCGGATACGCAAGATCCTACATCCACGGTCCTGCTGAACAGAAGGTCTTGTTGATTTATCTGAGCAAGCCTCAACAAGGTATCTGTGCACTGGATAGACCCTTCTAAGTTATAGTCCTTAGCGACTTTACAATCCAAACCGGAGTTTGAAGGGGAGGGGATTTTCTCCAACTATGAAGGAGTGCTTACAATAAGAACAGTCACGAAAAGTGAACTCCTTCGAAGATTCTAAGCTATGTATTTAACAATGGAGCTTAGATAGAGAAGAGGGATCTAAAGAAAACTCTAGAGAGAAGAACTAAAGATATTCAACTAGGCAAGTTCTTCGCTGGATCTTTCTTGAATGCGCTAGAGAGTTTTGAATGCTTGAGCGTGTAATCCCTTTGATATCCCGTGCGTTGAGCTCGGAAAGGCTTCTCTATTTATAGTCGTGACCCAGACATTTGTCCATTAGAGGAGATGATGCCACGTGTCACAAACGTCCAAGGAAAACGACCATATGTTCGAAATAGTATCGCAGAGTAGTTGGTCACTGTACATGAGAGCAGCTTTAGTTGGTCAGAGCAGGTAAAGTTTAGACCGCTTCTCATTTGTCGAGGTTTGTGATAGGTGAGACTTGTCAGACATTAGTCTTCATCATTGACTCTCACTCATCCTCGTATGATCTTCTCCTGACTTTCGAATGATATTAAAAGTCGGGTTGTTTCCTGTCAGATACAGTAGATCTGACACGATCATTGTCTTCTTCGTCTGAGTCGGTTGATAAAAGATCTTCTACTGAGTGTAGTCAGCTGATGACTCTGAAGGTACTGAGCTCTGTCCTCTGTTCTTCTACTGGAGGGTCAGCTGATGAGAAATCTTCTACTGATGAAGGTCAGCTTGAGACTTGAGAACACGAGCTCTTACATTTGATGACGTGGGGTTCTGGAATGTAACTTCCTACTGAAGTTCAGACTAACAAATACCCCTTACAGGACTTTGACAAAACAGGATAATGAAAATAAGAACAGTCTAGCCTATTACATCATCTAGTCCGAAGGACACTACACTAAGGGTACAAGACAGGTTTTGGGATCTTCAATTCCATAGCACTAAATCACTATGATTTCTCCCAAGACCGATAAGCAAGTCCTATTGCAAGAACTACTTAAAATAAAACAAAGTACCCTCTAAGTGATGATTAAATCAACCACTGACTCATAACCCAACAATTTCCCCCTAATTGATGATGCAAAAACCACTAAGTACTAAACTACTGACCCAAAAGACTTCAGTAAAAATTGAGCAGTAAAACAGGGTAATCAGCAGGTAAGAGATAGGCATTTCAGAGAAAGATAGGTTACGTGTGTGTGTGTCAGATCACTTCAGTGATCAGTTGTGATAAATAAATAAACACATCCATAAGACAATGAGTAGTTGTCTGGCCAAGCAAAGAACTGATGTTATATATAGGAAGTGAGGTTACAATCAGTCTATGCTCTATTAAAAAAAAGATAAGGATCAGCTACTGCTATTGTCTAAACTTCTTTATCTTGGCTTTAAATTCTGCAGACTTAGCAGCTGGAGGCTCCAACCCGTAAGATTTATATATTCTCGCTCTGAGGGTTTGGATGTCATTGAGATCACCTAGCTGCAAAGGATCTAAATCATTGTGACGTGCATCAGTCTCGACCTCGTCCTCGATCTCCTTTGTGCAAATAACTCCACGAGTAGTCATGGGAGGAGTCAGCTGGCGGTAGACAGGAGCAGTGAGTGGCAACTTCTCCTTGATTAGAAGTAGCTTGATCTGTGCTCTGAAGTTTGCGTCGTACTGATAGATGAACTCGTCGAAGAGATCATCTGGCAACACTTCAGCAGGATAGCACTGCCACACATAGTATGCCTTTATGAAATCGATCTTCAGCTCCTCCCACTCCTCGTTCAGATTCCAAGGAATCCATCTGCCTATGCGACGGTGCGAAGTCTTCTTGAGATAGGCCTTTTGGGCACCTCGCCGGAAGAACTTAGATGTCCTCGGAACTTGCTTGCTCTTGTCTAGGATGGGCTCTCTGGCAATACGATCAGTGAGATCTATGATTTTGGCCAGATCCTCCAACCTCTTCTTCTCCCTTAAGGCTGCAGCTCTCTTATCTCCTCTCCGGAGATTTAGCCTTTGCTGCGTAGCCTCCCAGGTTGCCTTGTCTTCTGCCTCCTACTCAGGTGTAAGAGTAGAGATTTTCTTTAGCCTCTGAGCAAGTGGCAGGTTGTCAGTGTCCGAGTCATCAGCAGAGTCATCAGCAGATTGCTGAGCCTTCTTCTTCTGCTCATCTAATACTCCCTTCGTCCCTAATATATATGCCTACTTTCCTTTTTCGTCTGTCCCAAATTTATATGCCTATTAGAATTTTTTTTGTATCTAACTAATTCTTTCACCAACTTCAATAGATCTAATTAATATGATAACATAAAAAAGACTATTTTATCCAACTTTTATAATAACAAACACAATTATGATATTAACTTTTTAGTAAATTACTTTAACTTACTCAAATTCCAATACCAACATTTATCTAACTTTCGTATCATTAATTTTTTTCTTAATCTATGTGAAAAAGCAAATGAGCATATAAAATAGGGACGGAGGGAGTATCTTCTTAGCATGATTCTTAGACATCCTAGCAACTGTCACTCTTTTCTTCTTCTTAGGCTTCTGAGCCTCGTCCTCCAATCTCATCTCATAATCCAACTGATCTTGGAGGAGCTGAGCCACTCTCTTGTCGTGTTCCTCCTGCTCCGCTCTTGTTTTGAATTTGGGCGTCGGGGAAGGAGGTGGAGTAGACTTAGTAGCTTTCTCCTTCCCGGGCCTTTGAGGCGGCAGGGGCTCATCCTCCTGGTCGACAAATTGAGCGTGCCTTGATATTTATATTAATCACAATTCTTTTATTTTTAAATTTTCATGTTTTCCATTGACACCTTTATTAAATAAAAGATAATATTTTTTAAGTAAAAGTTAATTTTTTTAATAATCCAATACATCATCGACATTTTTTTAAATATAGATATAAATTATTTTTACATTTAAGTAAAATATATGGTAAATAAAAATAAAGTTCAAATAGAAAAAAAAAAGAGAAATTCTATATTAAAGAATTTCCATGTTGTCTACTCATGTGGCATAAGAACATATGTTTGGGAAGTATAATAATATGTGATCCATCATCAGCAAAAATATTTTAAGGCAATTAATGCAACACGGCAGCAAGTGACAATGTCATGGACGTTAAATGGATAATCAACGAATTTTAACGTAATATGTGACATTGTGAAACATACACGTTTATTACTGAATTATTGAAGAAACAATTATCATATATCAGCCACAACTTTAACCTATCAACATCAGTGAAAATAAATATTTACTTTTTTCTTCCGATGATCAAATTAAATAACTCATGTGTATTTCCAAATTTATAAGTCCGATTGATATAATCTTGTTGGATATGAGTCAGTAGATGATACTCAGCTGTTGTTTGGTTAAAAGAAAATTGGGGGAAATCATAGTAGTACTATGGAATTGAAGATCCCAAAACCTAGCTGATATCAGTAGATTAGTGTGTCGTTAGGATTAGCTGATGTATAGGGTAGACTTGATATATTGATTGTTATTTTGTCTAAGTCCTGTACGGGGTAGTTGTTGAACTGATCTTCTGTCGAAGATACTTTTCAGAACCCCACGTCATCAGTGTAATCGTTTGTGTTCTTCAGTCAGCAGCTGATCTTTCACTCAGTCGAAGACAGCGCATCAGCTGACAAATCATCAGTAGAAGACTACTCCCAGCTGATAGTCATCAGCAGAAGAACAGAAACAAGCACAAGCATTCGTTAGCCGCCACCGACCTACTCGGTAGATGCCCCGTCGACCGACTCGATGAAGAAGACAGAGACTTTTCGCCTTCGTATCCTACGGAAAGCGACCCAACTATTCAAGTCTTTTCGAAAAGTTCAGCAGAAGACATACGAGGTTGTTGAACGGTCAACTCTGACATTCTCACCAACTACAAACCTCGACCAATGAGAAGCCGACAACGCTTACCTACTCTACACAGTAAAGCTGCTCTCATGAACAGTGCATTAACTGCCCTGCTGCAACAAGTTCGAATTAATGGCCGTTTTTCTTGGAAGCTTGTGACACGTGGCATCGTCGTCTCCAACGGACATATGCCATAACTCACAACTATAAATAGAGAAGTTTTTGAAGCTCCGAATGATGAAATTTCGAAGGGACAAGCTCAAGTTCATAAACGCTCTAGAACACTCAAAGATCATCCAGAGGAAAACTTGCGTACTTAGAAGATTTCTCAGTTTTTCTCTCTAGAGTTCTTAGATCCCTTTCTTCTCTAGACCAAGCTCATTGTCATATTTATAGCTTAGATTCGAAGGAGTTCACATTTTGTTAATTGTTCTTATTGTAAGAACTCCTTCTCAGTTGGAGAAAATTCCCTTCCCTTTCAGACTTAGGTTTGGATTGTAAAGTCGCTAAGGACTATAACTTAGAGGGAACCGGCCCAATGCACAGTATCCCCGCCGAGGCTTGCTCGAGAATAATCAACAAGTTCTCCTGCCTTGTTCAGGACCGTGGACGTAGGATCTTGCGTATCCGAACCACGTTAAATCGCTTGTGTTCTTTTACTGTTTTATTGCATAGCATTCAACTGACTTGAAAATCATAAGCTTGCATAAAACGTATTTTATAAAGCGCACAACTAAAAGATTTAACTTGCTAAAACGTGTTTTCAAAAGAGACGAATTCCGGGCCCCACACTTTCCGCACAACAGCTCTCCGATCGATTCTCAAAATACCGACAACAATCGGTAGGAGAGAGCTCGAGTAGTCGACTCACTCGTCCCGCGATCGAAGGCTTATTTGGCACCGTTCATCGGTTGCAATCATCGCCTCACTGACCTTCATTGAGAAAAAGAAACCGAGCTCGTGTGTATTCACCCCCCCTCTACACCGACTTATCGTCTCCGGACCAACAATTGGTATCGAGCACACGGTGTTCAACCGATCGCCGGTTCGCGAAATCTTGGTCCTCTCGAACTGATCCTGAAAACCGTTTTCACTGCATAAGCATCTTTTCAGCATCCTTATACTCTTACTCTTACAATGTCTGATATGTCAGGTATTAGGATGGTACCGATGTTCTCAATAGAGAACTACACGGTATGGCGCGTACGTATGGAGGCACACCTAACGTCACTCCACGACAAAGATGTCGATGTCCTAGAGTCGGGACCGATCATTCCCATGATCGACAGCGTAGTATTTGCTGCTGGAGGAGGCGTGGGAGCACAAACTGGTGCTAAGGTTCCCAAAGACAAATCTACCTTCACGCATGAAGAGAAGAAGCTGCACAACCTTGACCGAGTTGCACGTAATGCCATACTGACTACGCTAAGTGATTCACACCTCGGAAGGGTACAAGATTGCAAAACGGCGAAAGAGCTATGGGACGTCTTGGCTGTACTGAGCCATGGAACCCCTCATATCAAAGAAAACAAGCTCGAGCTAGAGCTTCAGAAGTTCGACGCCTTTGCAATGGAGCCTACTGAAACCATTGACGAGCCGAGTGTCGATTCACCAATCAAGTCAATGTCATCAATGGGCTGGGAGGTCGTTCACCAACAAGGAGATGAACACCAAGATCTTGAGAGCGTTGCCCCGGACGAAGTGGCTTCCATTTGCTACTTATTTACGTCGCTCCGATCTAAATGCTCTAACTCCCGATGTTATATTTTCGTAATTAAAATCGGAGGAATTCGAGCATAGCTTACCCCAAAAGTGCTTAAGCGCTCCAACCGACACACGGTTCGACCACGCCTTCAAGGCAACATAAGCAATACCGGAGCCAAGCCTATTTCCTCAAGCAAAGCCGTGGCCACATCGCAGCAAAGTCTTCCGAGACTTCGAGGCCCCGACCGCCTAGCACCGATGGCTCTCAAATATCGAGGGAAAAGGAGAGAGTCGAAAGCCGAGGAAATACAACCGAGATTCTTCTTCGGTAAGAAAGACTATCATAAGAAAGAAGAATCTAATCCTTCTACCGAATGCAGGAAATCGGAGTCGCGCGCCGGTCCGTCTAAAGACGCAGCTGGTAAGAGCAAAGCAGAACATCCACCGCTACAACCGCAAGAAGGAGGGGCACTATCGCACGATTGTCCCGAACTCTCGACCGCTTAAAGAGCGTAACGGCAAAGCCAGAGAAAGAAATTCGCCGAGAGACGGCAGGCCTATATAGCCGGAGAGATATCCGACAACTCAATTGAGGAGGATACATTCATGTATTCTTCGGAAGACGAAGCCACATTCGTCGCAGCTTGAGGTCGCAAAGACAGCTTCCGATGAGTTAGCCGAATACCGCCTCGATGGCCGGAGAAGAGGCCGAGATGTGGTACAAGCCTACGACGATCTCGCTAGAGGAACAGATTCACCGAGCGAGAGAGTTCAGCAGAACCATCCGAGAACTTGAACAGTAAAGGCCGAGAATCGAGACTTTCTTCTTCGATTGTCGGGTCTCTACTGAGTCGATGGATCTAGTTGCGAGACTCAAGGAAGAGATTGAATCTCTTATGACTAAGTCTCGCCTTCAAGAGACTCGGATCTCGCTCCGACCAAGGACAATTTCGAGAAAGAGACCGAAATAGCCCGGCTCGCCGAAGCTCACGACGTGCGAATGACTATGACTCACTCGTAAAAGAGTGACGAGGTCCGGAGAGGTTTGATGACCGAACAATACCGGGAGCGAAGGAGAAGCTTGAAAGCATACTTAGAGCACAACGGCCAACCGTCGTGAAAGAAGGCCTTGGCTATACCCACGAAGCTTCCACCTCCAAAAGCTCAAAGCAACTCGGGCGATAGGTTCGTCGGAGGAAAGGTGCAAGCCGCCGACACCACACCTCGGGCGAAGAACAAACGTAAAATGATTGCACCTCGGAGTAGACAAGCACTGACCAAAGGTTCCGCCCAGACCGGATCAAATTCGGGGGGAACAAGAAGGTCGGATGGGAAGAATAGTACAAGGAGCATTTGTATGAGCACCGGCTCATGACGGCTCGTACTACTATGAGCCCGTGGTCGGGAGAAGCGCTAAGAGTCGAAGAAGAAAGCGCCCGAACCCAAAATCATCGCCAGAAAGTCAGCATCTCCAAGTCATGTGGAGAAGAAAGCCGACAAGGTTCGAAGAAGAAGTCTAGGACTTCTAAGGTCCCGAGACAGATCCGGGTTCCAAAATCACCCACTAACCAAGAAGGACCCAATCGAACCAAAGGGTACCTAAAAATGCCTCGTTTTGCGAGTGCATAAGGACCCATGGATAGTGGACAAGTGGGTCGCTCGAGACACATGACTTACCGTAAGAGCTCGCCGACCAACTACGTACAAGAAGATGGTCCCGACTGAATTCGGTGACAACTCAAAAGGCTACACAAGGGGATACGGAACGCCGAACATTGGGACCGCCACGCCTCCAAGAGTAACATATGTTGAAGGACTTCAACATAATCTCCTTTTCGACCAATTTCGTGATAATCTTAACGGAGTAATCTTTGACGCCGGTTTCGTGATATTGTTGACAAATCTACAGGGAAAACAAGTGTTATCGGTTCGCGGAGGAAGAACATCTATGTTGCAACCGGAATACCGCAGGAACCCGAGGCTTGCTTGCTCGCACGTACTAAATCGTGTGACAAGTCAGTGGCTATGGAACAAGAGACTCACCACCTGAACTTCAAGACCATGAACAAGCTTGTCAAGAACTCTACAGCCGAGGATCGCCCAACGAATCGTTTATCAAAGACAGAAATTGTGAAGCGTGCCTAAAGGGAAAGCAAACAAAGAGGAGCAATCCACCTATTCCGTCACCCTCCACTGATGGAATCCTTCAACTGCTTCACATGGACTTATTCGGGCCAGTCTCTCCAGTGACTATAAGAGGCAAGAAGTATGCCCTCGTCGTTATTGACGACTACTCGAGATATACTTGGGTCATCTTCATCGCCAACAAATCTGATGTTCAGACTGAGTTACCTAATCTACTGAAGAAGATACGCAATAAAGATTAAGAAGATACGCTCAGACAGAGGAACAGAGTTTCTAAACTCAGTAGTTAAGACATACTACAATAAAGAGGGAATTAAGCACGAGACATCAGCTGCGCGCACCCCCTCGCCAGAACGGACTTGCTGAACGTAAGAACGGAACACTCAAAGAAGCAAGCAAGAACGCTCCTCGCAGATTCTCGACTACCCTCAAAGTTTTGGGGCCTGATGCTACCGACACCGCCCGTTACACTCGGAATCGCTCACTACTGACACAGCAACACATGAAGACGCCCTACGAACTGTGGAAAGGGAGAATTCCTTCTATTCTCATTTTCATGTTTTCGGCTGTCCTTGCTTTATCCACAATAATGGGAAAGATCAGTTGAAGGTCTTTGATAGCAAATCTGATCAAGGAGTATTCTTAGGATACTCCCGAGTCAGTAAAGCCTTCAGAGTCTTTAACTATCAGACTCTTTGTGTGGAGGAAAGCCCTCATGTTGTTTTTGATGAATTTGTTACTGAGAACAGGAAAGATACAAAGTCAAATATCGAAGATGTCGCAGCAAGCTACGGGATCTCGGATGAATAATAAAGCCGAAAAGATCCAAAGATTGTTGGGATGATGAGTCGACGATGAACAAACTCGGACTCAACCAACAATCGATGTAGCCGACCTAGTTGATTCTATCGAACGTAATCAACAACAGTAACATCGGTCGATGAGGAAGCCCGAGTGGTAATCGAGACCTTTACCGAGAA
Organism: Lavandula angustifolia; assembly: GCA_028984105.1. Lineage (NCBI taxonomy): Eukaryota > Viridiplantae > Streptophyta > Magnoliopsida > Lamiales > Lamiaceae > Lavandula > Lavandula angustifolia. The sequence continues at coordinate 25,446,017 of CM054820.1, forward strand.
TATAAACTCGGGGGGAACGATTAATGTTCCCGAGCTAAATGCCCCCGAACCCCGGAAACTCGGTAGACCCTAACCTTCTTACCGACTTGCTTCGATCACGGAACGCACTACCGAAATGCCTAATACACCTACCGATCGTGCGAAGTAGTATCGAAGAAGAAGCCCGACTAAGGCGTTCGTGGCTCGATGCTCATTCTTCGATCTTATCATTGGAGATCCATCAGCAACTATAAGGACGAGATCAAGATTAAGTCAAGGAGAAAGCTCACTTTCTCGTCTACGTAAGAACCTCGGCCGATAGAGGATGCACTTAAAGATGCCGATCGGGTCATTGCTATGCAAGAAGAGCTGAACCGGTTCGTCGAAATGAAGTTTGGGAGCTTGTCGACGCACCTGACATCAGCACGTGATTGGAACTAAGTGGGTCTTCAAGAACAAGCGAGATGAAAACAACGTCATTGTCGAAATAAAGCTCGACTAGTTGCTAAAGGATACAATCGGGCAGAGGGAATTGACTTTGATGAAACATTTGCTCCGGGGCCGCGATTGGAAGCCATTCGTCTTTTCCTAGCTTATGCAACACATCGGGGATTTAAGGTATATCGGATGGATGTGAAGTCAACTTTTCTCGAACGGCGCATCGAAGGAAGAAGTCTACGTGGAACAACCGCCCGGCTTTCAAGCGAGGACATCGAGTGTACGTACTTAGGAAAGCTATGTATGGGTTAAAACAAGCACCCGGTGGCTTGGTATGATACCCTGTCGACTTTCTACTTCGTAAAAGGTTTTCGAAGGGGATAGTAGATCGCACCCTATTCAACATAAAGTCAGGAGATGACATCCTACCGGTGCAAATCTACGTGGGACGACATCATTTTCGGTCTGTAGAAATGAGACCATATGCCGCCAGCTTCGAGAAAATGATGAAAGAGAAATTCGAGATGTCCATGATGGGAGAGATGAATTATTTCCTTGGATTTCAAGTGAAGCAATCACCCGAAGGAATTTTCATCAATCAAGCCAAATACACTCGAGATCTTCTCAAGAGATTCGGCTGCGACTCCAAAGAAGCCACCAAAAATCCCCATGAACACGAACTTTAAAATCGATCTAGAAAAAGAGGGAGCTTCGTTAACTCTACCGACTATAGAGCTATTATATGCTCTTTACTTTATTTAACACTAGCCGTCCCGACATAACTTATGCCGTAGGTGTATGCGCAAGATTCCAAGCGGATCCCAAGCGAAGTCATTTAGACTCGGCGAAGAAGATTCTGCGCTATTTAAGAGGAACACCCGATGCCGGGTTATGGTATCCCGCCGATGATAACTTAATACTAACAAAGTTATTCTCGATGCCGATTATGCGAGATGCGGGATAGATCGCAAGTCAACGTCCGGAACTTGTCGGTTCTTAGGCAAAGCAAGTCGATTTCTTGGTTTTCAAAGAAGGCAAGATTCGGTAACAACGTCCACTACCGAAGCCGAGTACATGGCCGCAGGAAGTTATTGTGCCCAAATCCTTTGGCTTCGACAACAACTTAGAGATTATGGTATAACTCGGGATGAAGTGCCCATCTACCGCGACTCCACAAGTGCAATTGCCATAACTCGTAACCCGCTTCTACATACCGTATGCAAGCACGTGGATATCCGACACCACTTCATCGGAGACCATGTCGAGAAGAAGGATATCGGGATGGAGAAGATCCATACCGACAAGCAAAGGGCGATATACCGACCAAACCACTAGCCGAGAACAAAGTTCGGAGAACTATCGTTGAGCTAGGTCTATCGGATCCTATCGAGATGCATCGGTAGATGCCGACTACCGAGAACATCATTGCCCAACAATTGGTAACAATTGGTATCGGCATAAGGAATCGCACGACAAAGTCGGATAACTAAGTACAATGACTCGGCTTGGGAAAGTCATACTGCACACGCTAGGTGGGGAACATAGTCATCAGCATGACAACCATTCTCCTTATACATAACGGTAACCACCGATAAGTTCACCGAAGAGGTTCGGTAACCGATGATAAGTTCACCGATAAGCTCAGCGTAATTTTGTGTACTTATTTTTTTTTGAAGCATGCTCTCATTTATTGCATCAGTCGCTCACACTCAGTAGTTAATGTGCATTCATTTCCCGCCATTAATAGTTTAAGGAAAGGTCACTAGGAAACCTTTTCACTTGCATAAACTGAGTAATTAATGCTGTCTATCGCGCATTTAATGCATGTCTTCTCACTTACCTTTATTACGTAGATCTATGTTTTAGGCGGCTTTTGTAATAATTCCTTTTATAACATTAAATCTTAGCCGTTCATAGTTTTTGGAAGATTAAAACTCAGTCGCTGGATTGAAACTTGTAATCAAGCCAATATATACAAAATCTTTCATCTTCTATCTTTTTCCTCACTTTTCGCCATTATCAAATCCTAAGAGCTTTTATCGCAAATCAGTTTCCATCTCAAACCTCTTATAACTGCTTTGCATGTGTATCTCTCAAGCTCTCATACTCGGTAATGTATTCAAATCTGCTGACAACTACTGAATTACTCTATTTTCAAGTGCTAACATGTGTTTTGCAGATTTCTATGGCGATCGTACAGACTCCTGAACCCATAGTGGAGATCATGGCCATCCGAATTCAGTTCGAACCCACAATGGCTTTCCGCCAGGTGGATATCCCGTATCTGGAGCCCTTGTTCGATGCTCTAGAGAGGTCAGGGTTGGAGACCCTCGTGACCAAGCATCCGCGTGCCCATCTGCCAAGGCAAGTGGCAGAAGCGTATTTCAACTGGAACTCAGTGGCTGCCGGAGGAGAAGAAGCTTCCTTCTCATACATGCGAGAAACAAATCCGAACCAGTGGAAGCCGACTCAACACACCTTCAACATCCGAGAGGCTCTAGTCCTCGCGTTTCAGCTTCCTGATTCTGGTATCTCACCTATCCGATATAAGGAGAGGGAGATCAATGCCTATGTACAAAAGTTCTATGGACGCAGTGATCTGACGTTCAAGACAGCTCTCCCTAGGAATCTCTTGCTACCTCAGTACAGAGGTTTAGCGTATGCGGTCTCGCACATACTGACAAGCTCAGCTGGATCGTATGATCAACTGTCCAAACCCAGGATTCAGCTGATGATGGCTATTAATGACGGAGCAGAAGTGAACTGGGCTGACTATTACACGACTCAGATGAAAGCCCAGGCCCAGAAATTCACTACTCTACCCACTGGCGAGAGGAGGTTGGCCAGTGTGGGTAAGCTTCTATTCGGGACCAAGATGTCAGTCCTAATAGAGAGTGTTGTACAGAGGAACTCAGCTTTTGAAGACTCAAAGTTGTACAACACTAAGCTGATAAAGTTTAAGACTAAAGAAGCGACGGAGAAGTCTATTGGCAAAGGGCCACCCGAGCGTAAGAGACCCGCTCCCCGCCCGCCATCTCCCGCCGATATGCCCAAGAGGAGGAGGCTTATCAAGCCACGACCAGCCGAGGTCACCGTGGCTCGGGCCGTTAACCGGTCGTAGAACAGCTCCTCTTCCACCTCAAGATGAGCAAACCTTGGACTCCGACACGGGGATGGAAGGAGCCACCCTCAAGGATAAAGCTCAAGTCATCGGCTCCGATGACACTCGCCGGACATTCGAGAGCCAATCGAAGAGACCGAATGGACAACAACTCATACCACTCGTCTACGTGCTACACCGAGATTCACGATCGGATTCCGGGAGATAGCCGAGCATGAAGACTTGGTTGACATTGCCATCGTGGCAAGAGTTCGGATGCTACCGAGATTCTTAAACTCGGGATATTCGATAGATTTTGCAAAAGCTCGTCGACCATCGATCTATTGACAGAGGAGCAACATTTACAAAGTGCAGAGATCGGATTCGGGGAGCCGTTGATTTGGCGTGCTTCGAGGATCTTCGAGCCGCTATGCTCTATCTTCTTAGCTCGCGCACCACGCACTCCTCGCCGGTAATGCTCCGCCTCCATCTCCTCCCCGCCGATGAGGGTGATGACCAAGAACAAGATCGGGAGATGGAAGGCAACCCCAAGGATGCAGAGTTGGGAGGCTCGCCGATGGACCAACTCCCCATGAGAAGAGCCAATCACCACCCCCCGGTACATCGGGTGAGGCTCGTGGCGCTCCGAAGTGCGGCCGGGAGCAGCCTCCCGTGTTTTCTCGATCAAAGGCTCGGAACAAGCTCTTACCGGATTCAACCCATTGGTTCCGTGTCCTCCAAATCGGTGAATAAGGCAATCCGACGCCAAGGCGCTAAAAACGCACTTCTCGCCAAAGACGTCCATATCAAATGGGAGAAGTATACGAAGGCGCAGATCGATAGCTTGGATAAGCTAGCCGCCGGCATCTCCACTCCTCAAGAGGCTCCTTCGCAGACCGATTTTAAGGAGATGATCGAGCAAGGCTTTGATAGCGCAAAGCGCATCTATCCGCACGAGTCGCTTGTCGCTCCAAGCTCAACACAAAACATTTACCGAGCAATGACTCATGCTCTCACAACGTACCAAGCTCAAATGGATGAGCGGAACAAGTTGGCTACAAGCAGCCTTCGGATCGCTATTAAGCAACAAAGTCGCGGCCTTGAACGAGATTCGAAGGAGATGAAGGAATCCAATGATCTAGCCCGCCGAAACTCCGTCAGGAGTCGGGTTGCTCATCTCAATCGATCTAGGGCGCATCAAGAGAAGGACTGGGAGCAATACGTGACTTGGTCAAGGACTTCGACTCTACGATTATTCGATCAAGGACTCGTATACAAGCTTGAGAAAGAAGTCACAGCCTATCCGTACCAACCTCGATAAGGCCGCCGATGCCAAAAAGGGGGGAAGGTATAGTAAAAGATGAACCTGAAACGGATACAGCTGATGTACAGATTATCAGGGAAAGGGTTCACGAGGAGAGACCCTCCACAGCTGAAGAACCCGCACAGACTCAGGGGGAAAGGGCTCGGGAGGAAGGACCCCCTACTACTCGGGATAAGAACTCTTCCGAGGTCCTTCTCCTATAATTTCCACTTCGCCCAACCCCCCCATCTCCTCTTCTCTCGCTCACATTGAAGAAGTAGCAAATTTTATTGAGCAGGAGACAGAAGAAGAAGAGCCTGAGCCTGAACAATTACCACCGCAGAGGCCCGGTAAGGAGATTGCAACTGTATCTACTCCTCCTTCCTCCCCGGTCCATAAGTTCAAATCAAAAGCGGAGCAAGAGGCTTATGACCTCAAAATTGCCCAACAATGCAGGATAAGCTCGACCATGAGCGTCGCCTTGAAGAGGCAAAGCAGAAGCAAAGAAAGAAGCCCAAGGGCAAAGCGTTAAGGGCAAAGGCAAGAAAAAGGTCGGGTCGGTCGAAGAGCAGAAGAAGAAAGCCCAAACAGATTTTGCTAAGGCTCTTCCGACTGAGATCCAAGCTACTACTCAGAGTATTCCCACTTCTACTCTAACACCTGAGCAGATAGCGGAAGATCAAGCGACCTGGGAGGCGACGCTGCAAGGTCTCGAGTCTCGCACGAGGAGACAAGAGAGCAAACCGCACTCCGCGAAAAGAAAAGGATAGCCGACTTGGCTAAAATGCGTAGCTTATCTCTCAAGCCAGCAGCTGATCCGAGGAGGCAGATCCCAAGAGGATCCAAGTTCATCAGGGGCCCATATGTTAAGAATATTCCTATCCCGCATGTGGATAAATGGGTGCCGGCTGATATGAACGTCCATTGGGAAAGGCTGAAAGAGGATTTTATTAAAGGCTATTTTGTATGGCGCATTTATCCTCTCGACCGTCCGAACCGATCGTTATTCGACGAACTAATCTCGAGATTTGATATCTCATTCAGAGATCGGCTGAGACAGATTATGGAAGAACGTAATATTCCCTTCCGTGCCCCAGCTTTCCGACGTATCCCACCGCCAAGAACCGCTAGTGGACTCGTCAGGCACGAAGGGACATTGAGAGAGAGATAGAGGAAGCTGCTTTCCATCTGGGTTTGCTGCCTAACAATCCTCTTGACAACGAAGAAATCCAGGAGATCAGGATCAGAGTTTACAAGTATTATTACCTGGATCCTCCTGTTGAGAAGTCTGCTGATTTCAAGGAAAGGACTCAACGCTTCAAGCGTCAGCAGTGATTTCTCCTTCTTTTTGATTTCTGTTGTAATAGCTGTAGGAGCTTGTACATCATTGATTATATATATCAGTTCCTATTGCTTGTCAGACAATTGCTCATTGTCTTTCAGCTCTTTGCATCGTGTTTTCACGACTGATCACTAAGTGATCTGACACACACTCACGGTCAGTTTCTCTGATTTTGCCTATCTCCCACCTACTGAAGTATTGAAATTCCTTTATTTTTTTCCTCAGAATGTTGTAAGGGGGAAATTGTTGTCAGTAGGATAGCATCTTTTATAGACTTAAGAAGTTTAAGAGGTAGAGGTAGAGGTAGAGGTTTTGGCATCATCAATTAGGGGGAAATTGTTGGATATGAGTCAGTAGATGATACTCAGCTGTTGTTTGGTTAAAAGAAAATTGGGGGAAATCATAGTAGTACTATGGAATTGAAGATCCCAAAACCTAGCTGATATCAGTAGATTAGTGTGTCGTTAGGATTAGCTGATGTATAGGGTAGACTTGATATATTGATTGTTATTTTGTCTAAGTCCTGTACGGGGTAGTTGTTGAACTGATCTTCTGTCGAAGATACTTTTCAGAACCCCACGTCATCAGTGTAATCGCTTGTGTTCTTCGCGCCAGCGCTGATCTTTCACTCGGTCGAAGACGCGCATCACCGACAAATCATCGCAGAAGACTACTCCCGACTGATAGTCATCGCAGGAAGAACGTAAACAAGCACAGCACCTTCGCAAGCCGCCACCGACCTACTCGGTAGATGCCCCGTCACCGACTCACCGAAGAAGACAGAGACTTTTCGCTCTCATCGTATCCTACGGAAAGCGACCCAGCCTATTCAAGTCTTTTCGAAAAGTTCAGGCAGAAGACATACGAGGTTGTTGAACGGTCAACTCGACATTCTCACCAACTACAAACCTCGACCAATGAGAAGCCGACAACGCTTACCTACTCTACACAGTAAAGTCTGCTCTCATGAACAGCCGCATTAACCGCCCCGCCGCAACAAGTTCGAATTAATGGCCGTTTTTCTTGGAAGCTTGTGACACGTGGCATCGTCGTCTCCAACGGACATATGCCATAACTCACAACTATAAATAGAGAAGTTTTTGAAGCTCCGAATGATGAAATTTCGAAGGGACAAGCTCAAGTTCATAAACGCTCTAGAACACTCAAAGATCATCCGAGAGGAAAACTTGCGTACTTAGAAGATTTCTCGGCTTTTTCTCTCTAGAGTTCTTAGATCCCTTTCTTCTCTGCACCAAGCTCATTGTCATATTTATAGCTTAGATTCGAAGGAGTTCACATTTTGTTAATTGTTCTTATTGTAAGAACTCCTTCTCGATTGGAGAAAATTCCCTTCCCTTTCGGGACTTAGGTTTGGATTGTAAAGTCGCTAAGGACTATAACTTAGAGGGAACCGTCCAAAGCACAGTATCCCCGCCGAGGCTTGCTCGTAATAATCAACAAGTTCTCCCGCCTTGTTCGGGACCGTGGACGTAGGATCTTGCGTATCCGAACCACGTTAAATCGCTTGTGTTCTTTTTTATCGTTTTATCGCATAGCATTCAACCGACTTGAAAATCATAAGCTTGCATAAAACGTATTTTATAAAGCGCACAACCAAAAGATTTAACTTGCTAAAACGTGTTTTCAAAAGAGACGAATTCCGGGCCCCACACTTTCCGCATAACAGTCTCCGACTGATTCTCAAAATACTGACAAGAGTCAGTAGGAGAGAGCTCGAGGCCGACTCACTCGTCCCGCGATCGAAGGCTTATTTGGCAACCGTTCATCGGCTGCAATCATCGCCTCACTGACCTTCATTGAGAAAAAGAAACTGAGCTCAGGTGTATTCACCCCCCCCCCCTCTACACCTGACTTATCGTCTCCGGACCAACAAATCTCTCGTGATATTTTTATGTGTTAATATTCACTTTTAACCAAAAAAATAAATCGAAAAGAAAATGTAGCCTTTTACTAAATAAAAACACATATCTAATCATTTTGTCCTCTTGTGGGCGCAGAGTGTCAGGGGCCGATAGAGAGCCGATCTCATTGACCCTCAACATGTTTAAAAAAAAAATTAAGTTGAGGGCCGATTGCCCTGCTAACTTTTTTTTTTTCATTTCAAAAAACTTTCTTTTTTTTTTTTTAAGTTAAGGGTTGATGACCCTGGTTAACTTTTTTTTTTTTAAATTATTGGCCAATGGCCCTGCTTAACATTTTTTTTAATATGTTGAGGGCCGATGGAGATCGGTCCACCTTCGGCCCTCCATCGGCCCTCGGCCCTAGTAATTGTCTCTGTAGGGGGTTTTAGATTTTTTTTTCAGGGCCGATGGAGGGCCGATGGCCAAATGACTACTTTTGTGTTTTGTTTTAGTTATAGGCTACATTTGTTTTTCATTTCTACTATTTGGCTAATAGTAGAAATGCCTCTATTTTTATCCTCGGTAAAAAATTGCTATTTACTCTGTTAGCCGGCTTTTTGTGGGCCTGTGTGGAGACATGAATGACACTAGATCCGCATAACGGGATGGGGTCCAGTTGGAGATTCGGCAGGATAGCGGCGTAGTGTACAATATTACTTCGTTCGTCCCATTAATATTGTTTTGTAGTATTTTTTTGGGTCATCCCAATAATATTACTTTATTTCCTTAATATTAAAAAACACTCTAAATTCAAAAAATGAGGTGGGTCCCTCATTATTCTCTCTCTTTCCAAAAGTTTATCGCACACGATTCTATTCCATTAAGAACTCAGGAAATTATGTTTTTAACTTTTTGGAACCATTGGATTATTTCTTTAATTACAATATGAAAAAAATCGAAAAAAAAGTCAATTGCCTCAATTATGCTTTGATAAAATTTGGATGAATTCTCATTCTTTCTCATCAACCATTCCTCGAAAACTATATTAATTTCTTTATAAAATTAAAACATATAAAATATACAACTAAATTATTTTTCTTAGTCTCCGTACTGAAAAGAAACAAAACGATATTAATGGGACGGAGAAAGTAGATTCCATGGAGTAATTTAATTGGGGGCATTTACTCATATAGCCCAACTCTTTATATAAAAACACAAATCTAGTCACTTGATTTCTTCTTCGTTAGAAATCACATCTCTCCAAATGGCAGTGCTGGACTGATGGCAGTGCTGAAGTTCGGCCTCCAATAATTGATACAATTTAATTGTTTATGAAATTCGGTCTTTTATTTCTTCCCTCGCCCCCCTCGGCCTTTTATTCCTTCCCTCGGCCTCTCTCAACTCTCTACCAATTATAACGGTTTCTTATATGAACACACAAGAAAAAGTGTAAAATAATAGCCAAATAGACTTTCTGCCACAAAAATAAGTCTATTTAGCTATTATATTATGTGTATATAGTTATAACAAATAACTAAATTTGAGTTTTTTACAGTGAGTTTGAATATTTGTATATTACCACATTTAAGTACATAATTAGATCGGTTAATTCGGTTATACCGAATAAACAAAAGAACATACCAAAAAGCGACAGAATCTTAGTAATTCGGTTACCCCACACCATTCAGTGTTGATTTATACTGATGGCTGATCCCGAATTCCAACCTCTTAAGTCAGCGTTATTAAATATACACTATTTTAGGTATATTATATAAATTAATTTTGTATAGATTTTTAAACTATTTCATAAATTAATGTACATTCCTAGAGAGGTTGGGCTGTTGGACGATTTAGAGGTGTAAGAGATAGTTGGAGGGTACGGAAGATGACGTAGGCGAATGACTGGGAGAGGATGGTGTAGACGAAGGTGGTGAGACTGCGGAGTTTGTTATAACGGTGGCGGGCGTGGCATTGATACGGCGGCAGAGAAGGGATTTAGTTAAATATTTTTATTTTTAGTTAGTTTTTATATTATATTTTTCGTACAAAAAAATTTATTAAAAAAAATTAAAAATCAAATGAATTGATCCCTAAAATTATTATTTAATCAAAATATAGTTAATTTTTTAATTAAATCTTTTTTAAGTTCAAAAAAATTATTTGAAAAAGTTAATTAATAAAAAATACTTGAAAAAAAATTATTATAAAAAATTAATTAAGAATTAATTTAAAAATTGGATGAATTGATCCTTAAAATTATTAATATTAGTTAAATTTATATTTAATTAAAATTTTTATTCTTAATTAATTTTTATTTTAGTTTTTTCATTAATTTTTTTTCCTTACCAAAAGTTTTATTTGATTTTAAAAAAATAGATGGAGATCCTAGGGGCAGTCCTAGAAATTCGTCAACCTTGCAGAGCAGTACATGATTTAAAAAAATTTATGATTCAAAAAAAATATATAGATATAGCAACACTACGTACATATACTATGTATATGTAGTGTATTTCCTTTTCATCCAAGTAACTAATTAAAAAAACCAACGTATTAATAATTAAAATTTAAAATCTTTAGCTAGAATTAAAATTATTTTCTTAGGATGTGAGCTCCTAATATTTCGTCTCAAAAAAATAAAAAAAATAAAACTCGAACGAATTGACTTTGAGTTCATAATTTCAAAAGTAATAGCACCATAATATTACAAAATGGGCCAAGCCCAAATAAGAGCCCAACCGCCGTTCCTCTTTTTCTAAACCCTAACCCTAAAATACAAATCTAAATTCCATTTATAAATAACCTCATCACGCCTGATTTTTCCACATCTCTGCATTCATCTCCGATCGTCTTTGCTCCTTTTATTATTTTCCCGTTTTTGTATATGTTAATTTCTGCAAATTGTTCATTCTGATGGAGATGCGGCGGTGATGATGATCAGCTTTAAGGCTTGTTTCTCAAAACATTCGCAGTGGCCGCCTAAGTGCTTTCGCCTTCGCCAGGCTTGAGAGCTCATGCTGCTTTATCCTTCCTTGGATGTCTGAGCCGCCGCCTCTCCTCCTACTTGCTCCGCCGTTGTATTTTCGTAACTCTTCTTCAAATTTTCCTTTATTTATTTTGGTTTAATGCCTAAAATTGCAATCCGTTGGTTTATTCTGGGTAGATCAATGGGTCTATCGTTAGGCCAAATTGAACCACATGGTGTATGCACTCATTCCTGTGCGTATGTCTCTGTCTTTAGCTCCGGATTTTCTTCTTTGAGAGGATTTTCGGTGACGAGATAGATAAATTTTGTGTTTTTTTTTAAATAATATTAATTTTTTGGTTATGATTTGATAATGTATGATGAAGAATATCAGATGGATTCCCTATGAGATTACAATCCTTGATTACTACCAGCTACTCCTGACCTTATCTTGTCATCTATTTTTGATTCAATTTTGTTGTTGGCCGGTGATGCAGACTAATATTTGCTACTCTTGATGGAATTTCCATTTGATGATTCTTATCCACCAAGATCTCTGAGGCCTTTTTTTTTTCAATTTTCAAAATGATTTTGTTTAATTTTTATTGCGATGATTGGTATTTATTGAATTTAAAATTAACCACATTGATTTCTAAACGTTGGTCAGGATAAATTAGATTCAGAAAATTAAGGAGATTGCAATGTGAAAATGTTCAAATTTATTAATCAATATGGTCGTTTTGAATTATATTTGTTGAAAATATAAGACATTCTGGTGACGAGTAGGTCGACTACATCTGAAATTATCTCAGGACAAACAATGATTTATTACGGAATCAAATTTTAATTATATAAATATAATAAATTATAAATTTAGTTATATCCTATTTAATGTTATTTACTAATTACTTCTTCTTTCGTTCCATTAGTAATGTTTCATTTTTTTTCGACACAGTTATTAAGAAAATGGTGTTTTGTAGTGTGTATTGTTTGATTTTTGATTGGTTGATTTTTGTTCATATATTTTTTACCTTTTTTAGAAATGGGACATTTCTAATGGGACAATCAAAAAAAAATAAGATACTATTAATGGGACGGAGGGAGTATTAGAAATAATAATATATATTAATAATATATTTAATCATTAAAAAAATTACAATTGTACAGTCAATAATAAAAAAATATTAATACAATTCATTTGGAATTAATTATATGTAATGAAATACTTATTGTGTATGATTTCTTATAATTTTATGGTTCAATTTGAGAAAACAACAGGATATATAGATTTAAATGTTAAGAAAAATAAGTATCATACTTTGATGGCAACATATATTTATATAAAAGTTTTTTTTAAAATTATTATTTTATTAATTTATTTAGTTTGATGATTTTTTACATTGGGATATGAGAAAAATATTATTTTTAAAAGATTACTAATTAATTGAGCATTACATTATAAATATTCAATTGTATGTCTGAACATAAGTCTGGAATTCCTATTCTTGATTGCTTCTATGACATTATTAATCAAGGTGGAATCACACTATACATGACTCCATGGGAGGGAAAAATCTATCCTAGACCGGGTCCATAGCTTAAGCTCGCCTTGCTCCTCTCTTTTCTCACACCCCGATGGTCCTATTGTAATTACAATTCCAAGAATTTGACAGCTTTCAATTGGAATTATGGGGATGTTACACCCCGATGGTCCGATTGTAATTACAATTCCAAGAATTTGACAGCTTTCAATTAGAATTAGATCCACAGGAGATGATAAGTCTAAACCTAAGATCTAGCTGAGTGTTTAAGATAGATAAATCAACAATTTAGATACTAATTACAATTCCAAGAATTTGAAAGCTTTCAATTGGAATTAGATCCACAGGAGATGATAAGTCTAAATCTAAGATCTAGTTGAGTGTTTAAGATAGCAAAAATCAACAATTTAGATAGGGTGGCTAGGAATTAGATCCTACTGATTCCGAATGATGGGGATTTAAGAAGGGTCAGAACATGCAAGACCGCAAAAGAGATGTGAGATATGCTCGCTCAAGAAGTTGAGCGAGGGCAATGATAAATAAAGGAGAATAAACTTAAAGTTGTCATATATAAGTGGATCGAGAACATGCACATCAATGCTCTCGAGAATGTTTTCCGGAATAAGGAGATGAATGAGAAAATCATTCAAGGACTTCCGAAGGAGGAGTGAAAGTTCATAACCTTTACTATCCAACAAATTGAAGAGTTCAACAAGTACTTGCCAGGATTTCTGTTTTCAGACCTGAAGGCTTCTGAGATCAAATTCGAGCGAGTTGATGTCTTGAAGAAAAAGAAAAATAACTGGAAGATGATTGCCTTCAAGGCCGTAACCAAGAGTGATAACCATGGGAGCTACTAAAAGCATTTGTTCTTCTTGCCGGTAACTTCAAAAGCAGTCCGCTTCCTCTGGCCCAAAACCCGTGGCCCCTTCGGTGGCTCACCAATTACGCTGTGCCACGCGTGCATTGGTGGGTCATGTTAACAATAAAATAATATTTAAGTTATAAAAAGGTGGCCCACCAATGCATGCGTGGCGGGGTGTGATTGGTGGGCCACCGAAGGGGCCAGCGGAGTTGGGCTAGACGATTTGTAGCGCTTCAAAAGGGGTGAAGAAAGAAACATGAGTTGCAAAGACAAACCCAAAAGCTACTCCAAGACTTCCCATGCCGATAAAGATTAAAGGCTCAGAAGATAAGTCAAGAAAGAAAAACTTGAGGGGCCATCATCAACGTACAAGAAAGATTATAAGAAGGAAGATAATGAACTAAACCATGCTACAACTTCCAAAAGACTAGCATTATCAGTGCGAATACCCAAAACTCGGCACGAATGAAAGAGCCAAGCAAAGAACTGAGTAAGAAAGGCTTCATCGCTGAGAATGGTTATTCAGGCTCATCCAGCTGTGATGAATCTGAATAAGAAGAAAAGAAGAGTGCTGCGATATTTAGCGAGTCTGATGCTGACGAAGGTTAACTTGCGATGTTGAAGCATAACCTGAGTCAGAGCATGAATGCTGGCTCATGACTAATGAAGAAGTTAAGGTAATTCTATACTTTCCCTTATCATTCTTCCACACGACCACAAGAATATAGCTTTGTTGCTGAGGATTTTGAGCTCCAGACGATTTATGATGAACTTCTAGAAAAGTCACAAGAGCCTATAAGGATTTTCATAATCCTCAACAAACAAAATTAGACCATGTATGAGAAGTTGCAGAATCTTCCAAAGTCAGGTCCGATTGACACTTACTCTAATCTGCTTGTAAACTGATTGAAGAAAGTTCTCAGCTTAGAGTCTAAGAAGTACAAAGGTCAGTCAACAACTTAGAGATTATCAAGTGACAACAGCTAATGCAATTTTCTCGAATTAAGATCACAAAGTCGGTCTTCAACTTATATTGGACCCGAGTCCCAGATAAACACCAGAATCCTTAGGTTTACTGAGTGAGACTAACTTAAAGCCTGGAAAACGTATGTTTAAAAGGATATATAATAGTTCTAACATCTGGTAAAGCCGTAAAGTAAGAGCTTCGGTCTAGTCATTCTATATTTTACAAGGCATGGGAAAAATAGTGGTTCGTAACTGAAGACCTGGAAATGTGAAGAGGTGGTTGGAGATTTTGAAGGTGTGAAGGGCAAAGGATGGATCATGTGATGCTACTCAGTTAACTAGTTTTATAGCATGTTAGTACTCTATAATTTATGGAGGTAGACGCAAATATACTAAATGGTATATGGCACTAATTTATTTTACTACTACAACCTCATATATCACGGTTGTTTTCTGTGTGAAGGGATGCAACGGTTACCTCCATTATGATTCACTGTATGTATTGGGATGACTTGAGGATTTTTTTTCCATGTTCCAGAATAGGGGTTTTGAGTGAGTAATTTGAGAAGGTTTACGTGTGATGAACTCTTTTGAAAAATGTGAACGTGTTTGGTTCTGTTTGCGGAGAAGGGATGCGGAAGGCAAAATTTTATAGTTTTTGTCCTCTTTACTTTCTATCTATTTATATTAGGAACTTCGACGTACTCACTACTCAATTTTACAATATGATGACATAAACAGGACATATGAAAAAGGATCCATTTGGTGTTCTAGTGCTCAAATGACTGCTGTAGATATAACTTGAACAGAAGTACAGAACTAATGGTGTATATGTTGCATGATTGCATATACTAAGTTTATTTCGTACATCTTCAATGCATATGCTGATGTAAATTTCTGATTGATTTATTGACAGGAACATTGTCTCTACTGTCAACTTGGACTGTAAATTGGATCTTAAGGCTATAGCATTGCAAGCTCGCAATGCAGAATACAATCCCAAGGTATGCTATGTCCTAATGTTTACTTTAATTATGTTCGACCCTTATATTGACCTTTGAAGTGATGCTATTACACTTACTGTAGAATGCAGTGGATGTGCTTCTATGAACATACATCATTTTTTTCCCTGACTGACGAGTTCACTCGCCACCAGAACCTAATTATGCAACCTCTTTGTGATTGCCTTTCTTTTAGAATAACTTTCTGTAGAATATGTTGGATGGATTTTGAGCACTTTTGTTTCTGATATACTTTGACTAATCTGTATGTTGCTTGTAATTATTTGACTTCTTGCA
Source organism: Lavandula angustifolia (assembly GCA_028984105.1). Classification (NCBI taxonomy): domain Eukaryota; kingdom Viridiplantae; phylum Streptophyta; class Magnoliopsida; order Lamiales; family Lamiaceae; genus Lavandula; species Lavandula angustifolia. The sequence goes on from CM054820.1 coordinate 25,461,673, forward strand.
CTCTAATGTATTTATAGCCTTAATTTTTCCCTGCCGATTGCACCATGTAGTGTAGTTGGTATTCTCACTTCTACGCAAGTGGTTGATCTTGTGTTCAATTCCTATTATGCTCGATTTAAATTAATAATAACTTTTATGCAGATTCTATGTGCGACAACGAGAGGAGCTGAATAGAGCCGGGATTGCCTCTGCTGGTTTGGGTTTCAAGTGTAAATATGTTTAGGGGATTAGTCTGGCTGGTTGGGTGATCCGTACGGGTTTGCTCCTTTGGCCCCGGAACCGGACCCGCACGGGGCGGGTCCTACCCGCCCCGTGCCGCAGTTTTTTTTTTTTTTTTTTTTGCTACTCATTACTACAAAAACACTATTCACTACGAACTAATCAAGTTGCAAAACCTGTTATCGTCAATACTACTACAACAAATATAAAACAAACACAATTTCATATGTTCGGATATTCCCAAATAAACAAAATACAAATCATAAAGTCATAAAGATGTCCAAATCATAAAGTCATAAAGATGTTCATATCCTCATAGATAATTACAATTTGAATATAGTATATTGAATTCTAGAAAATTAATATTTATATTTTATAAGCTAATTTTTTGTTAGATGTATTAATTTTTTTTATTTTAGTATGTCATATTCTTATATATAACTATATATGTAAAATATTAACAAATGTGAACATTTGTTCAAACGGCATAAGTGTATATAAAGAAATTATTAATGCGGGTTCGAATCTCACAAGTAATACTTTTACACTTCTAAATTCTAATTTGTTACGGGGCGGGTCCGGGACGGGTCCGGGCGGGGCGGGTCTATACGAGCGGGTCTAAACGGGGCGGGGCGGGTCCGCGGCCGGAACCGGAACCGCCCCGGACCCGGTACGGGTTGGGTCCGGAACCGCCCTACACTCGTACGGAGCGGGTATTACCCGCCCCATTGTGTGCGGGTCCAGGTCGGGTCCGACGGATCCGGGTCCTTTTGCCATCCCTAGTTCTAGGTGCCTTTTTTTATGCTCAATGTGTATTCAAAGATAGAGATAGAAAGACAGAGAGGAGAGATTATGGTGTGTTTTTCAATAGTTGCTGTTGATGATGATTCTTTATATTACGATATTTAGAGAGAGAGAGAGGGGAGATTATGATGTGTTTTTCAATAGTTGATGCTCATAATGATTTAGGATATTTATATCTTCAAAAACAAGTGATTTTCAACTTCTCCTGCGATAGAATATGCACATGCTAATGTACATAAGAACGTTGTTCCTAAGTCAAATACTAATATAATATCACACACAGAATATTAATCTTGGAACCAGGAAAACAAAATATGTATTTCATGAGGTTATTATTTTAGTAAATTGACTTAAGTTGGAATCAAAAGAGATTATTACTCTATTAAATATTAATTTATCGAAGTTTAACTATATGAATAAATGATTCCAATTGATTATATATCTTCGTATTAAATTTTTGTGAATTCGCAAAAGTTTGGGCGTACTATAATTGTATACTACCTCCGTCCCACTCATCTTGCAACATTTGAGATTGGACGCGAAGTTTAAGATAGTAGGGTAAATGTGTAAAGTAGTTGTGTAAAACAAAAGATAATGGAGCCCACTTCTTTGGGATGATTGTGATCCACTTATTTTTTTTCTATTTTAGATACGTTGCACGATGAGTGAGACAATTCGAAAACGGAAAATATTACAAGATGAGTGGGATGGAGGGAGTATGATTTATTTGCCGGTATAAATCTCATCAGCTCTATAAAATAATTTGATAAAGCATTGAAGTAAATTAACCCACTTGTTTAGTTGGTATCTCAATTAATTAAATGCACATCTCTTTTGATAATAGAAATAGCAAGTAGTAGGATTTAGATTTTATGCATGGTTTAAAAACATACACGCATGCGCACACCATTTCTATTAATATTAAAATATCACAAATAGCGAGTCAACTTATTCCCGTTGTGAATTGCCATGCAAATACGGTATTTCCACCATCCGAATTTGATTATAGAATTAATCATAAATTAAAGTATTTTCATATCAAATTAACTACTACTAATGTATAATATCTCATACCATTAGTCATTAGTTCATTTTACTATTATGATATAATAAAAATACTAAAATGGTCATAAGATAATGATATGGATCAGGAAGGCAACATAAATTTTCATATCGTTCATCAAAAGACACAGAATAGGAATTATGGATAATAATGTTTTACTAATTAAAATTATCAACATAAATTTAAAACGACACGTTTTCCTTTCCATAGTGTTGTTCTATTTGAAGCGACACGTTTTTTAAAAAGAAATTAATTTTTCAAAATAGTTATAAATTATCTCTTACTTTATTATTTTCTTTATTATTTTTCTCTCATATTTTATATATCTCATCTCTCCCACTTTATTATTTACTATCTCACTATCTCATTCATCTTTTATCTTTTATTTTATTATATATTATTCTCTAATATTTTATAATCTACTTTTTTAATTATCGCACTGAAAAGAAACGCATCGCTTCAAACGGGACGTATAATATGCAATTTGAATCTTCTTGCCCAATTTGTGAGGAACACTACATGGTCCACCAATGAAGTAGTGTCACGTGTATTTTTAAAATTAACACCTTATAAAGTGTGACATATAAGGGAGTATATTGTGTGACAAACAAATCTTTGTGTAAACAAACATTATAATATTAATTATATGGTCCACCAATATACACGTGACACTGCATAATTAATGGATCATTAAGTGATCTTTACATTTTTGGAGCTAGCGTATAATATGGCCTTTGCTGTTGGATAAGGCCGTAATATAAATATTATGCGAATATTTGTCAGCGGTTCTGTTTGTTAGTTGCTTCAAATAGACGTACAGATCGAAAACCGTCGTCAACTCTCTCTCTCTCTCCTCTCTCTCTTCTCTCTCTCCCCACGTGCACGCCAAAATAAGCAAAATATAGGAGGCCACGTGTCCCACCCTCTCACTCATTCGGCAGATCTACTGCTTTTACACAATTTTCCCCTTTTTTTCTATTCGCTATAAAATAAATTATTATTACTAAACGCCAGTTTGCTCTGTTTATTTGCTTCCTCCTTCCTTCCAGATCGAGTGAATTATCCTGCAATCGAGATGGAGATCAACGCCGCGGCGGTGGTGCGCCCCAAGACCAAGATCGTCTGCACGCTGGGCCCGGCGTCTCGCTCCATCCCCATGGCCGAGAAGCTGCTGCGCGCCGGGATGAACGTCGCTCGATTCAATTTCTCGCACGGATCGCACGAGTACCATCAGGAGACGCTCAATAATCTCCGCAAGGCAATGGTGAATACCGGCATCCTCTGCGCCGTCATGCTCGACACCAAGGTCTCTCTATACATCTCTATCTTTTGCTCAATTTCATTTGATTGTGTTTTGTAGTTAGTGTTCATGTTCGTTCGTGAATCGTGATTCGCTTTTATTCGGCTAGATTATGGATTTTTAGCTTCTTCCTTAACCCTTGGGAGCGATCCTCTCGTCTCTTACCTTCTTTCATCTGCTTGGGCTTGAATTCAAGGTTAAATTTGGATCATCGCGCTTGTAAATTGAGGATTGGATGAGATCTCGATCGATCCAACATATTAACCTAATTACCTAAACATCAAAAACACCCTAATACCGTTCGAATCCTAAGATAGTAACCTAATCACTTAATCTTCTGCATATTACGAGTCAAATTATGTTGTAAACATGGCAGTCATATAATGGTAATTGTATTGGGGAAGCTTATCAGTAAGGATTTCTCCTATAGCTAAGTAGATTAAAAAGATTAATCTCATGTAATCATGTTCGAATTCCAAATGATTAGTGTCACAAAACGCTGTGTTTCTTTCATGCATCATGGAAGTAAATCAGGGCTGTTATCCTGATTCATACGTGCAGGGTCCAGAAATCCGAACGGGGTTCTTGAAAGACGCCAAACCCGTCCAGCTAAAACAGGGTCAAGAGATCACAATTTCTACTGACTACACCATCAAGGGAGATGAAAACATGATTTGCATGAGCTACAAGAAGCTGGCTGAAGATGTAAATCCGGGGAGTGTTATACTCTGTGCTGATGGCACCATCTCTTTCTCTGTTTTGTCTTGTGACAAGGAAAAAGGTTTGGTACGATGCCGCTGTGAGAACACTGCTATGCTTGGTGAGCGAAAGAATGTCAATCTTCCTGGAGTCATTGTGGACCTCCCAACTTTGGAAGATAAAGACAAGGAAGACATAATGAAATGGGGGGTTCCAAATAAAATCGACATGATTGCTCTTTCGTTTGTTCGCAAAGGTTCTGACTTGGTGGAAGTTCGTAAGTTGCTGGGTGAACATGCCAAAACCATCCTTCTCATGTCTAAGGTAACAATTATTTCGCGTCATTTTAATCAGAAACTGGAAATGATATCCTGTTACTAAGAAAAGTATGCATTGCTCTGTTCTTGCTTGATTTTACATCAAGGTTCTGGATTGTCGAAGTATGTTATCTCGTTAAGTTAACACTGAAAAAACTGAAAATTGCTGTCAAGTCTTGCTATGTTAAGGTTTGGTTTATTATAGTACTGAAGGAGATATAAATTTAAGAAATTGATCCTCAGATATGATTGACTTTCTATGGTGGGCGCTTGTTATATTCATGTAGTTCATGTTTCTTTCTGATTGAGATGATAATTCTCTTCAAATCGTTTATGTTTTCTTTGTGTCTTCTCTGATGGAGAGGCAACAAATTGTATCTTCTCCTTTACATTGGGTGTTGTGTATCAGGTTGAGAATCAAGAAGGGGTGGCGAATTTCGATGAGATTCTTGCCAACTCAGATGCCTTCATGGTAGCAAGAGGCGATCTGGGAATGGAAATTCCTATCGAGAAGATATTCCTGGCTCAGAAAGTCATGGTTTACAAGTGCAATATTCAAGGCAAGCCTGTGGTCACCGCTACGCAGATGCTCGAGTCGATGATCAAGTCGCCAAGGCCAACTCGAGCAGAAGCCACCGACGTTGCCAACGCCGTTCTTGATGGGACCGACTGTGTAATGCTCAGTGGCGAAACGGCAGCAGGGGCTTACCCCGAGCTCGCGGTCCGTACCATGTCCAAGATTTGCTTAGAAGCCGAAAGCACAATCGACTACGCCGACGTATTCAAGCGGATAATGGCGAACGCACCGGTCCCCATGAGCCCGTTGGAGAGCCTCGCATCGTCAGCAGTCCGGACGGCTAACTCCGCGAAAGCGGCTCTCATTCTGGTCCTAACCAGAGGAGGAAGCACTGCTAAGCTGGTGGCTAAGTACAGGGCGGGCATGCCGATTTTGTCCGTGGTGGTTCCTGAAATAAAGACCGATTCGTTCGATTGGTCGTGCAGCGATGAATCTCCGGCGAGGCACAGCCTGATATTCCGGGGCTTGATTCCGATTCTGTGCGCGGGGTCCGCACGGGCTTCTCACGAGGAGTCGACTGAGGAGGCACTCGAGTTTGCTCTTCAGCATGCGAAAGAGAAAGGGCTGTGCAAGGTCGGAGATGCCGTCGTGGCTCTTCACCGGATCGGAACTGCGTCCATCATCAAGATCGTTACGGTGAAGTGATGATCATGAGGTGATTAGGGTTTAATTATTGGTGGACAAACGGTAAAGCTTTCTTCTGTCTTGTCTGTTTGTTTGTTTGTTTTCACTCTTTGTGTTGTTCACCAGAATTGTGAGGGCTACTGCGCTTTGCAAACCTGAAAATAAATGTATTTGACACGTTTTGAAACTCAAAAGGGATTGTCGATCACCGTGAAGAATGAAATACTCTGGTTCAGTTGTTTTTGTTGATCGTCATCATGTAATTTGCTAACCTCTTACCTAGGAGGCAAAGATTTATCTATGCGAAAAGTATGATTCATGCCGAACAGGACTGGAATCTGCAGGTCTTTTGTAATACAAGCTGACATTGTCACCAAATTACGTATAAAAATTATTTTCATCAGATGGAAAAGTTGTATGGATTTTCTTGAATATCAGAATATGAAAAAATATGGGAGGGTATTATGAAATAGTATGGACTGTTAGTAGCAAACTTTACTCAAATGTTTATTATAAGTATTTCTTAATTGTTTTAGCTTAAATTTAAAAAAAAAAATATTTTTAAGAAAAAAAAGTCAATTTTTGGTATCAATTATTTTTTAAAAAAAATTATAGGGTCAGAGATTATGATGTTTTAAGCAAAAAAAATATCTCAATTGATTTTTAAAGATTTTAAGGGCTTAATTTAAGCAGTTTAAATCTTTAAGCATCATTGAAATACTTTTGATGTTTAAAACAACATACTACCTCCGTCCCGCTATTTCCGGCACATTTCATTTGGGCACGAAAATTAAGAAAGTAGATGATTAAGTGGGTGTTTGCAATAGCTGTAGCTTATCCGTAAGTGCTAAAAGTTGCTGAAAGCTGCTGATTTGAGAATCAGTAGGTGTTTGCAGAAAAGTGCTGAAATCTGCTGAAAGTTGTAAAAATAGTGTTTGGAAATGCTGCTGATAGATGTAGCTTATTTTTACTTTTAAAATGTAATGACTATTTTACCCCTCATATGCATAAAACTGAAAAGTTTTTTCTTATTTTATGCTTTAAATTTTACTTTAAAATTTCGATCTCATCCTATTTATAAATATTATATTATTAAATATTTTAATATCATATTAATATAAATATTATATAGTAATATCATATATTAATATTAAAATATCATCACACTTTTTCATCCTATTTATAAATATTAAATTATTAAATATTTCAATATCATATTATTATAAAATTTGGAATAATAATTAGAATAATAATTTTTATATTTTACTGGTACAAATTATAGGGTAAAATTGGAATAATTAATTTTTTAAGAGGATAAAAGGGTCTAAAAATTTTAATTCAACATCAGCTGGCAGCTGAAAGCTGCTAGATACCAGCTGCCCAAAATTCTCTATCTCTTCATCCCATATAGAGAAGCTGCAGCTTTCAGCTATGTAGTGCAAACACTTATTATCAGCTTTCAGCTAAAAAATGAGATAGAGAAGTTAGTGCAAACACCCCCTAAGAATAAGATATGGGTAGATGATAAAGTAGGAGAGAGAAGATGAGTGAGAGTAGATAATAAAGTAAGAGAGAGAAGATGATAAAGTAAGAAAAAGTAGGAGAGGGAAGATGGTCAAGTATGAGAGAGATGATAGTTATTTCCAAATTAGGAAGTGTGCCAGAAATAACGGGACGTTCATTTCGGGAAAGTGTGCCAGAAATAGCGGGACGGAGGTAGTAATTTTTTAAACTATCAAATATATATGTTTTTATTATTGATTCCAAAAATTACCTTTTTTTTGCTTAAAACAATTATTTTCAACTTTAGGCAAAAGCAAAAAAAAAAAAGTGTTTGTAATAAGCATTTTTGCAAACAACCCTTAATTTAAGAAAAACTAGCATAATAAGCAGATTTTGTAAACATTAAAAAATTGTTTATGTGGTTAATAAACAAATCGCAATTAAGTATTTAAAAAAACTTTTACTTAATACTACATCCGGTTATTTATTATTGATTCAAAAAATTTCAATATTGTAATTAAGAAAATTGAATTTTATGGATATCATACTGTAAACTTTGCATCACCCACTAAATTATATTAGAATATCATTTTTAATGGGAGCCACTATAATGAGATAGAATAGTATTCATTTATAGGGAATAAAGAAATTATTTACTCCTGCTGCTAATAACAATAAGAAACTTGATCTAATGAGTGGTTATCCCAAGGGATTAGTAGGTTTATATTGTTTTATTATTTATTGTTCACAAGCACATTTAGAGAAAATCACTAGTACTGTTTTTCTAACCATTTGATGAAAATTGATATTGAAAAAATAGTAAGCCTAATTCAGTAAGTGGGAATACACAAGATTGCCCTTTCCTTAACATCTATAAAACAAATATTCCTCATATTTTTAGCCGCAAAAAAAAAAAAAAAATACTCCCTCCGTCTCATTAATTCTGTCATATAAGAATCAGACACGAAAATTAAGAAAGTAGGTGTAAATGTTAAAGTAGTGGTGTAAAATATAAGATAAGAGAGTCCACTTGTTTAGATGATTGTGATCCACTCATTTCCTACCATTTTAAGTATGAAACAGTATGAACGAGACAATCTGAAATAGTATACATGACAGTATGAATGAGACGGAGGGAGTATTACATGGCTGTACAAATCTGGCTTTCCCACCTAGAAAAAATTAATCCACCAAACAGAAAAGAATATTGGGAACTGCTGATCCATTTCAAACCACCTGGGACTTTCTTATATCTTTCTCTGCCTGGAAAAACAACAAGAAATCAGATTTTAACTATTTTGATAGATAGCCCCAAAACTTATAGGATCCTTCCCCAAAAATATAAGAAAAAAAACACGATAAAAATGACATCACATGAATACCTAGTACTCCCTCCATCCCGCTATAAATGGCTCAAAAATTTTCAGTGCGGGAATTAAGAAAATAAATGATAAAGTATGAGAGATGTGTTGATGATAAAGTAGATGTAAGGTGAATGAAATAGTAGATGATGAAGTAAGAGAGAAAATGAATGATATAATCGTAGTAGATAATAAAGTAAGAGAAAGTAGGAGAGTTGGTAGTAATGTTCTACCAAATTAAGTCCGAGCCACATTTAGTGGGACGTCCCAGTGGGAAAGTGAGCCACAAATAGTGGGGACGGAGGGAGCAATACTTAATCAACATTATTTTTCTATCCTATTATCCCAAGTTCAGACCATGAGCAATTATTGTGTAGCAGAAACTTTAGTATAAACCAAGTACTCATTGGTAAGGATTCGCCTATACTTCGATTCTGGAGCATATCGAGATAAGTAGCAGAAACTTACATCTTTGGAATGGAAAGGTCTCCCCGTGGGTGGATTCAGATACGTAGTTTCAGCAGTTGATACGGAGTTACCGACAGAATTGCTAAGATTTTGATCACCCTGACATCAAAAGGAAGGCAGCCATACAAATGTCAGTCATCACTAGTATGCACAATTATGAGTATTGCATTTTATAAGGAACGAAAGCAAACCACGAAAAGAGAAGTTGCAAAATTCAATACAGAGGCCTTAGACATTGCTATTTGATTAAGGCCTAGTTAAGCAATCCAACAGGACTCGTTTATCCATCAAAGCTCAAGTAACAACATTAATTCATAAGCACATTTCACTCATAGATGTTATTCAAACAAAACCGGATAAGCTAAATAACTTGTTTAGGTAAAAAAAAAAAAAAAAAAAAAAAAAGCAAATGGATGGAGTTGAGTGGGATGGGTGATGAGTGTAGTTCTTGTTTCTATTTATTATTCTTTTTGTGAGAACAGGCAAAGGAACCTATATTTCGTACTCTACGTTTTGTTTTTCATTACCAAAAGAACCTACAGGCATAAAGTTTTGGATAATGACAGCATGGAGCACACATAGAATCTCTAGAATACATAAAGACTGCACATAGTTGTATACCTCTAAAACTCCTATTAACAGGAAACAACCTACACAAACTGACAGTGGCAAAAGCGAAAAGCCAAGCTGACAGTGCACCACGGAAGCAAAGAAAGTAACAAGAGATGAGAACAGACCGAAAGCAAATTACGCAGCACTATACGTAATGTTTTTTGATAAAATTGTGAAGTGGTTGGTCATCATCATCTAGCAAGATATTTTTAAATTTGACTAAAGCAGATAGATGAGTCCTAGCCTTTTTAATGATAACAGTGCTCTCTGAAGATCAAACTGAAAATAAGAAGGCATAGAAGGTAGTTTTTACCAAGAAAAATGGGAAGTATGTCCTGCCTCATAACTATCTAATAAGGAAATTTGCAACCTAACATAGGAGAGTGCCTTCTTTGTGCCGCAAGCGTCATTTCTAATTTTATGACCTAAAACCGTATGCTAAAATATTTTGTGAAATTACGCCTTCGCAAGCTCAAATGTTCTATATAATTTAGGCAAACAAATGCACTTCCCGTCTCAAAAGTTCAAGTTTTTGCGCTGAAACCCCTCGATCCAAGAACCACACTAGGTCTCTTGACAGTTAAGAACTCAGATCTAAAACTCAGGATTCAGCAATCTTGCCTAAGGAATCCAAATTTATGCATGTCAAGTATAATTCTATAAGGAGTTAAGGACAGATTTATGCCATTTACATTATACTTCACCCGGCTTCCCAGCCTAATAGTCATTACAGAAAATGCCAAAACATGATTTTTCACTCTCACTAGATTGACCAGAAGGTCAGTGTGTTCCGAAGAGTTTTTCCATAAACTTCAAGTTTTTTAATTAAAAACTTCATCAAAAGAAATCTTCAAGTATATTAATACTTCTGTAGTGTCACGAAACAATACATATGGCATTTGATAACATGTCCACAAACATGCTCCATCTCTACTAGCCAACACTTGATAACAGCCATCATATTTTAGTAACAAAAACCCAAAAAGATAAAAATGGCTCGTTGTGCATAAAAACTAATACATGCATTTATCTACAACTTATGTTTCCAACTTCTAGTCGCCCGTTAATAATTATTCATGCAAAGAATGTAAGATATTATTTTCTAGGGGTGTTATCCCATTTGACTTTGGTACAAGAATAGAAAGAGGTTTTGATGATTTTGCTTCTCTGTGGTAGGGGCTATGAGATGCCAAAATCTGACAATGGAGATTCTGGTGGCTACTTTAAGTCTTTAATTATCTTGATTCCTTGATGAGTACTGGATAAACAGTGCTGCAGTTTAGGAGAAGTGTGTAAAGAAGAGAAGGTCGTGTGCAGCCAACAAGAGGAAACATAATGTGACAGATAACTAATTCTATCAAAGAAAAAGAGGTAGAACAACCAAAATATTCATATTCCTAATCAAACAAACCAAACTTTACCACCTCAAAAGTTCAAGCTTCTGCACAACAATCAATAGTAATCCAAAAGGATGAGTAAGTTAACTTAAATTTACTCATCTTTTAGGTTTCTATAGAATTCACAACAACTAAACCTATTTTGAATAGATTGGAACTGGATTTGGTAGAGCGGAGCAATTACATCTCACAGCCACGAATTGTAAGAAATGATGCTCCCAACATGCCAATTCAACAACTTGCAGACGGGTTTTCAGATGAAGAAAGGGATGTTATTCTTTTCTTTCAAGGTAGGTTCAGTCGCATACGCCGTGCATCAATTTAGGTATTCCGGCTTTTAGTGATGATCAATAATCTAAGTGGGGAAATGCTTAAGTTATAAGACCTTACCTCATGTAGCAGACCATCATCTCTGTTGTCTTCAAAAAGAGGCGAGTAATATCCAGGATCATACAAGGAACCTCCAATTGCATCAGTGGATCCGGAAGGACGTCTAACTATAGGGGTTGTAGGGCTGAGAAAACTATTTCTCAGATCAATATCTGCATCTCGAGGAACAGAGTTGTCCACGTACGAAGCACCTAGTCTGTACATCTGCATCCATAATAGTGAAGATGATAGTCTTACTGAAAATCCAATGATTTGCATTGCAAGTGTGAGTTTCACGGATAAACTGACAAACGTCCCATAAATATCAGATGGAATGTGCCTGCAAGGACAAGATGGAGATTCACAACAGCTTGACGACAATGATTATAAACAAATCAAAGGGAAACATATATTCAAGAGTAACCACTCCTTCCATGCGGAAGCGAAGCATCTGCCGAATTTCATGGTGAAAAAAGCAGGAATATATACACGGCATACCAACATAGAGGCACAATTGAGATAACTACTTGCACGCCACGAATAGCAGAAACGATAAATCTTAACTATGATTTGAACCAACACCCAGCATATTGACACTATTTCTCAACCACAAAATCTTCTAGCTTTCCTCTTCTATTACTAACCATTTCTGCAGTCACAGCTAGTAGCCATGTTCATGGCAGAAAAGTTGCTATTACTGTAATTGATCTCCAATAATTACTCGAAACTCTTTCCAATAATTTCAAATTGGCCATCCCTACAACTCAGCAAGTAAATTCCCGAACACCAAAGAGTAAACTACAACCCATAATGAAACTCCAACAACTAAAAACAAAAACTACAAAATACGCGAGTTCTCATAAAGAAGCAAACCCCTTCAAAAGGCATTGTTTAGGAGAAGAGGGAAGGCGATACCAGATATGGTGGGAATAGAGGAAGAACCAGCAAAGGTCGAGCAAAATTGAGGAGAAGAGAAGGACGGCGTAAGTCCTTGCGAGGCTCTGGCTGCTACTCTCGATGGCGACGAGAGCGAAGAGCGAAATCCCCAAATTGACGAGCAACACGCCGTTGTAGAGCGCCCCCACCGATCCAATCAAGGAGCAGCCAATCTGAGCGTAGATCAGCCTCACGGCCAGCCGCTGAATGTTTTCATACTCCCGAACCCACCCTTCAATCTCTATCCACCTCAATCCACATCCACCACAACGCATTATATACAAAGGCTAATTCCGATTGCGCTCGAACTCGAAGCAGCGCTGCGCAGCTCTGCCTGCCTTCGCATCGAACTCTATCACTCACTTACTCACATCAGATGATTTTACTGTTTCTGGATTCAAGCTTGATATGAAAAACCGAAAAAACGCTCGTTGAAGGGGCTCTTCTTCTCCTTCCCCAATCGAATCAAAAAATGGTGTGATCTGTGTAACTGAACACAAGAAAACAAGAATATGTTGGGGAAGTTCCAATCAATTTGAGTGAATGCATAGTGTCCCTACACAATACAGCTTTCTCTCATCGGAAGAGTGACGGCAATCGATTCAAATTGAATTCAAAACCTATAAATTGATTGAAAATCTACGATGAACTTGGTAGGCTTATTATTAGTGTTAATATATGAAACTAACCAAATTCACATTAAAAAAAATAGTTAATTTATCTAAAATACTCATTTTTTTTATTTGAACTGATCTGATTTCATAAATATAGTACGTATAATCGTGTCCCCAAGCCCGACACACTATAGGAATAAGGCAGCGTCTGTGGTTTGCCTTTGTGCCGCGGGCAGTGTGATCAGGGCCGGCCCTCAAGTGTAGTTAGGAGGGGTGGTTGCCCAGGGCCCCATTTTTTGGGGGTCTATTTTTTAATTTTTTTTTAATTTTTTTAATAATAAATAATTTTTTTTAAAGAAATAGCATATTTATTCATTTTTTAATAAAGAAATGATTCAATAAATTTCTTTAATTAATATATTTAATTTGACTCAAAATTCTATTACAAAATATATTATATCTAGTCTAATATAGTAATATAGAATTTAAAATAATTAAATAGGTCATAAAAAATAAATATTACCTCAATTATTTATTTTATCTGTACCTTCTGTTATTATTCATCTCTATTTCTTTTTTATTCCCTAATTTTCTTGTTTACTAAACTGTTTTGAACACGACTATATCACCAAAAATGGAGGTGAATCGATAATTATTATTTTTTAAAAATATATACTAAAATAGAAGACGATAAAAATAAGGATATTACTTTATAGAGATGGGGCCCATTTTTTATGGCTTGCCCTTAGCCCTTTTTTTCTCAGGACCGCCCCTGGGTGTGATGATGGGAGATATGGCCCAGTGCCTAAGGAATATAGCAGTGCATGTAGTGGGTTTGTCTGTCAAGGGAGGATACGGGGCATATGAGTTGGGTTTGTATACTAAAAGCAGTCTACGCATATCGTACATCCAAGGGCGGACGCACGTATAGTGAAGGGGAGGCAATTGCCTCTCCTCAATTTTTTCTATTAAATGTCCATTATGCTCTTGTATTTTATATTTTTATTCCAAATTTATAATTCAATTCATAAATAAAATAAACTTTAATATTATATTTAGTACCAACATGTATTTCTGCAATATTCTATATCCCAAATCCAATCTATTTAAATATTGTTTATCATTGAGAAGTTTCAAAGTATGTCGAATAGTCGAGGCCAATTATAGATCAGTCTTTAATTGTACGGTATATTTTGTTATAATATTTTTATATATTATTATGGGTGTTATACTTTGTCTCTCCTTCTTAAAAATTCTGCGTCCGTCACTGCCTACACCCTAGATTCACATCTGGTGTAAAAATTTTAAATTGAACGGATTAGATTTTTTCTTAACTTGATTTAACGAACAACACATTTAAAAAAAATATATTTAGTAGGCAAGTTTAAGTAAAATGTACGTGCCTTAATAAGCAAATACAGTAATTTGAGTAGCAATGTTTTAATCACGGTGAATTGTATTCAAAAAAAAAAAATTTTGTCCTCGTGTAGATAATAAATTTATAAAAATATATCGTTGCATTTTAAAATTTTCATTTAGTACGACATAAAATTATATTTATACGATTGACTGCATGTCGGATTGAGATGACGAATGTACGAATGCAAATTTTGATCTAGTTGTGGAAGTCGTGGAGTATTTTATTGTTGGGATAAATACAATAAACTCCCTCAACTATTCAAATTTTTCATTTTGCCCCCTGAACTATGAAAAGTTACATTTTACCCCATCAACTATTGAATACGTTGCGGAGAGCAACATTCCGGCTAAAATTCCGGCCATACATACAAATTCAAGTATTTAAGGGGAAAATCTCTAAGGGTGAAATTCAAGATATACGACGACTTGTATACAACAAATATTACATGCACACTTTGAATTCGGTGGTAAAGGAGGAAGCAAAATAGGAGCCTTAGCCCCTAACGACCTGTTGGGATCACCTGTCCCAATTATGGTGGACCACTTGGTGGCCCACCAATCATGCGGCGCCACGCGTGCATTGGTGGGCCGCCTTTTTACAACTCAAATATTTATTTATTGGTAACATGACCCACCAATGCACGCGTGACACCGCATGATTAGTGGGCCACTGAGTGATCCACCATTTCTGGGCCAGAAGATCTGGATTGCTAACGACCATGGCG
The DNA here is from genome assembly GCA_028984105.1 of Lavandula angustifolia. NCBI lineage: Eukaryota > Viridiplantae > Streptophyta > Magnoliopsida > Lamiales > Lamiaceae > Lavandula > Lavandula angustifolia. The sequence goes on from CM054820.1 coordinate 25,476,680, forward strand.
ATGATCACACTAGCTGTTGTATTACTTTCATCTCTTAGCTACATATACTCGGGAAAAGAACGAGAGGAGAGACATAGAAGAGGGAGAGAGAAAGTCATAGCCGTGATATATACTATAAATTCTTGAAATATAGTTTATGGTTTTTTCATGAGATTATTCTTAAATTTGTTTGTGGCCGGAATGTTGTGCTCTACAACGAATTTAATAATTGAGGGGGCAAAGTGCAACGAATTCAACAATTAAGGGGGCAAAATGCAACTTTTAATAATTTAGGGGGCAAAGTGAAAAACTTCGATAGTTGAGGGGGTTTAGTGTATTTATCCCTTTATTGTTTGACTTAGTCAAGTTTAGTCCCATCACAATGGGATGATATTACTTAATAAATTTTTGTTCAATTCGTGTATGATTCAAAACGACGTAGTTTTGTATTAAAAAATACACTCTTTATTTATTTATTAAATCCTTTTTCATTCTTATCCTTTAATTTTGTAATTTTTCAATACAAAACTACGTCATTTTGAATCGGACACCAATTGAACAGAAATTTATTAAACATTTGATCTCATCCCCATGGCCAGGGGCGGACCCACCCTATGGGCTGGGGTGGGCTCCGACCTTGGTAAGAATTTTTTTTTCTCTTTTTTACTAATAGTAAATCTAGATTTTTTTTTTTTTGAAATATAACTTAAAATTAATAGTCCAGCCCAAGGTATTTCTTTTGAATTCATGTCCAGTCCAAGATATTTTATTGGGCTGGATCCGCCCCTGCCATGGCAATAGATGTAATCTGTTTAGTAAAATGCACGTAAGCTTCTCTCAATTCCTTCAAACACTCAAGAAAAGACTTGGCTTTAATCCCTATCGTCTAGTCTTTCTACTCAAGTAGTCTTCCACAAACATGCATATTCATGTATTTATTTCAACACATTAACAACTTCTCAGCAAATCACTTCATTCAATTAGTGATAACAAACATGTTTCTTCCCTTAATGTTGCTTGCTCTTGTTCTAGCTGTTTCAGCGGGAGAGATAAAATGTGTAGTTAGAGAGAGAGAAGCCCTTCTGAGGTTCAAGCAAGGCCTAATCGACGACTACGGACTTCTCTCGTCGTGGAGAAGTGAAGAGAACTGCTGCAAATGGAAGGGCGTTCTGTGCAGCAACGCCACCGGCCACGTCACCGGAATCCTACTTCACGGCGATGATGATTACTATTCCCGCATCAGAGTCAGAGGTAACATCTCTTCTTCCTTGCTCGAGCTTCAATTCTTGCAACATCTCGATTTGAGCTACAACGACTTCGGAGGAATCCCAATTCCAAGATTCTTGGGTTCGTTTGAGAATTTAAGAATCTTGAATCTCGGGGGGTCCAACTTTGCTGGAATGGTTCCTCCGCATCTCGGGAATCTTACATACCTGCGAAGATTAAATCTCTCCGACAACTACATCTGGACCGAGAATCTTGATTGGCTTTCCCATCTAACGTTGTTGTCCGAACTTGATTTGAGTGGAGCCAACGTAAGTGATTCAAACTGGCTGGAACAAGTGTTGAAGCTCCGTTCCCTGCAGCAGTTGTCTCTGAACGGCTGTGCTCTTCAAGATGTAACGCCGTCATCTCATCTCTTCCTCAACTCTACCTTATTACAATCTCTTTCCATTCTCCATCTCTCAACAAATATACTCACTGGCTCCACCTTTGGTTGGCTGTTCAATTTAAGCACAACTCTTGTAAACATAGACCTCTCATATAACCAACTTGACGGCCCAATCCCGGATTCCTTTACTAGATTTAAATTTCTTGAAGAACTTGATCTCTCTTACAACAACTTGGGAGGATCTCTTGAGGGATTATTCAGGAACCAATCTTGCAAAGCGATGACTTCATTACAACAAGTGGGCTTATCTTTCAATCTGATCGAAGGGTCAATCCCAGATCATATGGGGGCTTGTTCTAAGTTGAAGGAGTTGGATCTTGGCAACAATAAACTCACCGGGCTGGTTCCTTTAAGTACAGGCAATCTCTCCGAGCTCGAGTACTTGCGTTTTAGTTACAACTCTTTAGAAGGAGTTGCCTCAGAATCCCTCTTTCTTAAACTTCATCGTCTTAAGTTTCTTCATTTTTCTTACAACTCGTTAACTTTAAAGATTTCATCTGGTTGGGTCCCTCCTTTTCAGTTGGATAGTATAGGACTAGCAAGGTGCCGAATTGGCCCATCTTTCCCGGCATGGCTTCAAACTCAGACTAACTTCACTTATCTTGACATCTCTGATGCTGCCATTTCAGACAAAGTGCCTGCATGGCTATGGAGTTTGTCTCCTAAAGTCTCCTACTTCAACATCTCTCATAACAACCTTTTTGGGCATATCCCGGACCTTTCATTCTCTCTCATCGAGGCGATAGATGTTAGCTCTAATCAACTTTCAGGCCGAGTCCCATTACTCCATCCAAACACCTCCATGGTACAGTTTAGAAACAACTTGTTTACAGATTCAGTCTCATCTATCTGTAACATTTCTTACAACAACCTTCTAATGCTTGATCTATCCAACAATAAATTGGTCGGGGCTTTGCCTAATTGCTGGCAGAACATGACAAAGTTGGTGTTTCTCAACTTGAGCAACAACACGTTCTCCGGTGAAATTGCGGAATCTTTGGGCTCTCTGTCGAACCTCAACGCCATGCACCTACGAGGTAACAATTTGTCGGGGGATTTGCCTTCGTCTTTGAAGAAGTGTGGCCTTCTACAACTGATAGATGTCGGAGACAACAAGTTGACCGGAGAAATTCCACCTTGGTTAGGTTACTATTCATCCATGACATATCTCATTTTGAGTGGGAATAGATTTCATGGCAGAATCCCTCTGGAGATCTGCAATCTCAATGAGATTCAATTACTTGATCTCTCAAGAAACAACATATCCGGAAACATCCCACACTGCTTCCATAACTTCACTTCACTGGTCGACAAGAGTATAGCCACCAGCAGCACGATCAGTATCCTGGTCGGGCGGGGCGTATACGTTAACATAGATAACGATGGAATATCAGTCCAAGGGAAAGGGCGGATAGCGGTGTGCAGAAAAACGTTGGGACTTTTGAAACTCGTTGATCTCTCGAGCAACAGATTGGTCGGAAACATCCCTAAATCGTTCTCCTCTTTGAAGGGCTTAATCTCTTTGAATCTATCAAGAAATGGTTTAAGCGGAAGCATAGATCCACAGATTAATCACATGGAGATGTTGGAATCCCTTGATCTATCAAGAAACCAACTCTCCGGTGAGATTCCTCTTGGCTTGGCACAGTTGAGTTATCTTGCTGTTCTTGATCTCGCCAACAACAACCTTTCGGGCAAAATACCATCGGGTGCTCAACTGCAGAGCTTTGATCAATCTGTTTATGGTGGGAATGAGGGGCTCTGTGGGAAGCCTCTCATCAAGATGTGCATGACGGACATGGATAGCGGAGGAGGAAACAGTGATGATGAGGAGGAAGACGATGGTGAGTCCGTGAGACTATCTTTTATGCATGGATTTGCGATATCAATGGCGTTTGGATTCATTCTTGGATTTTGGGGAGTTGTTGGTTCTTTCGTTGTCAAGAAATCTTGGAGAAATGCATTCTTTGGAAGCTTGGATGATGCTACAGATTGGGTGTATGTGAAGACTATCTTACTTCTAACCAAATTCAAACCAAGATGCACGACTTGAAGGCAGCCGGCTTTTCAGAAACTATAGCTATATGGAGTATTTGTATAATGAAACTACTCAAAGTTGGTTTTTACTTATATATTGTGGCGTTAATCTATGTATGGGAAAATAAAAATTACACTGTTATAAGTTGAGAGGCTTTGTTATGACGTGACTCAAATTCTAATCCTTAAAGGAAATTAAATCTTATCTCACACCGGAGAATTAATGAAGTTTATCATTAATTTCACCTATAAATAGATAGGTTCTCTAATTGTTTTAAGTGTGCTTTATATGCATCATAGTCCACATGTTATGAGATTAGTTAGTTTAACTAATTGACCATGTTTTTGTGAATATGTGTTTTTTGGCCTAGAAACATATTTTGATGCCCATTTTGTATTATCCTCTTTTTTAGTGGATTGTTTTATCCGCCGCCCGTGGATGTAGGTCGATTGACCGAACCACGTTAAATTATCTGTGTCTATTTCTTTTTCTCCTTGTGTTCTTGTTTAGTTATTGTCTCCGTTGGGTTCCAAAATCCCGTTCGTCACATTTTGAGGGTCCAAAAATCATAACAGACTTAATCATACATTTGATAGTGTTTAGTGAAATGTTTTTTGATATCTCACTTAGTATTAGGTGATCAATTACTTGTAATCATATACAGGCCATTTTATATTTTTGTGTTAATTTGTGAATACCTCTTCTTCTCCGCGTTCTATCTACTCGACTGACACTACGTACGAACGTTTAATGCCCCGTTTGGAAGAGCTTATTAAGAACTTATTTCAGCTTATTCTAATAAATAAGCGTTTATGTAAATGTTTGGGAGAGCTTATGAAAACAACTTATTAGAATAAACTGTTTTTGGCTTATTTTCATAAGTTGGTAAGAATAGCTTATGAAAATAAGCCAAAAACAGCTTATGAAAAATAGGTTCTCGTATCAAATTCCCTGACAACAATTTTTTAAAATATATTTTATTTTTTTTTTAAATTAAGTTCTTATATCTAAAACGTATACAAACGCAATAACTTATTAAATTTAAATGCTTATAGCATAAAAACTTATATTATAAGCGTTTATTTAAACTATTTTTTCAAACGGGCTGAATTGAACGGACTGGTTCTTCTTTAATGTACAACACGAGGACAATAATTATAGTGGGGAAGTCTAGCTAAATCTACGTACAAACGAAATCAAATTTATACTTTTTGAGGCCACATAAATAAATTCTTAGAGAAAATAAATAACGAGAGTTATAGCCAGTTCTATAAATAAGTTAAAAAAAACATCGGTTTCCTAGTCATTTACTGATTTTATTATTTATTTATTATTTTTTTTTTTTGCGACATACCAATCGTTGAGGTCACAAAGCAATAACACTTATAGACTTATAGCAATCTAAAATAAGATCAAATAAAATAGAAATGCAAAACTAAACACTTTGGATATTGGATATAGAAATGAAAAAGTTTTATTTTAAATCTTATGAAATACTTCCTCCGTCCCATATAAAGTGTCTTATTTTCCTTTTTGAACTGTACCATAAAAAATGTCTTATTTCTTAAAAGGCAAGCAATATATGAACCAAAATTAACAAGCCAAAAAGTCAAAGATTATACACCACACAATTTTATTTTCTTAATCTCCGTACCCGATAGAAAAAATACACTTTCTATGGGACTGATGGAGTATGAGTTTTCTAGTTAATTACTTTCAATAAATATATTACGACGTTAATTCTACTACAGTTAAGATAGTAATCCAAATTAGCAAAAATAGTTAAACATTGATAAATACTAATAATCTTGGGACCGAGAAAAAATATTCATTGAACGAGGTTATTATTTTATCGAATATTATTTTAGTACATTGATTCAAATCGGGACCGGAAAAAATTATTATCTTAGCGAAATTATTACTTTATCGAATATTACTTCATCGAGGTTTAATTATATACTATAATATTAATTCTACCTTCAATTCATCTACGTTTGAATTTGATTATAACTGAAACACTATTCAAACACATCCATTCCACAGCAGCATTTAAGAGTTGTGAATATAAATTTAAAGTGCAACTATAGTTAAATTTCGATAAAGTAATAATCTCGCTAAGATAATAATTTTTCCGGTCCCGATATAGGTCAATGCACTAAAATAATGTTCGATAAAGTAATAATCTCGTTAAATGAATATTTTTTCTCGATCTCAAGATTATTACTGTACTTTTATTTTTTTTTCAATTAGTTTGAATCTCTTTCTATTACCTACTTTAAATTCAACTTCTTTTTAATTGGTGATTTTGCATTAAATTAGTAATTTTCAATAAATTATTGAGTATAAATTGTACGAAAAGGAAGACATAGCAAAAAGACATGGATCATCATAGTCCATGGAGTACTTTTAGATCTTTCAATTATTAATATTACCTGTTTAATTTTATATCTTTAATTAATAAATTATAATTTATATTATTTCTCTCGTTAGTGGTTATCAATATACCTCTCATTTTTTTCAGCCATTCTCTTTATTGTCACAGCTCTATGAAAGTAAAACATAAAATAGATGCAGGTAGATATATTTAACCTTCAATAATCAAATTGAAGAATTAATTTACTTTGCTATACATATAGAGCAACAGTTTAGACTAAATTTCCAATGAATTAACGCGCAAAATCTCTGATTACTCTTTAGAAGATTTATTCATTCTTTATATTTTTCTTATAAAAATTGTCATAGCATGAATCTGCGGGCATGGTAGCATAGACTCGTCCCGTGGGGGTCTAGTTTTGGGTCCAAAATATTGGGCCCGTACGGATCTGGTCCAAATTTGGGTCCATCGGTCTTAGGAGATAGACAAATCTGAATCATATGATACACGTCCCAACTCACAAAATTACCAACTGCCTTTCTTTTTCATGCTTAATACTATACTTTATTTTTAAAATAAATAAATAAAATCTAGACCGTGAGTAGATAAAGAATATGGATAAAAAGAATTAAACATTGCTAGTGGCTCCATTCCAAATTAATATGTCTATTCAATTTTCATACGAATTTGAAGAATTTTAAATGAGCTTATCATAACATAACAGGTTACAAACCCAAAGAGATTATGATTTATCCATATGCATCAAATCATATACAGTTAAATCTCGATAAAGTAATATTCGATAAAGTAATAATCTCGTTAATATAATAATTTCTTACGATCCCGATAAGGTTCAATGTACTAAAATAATGTTCGATAAAGTAATAACCTCGTTAAATGAATTTTTTTCTCGGTCTTAAAATTATTACTTTATCGAGGTTTAACAGTACAAATTTCGGGTTAATAGGAGTGCTCTTATTATTTATAATATTATCTTAATATACGTGTATATATTTAAGGTATTTGTCCAAAATGTGTGGATCTGATGAGAACCCACACTTAACATGAGAAACTGCGAACCATGCATAATTCTTACATAATTTATGAATAATCGTTATACATTTTATACAAAAAAATCTATAATTTTACACTTTTACCCTTCTACATAAAAATATGTATAATGTAAAATTATATATTTTTTGCATAAAATATATAGCGATTATAAATAAATTATATAAGAATTATACATGGATCGCAATTCTGACGTTAAATGCAGATTCTTATATGATCCACTCCCTTTGTCCAAATAAATTAAAAATGGGGTAGAATAATACACATGGACGATATGTAATAAAATAAAATAAAATAAGAGGTACATTGCATCTTTTTTCGAAATCATACGAAGGTAACTTGTCATAACTTATCGTAATCGAAAATAAAAATAAACCACAAGAAGGTAACTTGTCGTAATCGAAATCACATTGGGTTAAAATTGCACATAGCTGTACGAATTTGAGTAGTTAAAAGAAATAGACAAATTAACTGCCGATATACTCCCTCCATTCCACAATTCTCGCCCTTTAACTTTGTGCGGGAATTTAGGAGAGTGGTTGGTTGTGAGAGAGATGGTGGGGCCCTTAAATAAAGTGTGTATAATAATTTGCTATTTTAGATAAAATGACAAGAATTATGGGACGTCCCAAAAAGGAATAAGGAACAAGAATTATGGGATGGAGGGAGTATATATTAGAGTATATAATATATATATAATAATTCAAAATCATCGTCCGACCTCTGAACACTGAGCGCTCGTTGTCGGAGATTCAATATCTATCCAGCACAAATTAGGCGCGGAGATAGCGTTTCCTATTCAGATTTCGATTGCGATTTCTAATGCTGCGGTATACTTCCAAGGTAAACAAATTTCTTATCTTTTTGTTTTTTATCGAATTAAATCTTCCCAATTCCCTCGACATTCCGATGATATATGTTTAACCTAAACGAGTTGAGATCCAGCCGGTTCACGCAATGATTTATCGGATTGCAATCCTTTTGGCAATTGTTAGTTTACAATATTTGTATTTTTGATTTGATAAATAGGTAGTTAATCGATTCAATTGAATCCGCATGCGTTGGTGATCTGGTGATTCGAACCAATAGTTAGGGATAGTCTTTGGACTTTCAGAATGAAGATGGAGACTGCTTCTTGGACAATTATTGCGGCTCTTATTCTTGTTACGGCTCAGCTACATCTGGGGCTCGCTTTCTCGTCTGTGGCTCCAGCATTCTTATGGTCGCCTCATCTAAATGGGTAATCATATTTCCAATCTCAACTGTTTATACTGTTTCTTTTGGCCATTAATTGACAGGGTTTAAAGTGTATTCAAGAATAAGTTATGTTTCATATCGCACTATTCGTGACTTTCATTTGTCTTGTTGTTCAGTTTGATTTAGAAGGTGACAGTAGGCTTGTTTTGGAGAGAAAATAAATTCCTACACCTTATAAGATGTTTTTAGAGCTTTACAAGGTGCATCTTATTGGAAAAGTTTTTTGAATGTTTGGATATGAGCTTAACGAGAACTCAAATATAATGTGTTCTCCTGGAATAAGATCTTTTTAGCATAATGATTTCCGAGCACTTTGTGATGCTTACTAGCTATGAAACATGTCTCGAAGGGCTTGTGAGCCCACTGGAACCCTCTTTGAGGAATGCTAAAATGTACATTTCACGTTTTAAGGCTCTCATCACGTCAAATTATAAATATAATATGATAATGACCTACATCCTATATAGAGTGAGTTTAGATCCTCTCTTTCTCCTGTTAAATCTCATTCATTAATTGATCATTTGGGCATCTTTGATGGTTTTCTTTTATTCTCTTGCTTTCCCCTCTTTTTTTCAAGTTCTGCATATATACGTCAACTTCTCTTTATTATGCAAATCTATTTTCAAGTGTTAGTTGAGTTAGTCTGATCATAGTTTCGATGGTGCATAGACTTCTTCTGGAAGTATCTATTTGGTGTCAATTTGTTTCAGTATGTCTTAATGTCCTGGAGCTAAGCAGATGGGAAGATCATGAATGTAGTTGAATCTGTATTGTCCTGAAGTATTCTAAACTCCTTCTACCTTACAACCGATTTCCTTACTTCCTGTAATAATGTGCATCGATCTCTTACTTTTAAGACTTTTCATACTCAATATCTTTCTGTTTTTTTTTTTTGCAAAACATGTGACAGGAATAAAGAACTGGTTGATTATAGAACTCTAGCTCCTAGGGATTTAGCCAAATCCGCAATGACTGAAGGTGGATGGTCAAAATATCTGGTATATCTTTATCCTTGGTTTAGATATTGATAACAAATATCCCACGATTCTTGTCCCAGCATCTAGAAGTATCTCTCATGTTTAGAGCAAAAAAGTACGGGAATATATGCATTTGATTTATGCTGGGAAGTATCTAATAGTTGCTTCCTTTTCTACAGTGTGCAAGCGAGGAAGTACAAGAATCCCATAATTTTGCCTTTCTTTTTATTGGATCAGAGGTATTAATTTTCTTGTATTTATTTGTGCATTTGATAAAAAAGATTGTGTCTATTTTATGCTGATCCTTTTCTACATTTACATACTTGAAAAGATATTCCTATTTCAAATTGTCTGCTAACTTAGTATCAAGTGCCTATGATCATGCTCTATCGAATAACATAGATGATCAGGATTATGATATGATAGTTATGCCTATTTATTTAAGCACATTTCTTAAGACTAGATGAGCACTTGCATATTGCTATTTTAGGGTTGCATTTTCCAAAAAATCAATTAGACTCTTTTTCGGGGTTTGTGACTTGGCCAGCACTTAAAGGAAAGGCATGATATTTTCTCTCAAATTAACAGTTTTCCAGAAGAACTGCTAAAATTCGTGCAATTTTCATGGCATAGCTGTTCTATTATTGCTTAGGGAAGCCTTACACACCTATCTTTGTATGCAGTTACAATCGCTGGAAGTCTCCAGACTCTCAAAGACTGATCCTGCACTTATAGACTTACTCAAGGTTAATTGGTTTTGCTATTTCCTTTAAACCTATGTTTAGCATAGTATCATTTTACACATCTTGCGAAATGTGGCTTCTTCATGACAGGACTCCTTCTCAAACTCCAACTCATCTTTAGCCTTTCCATACGTAGTTACTGGAGAGGAGAAAGTGTCCATAGAAAACTCATTGATTTCAGAGTTTGCTGAAACTTGTCAGCATAATCTTGGAATCAGCAGTATTACTTTAGTGGGGTCATGCTCTGTGGATGGTGAAAATTTTAATAAACTAAATGATGTTCACTCAGTTCATGTAAGTACTGCTAATGACCACGCAACTCGGCCGTCCTACTTTTCCAGTCCTACTTAATGACATACTGTAATTTACTTGCAGGACTACCTGAACTCAAGGATTGGAAAGTCCTCCGATGGGCATACCGATCTGATTGTCTTGTGCCCTGGAGGTTCCCTGTTGCAAGAATCTGATCAACCAAATTCTGAGAGTATGCTATGTTAAAATTACAAGGGTTACTTGATTAAAATTATTGTTATTCTGTTGTGTTGTCCGATCTCATTCTTTTTAACATGCTTATCCTTCCATCAACTCTTGTGGAGAAGTAAACAACTTTCCGATCGCACGTGCAGGCAACATTCTTTCTCAACTTCTCAATGCAGTAAATGAGATGGGTGCCAAATACTCGTTTCTATACATCTCTGATCCATTTAGATCGAATGAGTACCTCCTGCGCCGTGGAGTAGAAAGGTTTCTTGCTGAAGGTGCCGTTGGAAACGGAACAACTAATTCCACTGGCTGTGATGCAGTTTGCCAGATTAAGTCATCTCTTCTAGAGGGACTTCTAGTGGTAAGTAGATTGAATTTGAGCCACTACTATAAATCCGATTTACAAGATTTATTCATCAAGTCTGGAAAGCATTGTAAGATTCCAGTTTCATTCTCTCTTATTACTCCCTCCATCTCAAAATTCTTGTCCACTTTCCTTTTTGGCAAATTATCGCACACAACTTTACACCAACTTCACACATAACTAACAACTCTCTTTAAAAACCGCGTCGCCACCAAAATGGACAAGAATTTTGGGACGGGGAGAGTATATCATACCAGGCAGTTTTCGTTCATGATTTGTGTATTCTATTGCAGGGGCTTGTCTTGCTCATTATTTTGATATCGGGGCTTTGCTGCATGATGGGAATTGATACTCCGACGAGGTTTGAGACTCCCGAAGCATCTTGAACGAGTCGGCTACGAAGGATATATATGTTGGTTATCTGGTATGTATTTTGTTTAGAAGGTACAACCTCAGAGGAGTTTTTCCACTCATGAGTAAGCAGCATTATTCTGCTTGTGTGTTGAGGGAGAAAGTTGAATAATAGAAATGGCTTCTGTCACACTTCCATTTCACTCCTGTGTGTAGATGATGCCTGCTCTGTTTATTTGTAAGCTTATTTTATAAAACGTTGCCGTTTGATGATAATTCTTTGAGACGGTTTCAACTTCCAAGGCAAACTTATCTTGGCAAAATTAACTCTACATGTTCTTCGAGTGGAACGTCGCGTATGGGAATATCTCCCCTCTCAGCGTTCCTCAGAATGGCATCCTCACGATCAACTGTACCTCCAACAACAACATCGTCGTTAACGTCTTCAACCACCTCGACAAGCCCTTCCTCTTGACGGGATCCAGTAGAGGAAGAACTCGTGGCAGGATGAGACCCTCGGCACAATGTTTCCCATCGTGCTGGGAAAAACTATACTTACAAATTCCAAGTCAAGGATCAAATCGGCACCTACTTTTACTACCCCACCACCGGTCTGCATAAGGCGACCGGTGGTATGGGTATGATTAACATGCATAGCCGCGAACTCATCCCCGTGCCTTTCAACAGACCAGAGGAAGAGTTCGCGGTTTTGCTTGAGGATTGGTATAATAAGGACCATAAGGCTCTCAAGGCGACCTTGGACGCCGGTCGGAGCATCGGCCTACCCGATGGTATTCAGATCAACGGGAACTCCAGACAGGTCGGTGCTGCTTAGCTGCTCTTCACTGTGGACTCCGGCAAGACTTACCGGCGAATTCCACGGTGAATTCTATTAACGTTATATGATATAATATTCGTAAGTGTATTTTATAATGACTTAAACAATGTATATGTAGGCCGAGAGAGGACTATATTTTTGTTTAAGATTCCCATCTAATATGTAGAGTTGTGATACAAAAGACAACTATTTACTGATAACCAACTACACAAATCCCTTAGAAAACATATTAATATATTACTATTAGACCCGTTAGAAAACATATTCCTATTTAACCGCGATAGTAAGTTGACAACTCACATAGTTAACCCAACCCTAGAAAATAATATTTCTATTAGACATCAATAATGGATTGAATAGTCAAGTAAAACTTTTGTATAGTAATACTCTGTAAAATAATAACATCTTTATAGCAATTAAAAAAATTGTGGTCCCAATCCGAGACCAATTATAAATAGTAATAACCTCAATATTATAATATTATATATCATTTATAGGTACATCCTTAACAACTTAACATTCATATAGTAATAAAATACATTAATATTCAAATATATCTATAAAATATCCAGAATTATATAACTATTTATCACAAACTCAAGATTACATATGTTACTAATTTAAAGTTGTTAGTAAAGATAGCTTAATTTTTTTGGATTAATATTGCATCCTTCGAAGTAACTCTTCTGCACAATCACCTTATTTTTAATTCACATTTTTAGAATATAAAAGGAAACATATGCATGTACAAATCGTTTTCTTGATTGCTTACATACATACTGAATGGATTTTTATGATCTTCTAAATTCATGTATTTATATATATTTCAAATTTATATTTTAAAACATAAATAATAAATTTTCAAGTGCTAAATAATGTATATTGATTATTTTAATTATTTATGACTTTTATATCTAAATTTCTATTTAATAATAACCTTCATATAATAATATTTTTATTTTTGAAGTCGCTAGTATATTACTTTGTAGACAGTACATAATAACATGTATTCCTAGAAAATGATATTTCTATATATGACGATAATGAGTTGGATAATTTCAAATAATAACACTTATCTTTTGACCATATTTTGCAGGTAACACCCCATTGAAGCTGGCCGAGTACTTCCACGCAACGGAAAACGTGTTCGACTACGACCTAGTGAAAGACAAGCCATCTCCGGCAGCCGGCGGCCAGGTCGAGCTCGCTCCGAGCGTCGTTAACGCGACCTTCCGCAACTTCATCGAGATCATCTTCGAGAACGGAGAGAACAGCATCCAGACGTGGCACCTCGACGGCCACTCGTTCTTCGCGGTGGCGGTGGAGGCCGGGGAGTGGGGCCCGGAGAAGCGGAAGAATTACAACCTCCTGGACGCGGTGAGCTGGCACACGGTGCAGGTGTACCCGAAGTCGTGGGCGGCGGTGATGACGACGCTCGACAACGCCGGCATGTGGAGCCTCCGGTCGATGATGCAGGAGAGGGCGTATCACGGGCAGCAGCTTTACTTCAGCGTCCTCTCGCCGGAGCGGTCGACGGTCGTTGAGGTACGAGTATAGTCTGCCGGAGACGCAGCAGCTCTGCGGAGTGGTGGAGAAGATGCCGAAGCAGGCTCCGTACGTTTGAGTCGTGGTGGAGAGGAGGGGTGTTTTAGTAATTTGCTATGAAGACGAGATGTGTATGTATATGTTGGTACAGTTGATCATGCAATGGAATATATATAATTCTCACTCAACTTAGTTATAAAACTGGACAGATAGAAGGTTACATATAAATATCTCAACACACATAAATACAATGTGTGAAATAGAGTTAATTTTCTGAATATCACAAGTATAATGATTGATATCTTAGTCATATAACTAGTTGTTGTTCCATTAATCAATATATTCCGTATTTTTCTGATTCCTATACCCCCCAAGAAAACTGGCTGCCGCCGCGCCCTTGCCCGCCGAAGCCAGGAGCCACCGCCTGGAGGTTCGCCGGCCTGCTCAGGCCCTTCAACGCCGCCGGAACAGCAACGCAACGCCGCTGGGAGCGCTATCTGCGCGTTCCGCCTGCGCTAGGCTACCGGCGCCTCCCGCCGCCAATCAACACCAGACGTTTGGGCAGCAAAGTTTTGCCGTCAATTTCCGTAGCCGCAACGAGAATCCGCGCGATTACATAACCTATCACCGGCGAAAATTTCAAAGCGGGCAGTCAACTTTTGCGTCGATTCCGGTTGCATTCGGGATTGGATGACCTCATACGACATATCGATGCGAAGCTCGTAACGAAAGGAAACCAACGGCCGAGCCAATCGCCGATCGGACACTGGACACATCGCATATCGCCGCCGCAAGATGCAACAGTAACCTAGAAAATTAGGGTTTTTGTCGTGGCCTTGATTTTCCCGTCTACCATATCACAGTACAATTACATAATCTACTCGTTAATTTTCTCACGAGAAAAATAATACAAAGTGGTCAAAACAGTGGCACGCAGGCCGTCCCAAACACGAAAATAGCTCGATAAGGACGAATAAAGCCCTAATCATGCTTCTATGAAAGCAATATCAGAGCCTAAACCAGGCTTTGATACCAAATGAATGAGTTAGGATTATAGATCTTCTGATCTGTGTCCCAGCCCTTCTCTTCTCCCGTGTGGATAGAAATCCGAAGAGAATGATTTTTTTTTTCTCTCTCTCAATCGTTCCTCTTTCTCTCAAACGTGTAGTGTATACACCTTGTAACAACTTTATGATTCTCTTTAAGTAGATGAAATGCTGAGTCCAACTTTTGGCCCTACCTTTGGAAACTGTCAGTACCAAGTCCAGTGGATAATTTGCAGCTATGGTGGATCTGCTTGATTCTCGACCTACAAAAGCATACCACAAAGCTGCAATGTTACTCGGAGTAGCTCTTTTCCACTTCTCCGAGGTATGCAGTATGCATCAAGTAGATTTGCTGCTTGTGACCCTCTTTAAATTGAAAATGCATTAAATATCTCGAGTGTCTTTATGGTGGTGGTTTTCAAAAGCTATGCTTCTCTATCTTCAATAACTGAATCGATTTGTTGTGCTTGCATGCTGGTGTAGTGGTGGTCTGTGATTCTTATCTCTTATTCCCAGTTAAATACTCTATTCGTCCCATTAAAAACATCTCTTTCTTTTCGATACGAAGATTAAGAAACTTTAATTATGTATATATTTTATGAGTTTTAATTGTATTAAAAAATTAATACAGTTTTCGAGGAATAGTTGGTGGGAAGGAATGAGAATTCATATTTTATTAAGGCATGGTTGAGGCAATTGATTTTTTTTATATGTTGTGATTAAAGAAATAACCTAAAGTTTCCAAAAAATTAAAAATCATAATTTTCTTAATTCGGAGAAGAGCGGAATCTTGTGAGTGATAAACTTTTGGAGAGAAAGTATATATAAGAATATGGGGTAGGTAGTGAGTAATGAGGGTCCACCTCATTTTTGAATGTAAAATTAATATTTCCATTTTAGAAAAAGAAACACTTATATTAGGACAACCTAATAAAAAAAGGTGGACGGGGGAGTATTAATTAATAAATTGAAGTAAAGTTGAGTAATAGTAGTTTTAACATGAACTGACTGAAGTTCGGTAGAATGTCTCTGCAGTTATATTTAGACTAAAATAGACGATATACCCTCAATCTTGAACTATGCATATTTTCTATTTTCCTATATATATTAGCCATTCCTAGTATGTTCATTATAATAATTTAAAAGGTTAAACGGCTGGTATTTCTGACACATCCATTCCATTCCATCCATTATTCATGTAAATATATTTATTTGATATTTTGACCCATTTTTTGACGGCATGAGTCACTAGGAAGAACATTAAATATTGGCCTAGTGATGGTTGTCTAATTGAAGGTTTGATAGCTTTGTTCATCGAAGTTTCGTGTAGAATATTAATGAAGGCAAAAACACGAAGTGGAATTTATCTATTATAGTAATTACTACCTCCGTCCATTATAATAGGCCACATTTCCCAACTGGGACGTCCCACTATAATTGGTCACTTTCCAAATTTGACAAATAATTAATATAATCTCTCTTATTTTATCATTTTCCATCTTCTACTTTATTATCTCATCTCTTACTTTATCATCTATTATCACTCATCTTCTCTCTCCTACTTTATCATTTACTCCTCTCTCATACTTTATTATCTATTATCTTATTCCAGTGCTGAAAAGAATGTGGCATATTATAATGGAACGGAGGTAATACTATTCACCAACTTCAACAATCTGAGGACAAAAGGGACATTTGACATTACATGGATTCTCAAACTTGATCTGCATATTGTTTTGCATTATTTTAGAAGCTATTATGTACATGAAAGATCTCCCTCTTCAGTAAAGTTACAAATAGATGAGCAGTGTTGACAAAAAACTTGTCCGTTGGTTGAATAGTGTATTCTCTTTATTTTGAATCTATACTATTTTGTATGATCTTTTTTGCCATGACTTGAGGTAGGAAGTGCAGAATAAAAGGCCGGAATAGCCATCACTCTCAAGGTGATTGATTTGAGTATTCTCTTCTAATATATGTATGTATATATATATATATTCATCATATTCAACATATTTGAGAAAATAGAGTGTTTTATTTATTTGTTTATGCAGCAATGCAAGAAGATGAATGATGCAGGAGCAGCGCAGACACAAACGCAGAATGGGTGTCCGGTGTCCGTTTCGGCTTCATAATACCTTTTCGGGAAGGAAATCGCGTTCCGAACGCAACTCACCGCTATGCTTGTGATGTATGGGCTCGAAACAGCGTTTGAGATCATCTAAGGCCCGAAATCAACATTTTAATATTTTTTGAATTTTCAGTTTATTTACGTTTTTGCCATTAGGTCTTTGTTAGCAGTATTTATACGCATTTGTAAGACTTCAGCCGCAATTTTTACCCTAATATCAATCTTGAGACTTTTCTCAATTCTCTGGTGGATTCCAGACTATCTTGTTACACAAGTTTTGCGCTTGCAAGCTTGATTTTCGATTCGGAATTAGCGCTAGCTTTCCGACGTTTTTCCGACTGCGTCAATGAAGGCATTAGTGGGTCCATTATAATGCAAGTGGTTGAGGAAAGAAACAAGTAACTGTAGCCTCCTGCTTAACTTTTATCCTTAGAGAACAATTCTAAAGGAATAGATATGTATACATCTCATCGGGGTGATGAACTAGGAGAAGCTAACTTTTTACATGCACACACGAAGCACATAAGATAGTTACACAACGCACATTCCAATCCACAATAGTTATACTCACTGATACGACAGATGTCACATCTTTTCTTGATAGTGATGCAGTTAAATGTGAGAGGGTGAGGGTGAATCCCATCCAACACAAACCGGCGCCCAAATTTGATGTTTCTGTACGCACCAGATGCAGCCTTCAAGAAAAAACAGTGGAAAGAGTTGTCGCACTGGCGACAATGATACATCCACCGCTTGGGATGTATCTCTTCTTCACAAAATCCACAAATGAAATCGGAGGGGTGGTCTAAAGAGGCGTCAAATGTTAGCAGCAGTGGATGCTTGTTCCACTCGTGCTCTTTTACACTCGGCGGCAACATCCCACAGCTTTAATGCACTACAAAATCACAATCGTCGCTGCTGCAGCAACATGCAACTTCAAAGGTATCCCCGCAGCATTGGAATTTCCACCTCCTTCCACCTTTGTGGAACGGTATGCTTCTAGTCAGGATTAGTGGTTCGTGATGTGGGTGAGATGCATGTTTGATAGTTGGTGGTAGAGATGCACATTTAACATCTATCTTCATATCACAACCTTCACACTCGTACACCCTTCCATTTGTGATTAGATTACAATGTTTGCATCGAGGGTGACTACCCAAATCCTTTGATTCTGGGCTTGTATAGAGAGTGTATACATGATTTCCGGTTTCTATGTTGGGGCAGTGACCGTGTAGTTGAGAGAAGTCGGGAAATGATGATAATGATGTTGCTATAGTGAATACATGATTTCCGGTTTCTATGATAATGCTTGTGCATTTAATGGGAACTCAATCACATGGGAATCATGCCTATCATATTTCCCTCTGAAATAATCAGTTTATAAGTAGTTAGTTATATCAAGACTAGTAAAATCAACTAACCAATGAAATAGAAGTACTAATCACTAAATGCAGTTTAACTAAGCAAAAGTAAATATCTTACACGTTGAAGCCTCCTTCAGTAGCAACACACTTGAGATTGTGGTGGTGGTGGCGGCGATTCGCGGGGAGAATGAGGGGCAACGACGAACAAGTCTTGTGAACCCAGAACTCGCATGTGCTACAAATGTACGCCATATCCACACCTTGATCCCCACAACCATCGCCACCAAATGAAAAGGCGGGTTTTCTCATCAGTGTTAAAGGGTGATAGGGTGGCTCGGGTGTGACAACTGTTTCTCCATTTCCATTAGTTTTCCGCAGTTCAAATCGATGTAAACAAATACCACACCATTCATTATGCATGTAACGGACTCGAAGAGCATGCTGAGGGTGTCTTGGGTGGCAAATCTCACTAGCCAACTCTCCACATTTCTTGTGGAAAGTAGGTTTAACGGGACAATACTT
This sequence comes from Lavandula angustifolia, assembly GCA_028984105.1. NCBI lineage: Eukaryota > Viridiplantae > Streptophyta > Magnoliopsida > Lamiales > Lamiaceae > Lavandula > Lavandula angustifolia. Next base: position 25,495,435 of record CM054820.1, read on the forward strand.
CACTTCACAAACATATGCTGCCTCTAAATTACTTACCATTTCACCACACACTTTACAATCTACATGCTTTTCACCACTCAAATTTTCCTTTAGAGATAAATCATGATAATGGTAGTAATAAGAGTCAATAAGCCTATTTTTCATCATCACTATATATAAATATTTGGTGTCTAAATGAAAAATTATATCAGAAAACCATAGAAAGCATATGTGTCAAATATTAATATATAAAGTTGAGCGACTAATTAATTTGTGCGTGCAATAAACAAAATGATATGCATGCATGAAATCTTGAAAATACACAAACTAAGATAATGTTATTGAACAACAAAGTAGAGTTTTGTGATAATGTATGAATTGGGCAAATACTAGGATGTAACATGCCACTATATATACACACACATATGTTCGATTCTTTTAAACAAATATACTTTAGATGGATATAAAGCTAAGTACAAAACATTTATACTAAAGAACGAATTTAATACTATGTGGGTCTTCTTTGTAAAGTTCTCAATGTAAAAGTAAATTAAACTAATATTCTCAATTAAAGAGAAGTGTTATTCCTCAAGAAAAGAACATAAAAAAGTACATACAAGTGTCGCAGCCTCTATAGTTTATCAAGATTTTGCATTTGACTCACGTAAGGAACCAAAAACCAAATTAAATACTAACATGAATTGTCTCTTTCTTGATCAAACACATCTCTTCCATCACTTTCATCAGACTTTCAAACAGTTCAAAATATAGCTGAATTCTTGGCCATGATCTGTGGATCCTATAGCAAGAATTCGATCCACGATGTGGGATTCGAGCATATCTTCAATTACATAAGCTGCATTTAGTTAAAGAATATAACTTATAGCATTTATTTTATTTAGTGTAAAATTTGTGGGATTATAAGCATTTATTTAGTGTAAAATTGTGGGATTACAAAGAACAAATCCCCTACCATAAATAGAATGACCCTTCAAATTAAAAAAATGGAACTTTAATTAAATTTGATGGTTATTAAGTAGTGTACGGGCAGTTGGGCTCTATATAATTAAACCCAATTCATCACTGGTTGCAATATGGTCTTTTTCATGATTAGCCCTACTCTAATGATATAATTTGAACCATAAATTCGGCCCAAAATTTTCATCAAAGAAACCGGTCCATATGTATAGCACAAAAGCAACGGCTTATACATATTTCCTTAATAGGACCTCAAAATTACCATAATAAAAAAACAACCACTCAGAAAACGATTATTCCAATTTCCACCTCTTTTTGGACATGTTATGCAAAACAAATTTTTTAGGTAATGCTAAATACTACCTCCGTCCCGCTATTTCCGGCACACTTCATTTCGGCACGGAAATTAAGAAAGTAGATGATTAAGAATGAGATATGTGTAGATGATAAAGTAGTAGAGAGAAGATGAGTGAGAGTAGAGGATAAAATAAGAGAGGGAAGATGATAAAGTAAGAGAGAAGATGATAAAGTAAGAAAAAGTATGAGAGATAAGATGTTAAAGTATGAGAGATATGATAGTTATTACCAAATTAAGAAGTGTGCCAGAAATAGCGGGACATCCATTTCGAAAAAGTGTGCCAGAAATAGCGGGATAGAATTGTAGGTGTTTAGATATACGTAACAATCATTAATTGCAACAAATACAATACACTTAATGAACAATTGAGCACATGCATATATATACATCACCGGGTGACAAACTAAGAGAAGCCAACTCTTTACGTGCACAACTTTTGCACATAAGATAGTTACACAGTGCACACTCCCATCCATGATAGTCATACTCATTAGCACGACAAATGTCACAGCTTTTCTTGATAGTGACACAGTTAAACGTGAGAGGGTGAGGGTGAATCCCATTCAACACAAATTTGCGCCCAAATTTGATGTTTTTATACGCACCGGATGTAGCCTTCAAGCAAGAAGGGTCGCATTGGCGACAATGATACATCCACAGCTTGGGATTCATATCTTTCTCACAAAACCCGCAAATGAAATCGGAAGGATGGTCTAGATATGCATCAACTGTTAGCAGCAATTGGTGCTTGTCCCACTCAAAATCTATTATAATCAGCGGCAGCATCACACATTTCAAATGCAATGCAAACTTACAATCTTCAAGGCTGCAGTTCAAGTATGCAAAGTCTGACTTTTATCTGCAACAATGGAACTTCAGTCTCTTTCCACCTTCTGGAAGTGGTATTCTAGTCATGACTAGTGATTTGTGATGCGGGTGAGATGCATGTCCGATGGTTTGTGGTAGAGATGCACATTTTACATCTATCTTCATATAACAACCTTTACACTCGTACACCCTTCCAATTGTGATAAGATGACAATGTATGCATCCCTGACTACTATTCACTGATATGTCTTGTGCATATAGCGGGAACTAAATCACATCGGAACCATCAGCATCAACTTCGCCTCTGAAACAATTAGTTTGATTATATGTAGTTAGTAATTAATAAATCATGCTTCTTGTGATAAGATATCAAGACTCAAGAGTAGTGAATATCTTACAGGTTAGAGACTCGTTTAGTCGTGGATGTGACACACTTGACATGGGCATAAAATCTGCAATCACTGCAAAAATACACCCTACATGTCCTATTCAATCCCTTGTCACAAACATCACAATCAAATATGTAATCGAGATGTTTGGTTGGAAATGAAAAGGCGAGGGAAAGGTGATGGCAATGGTGGTTTGTGGAGAGAATGTGAGGCAGTGACGCGCAAGCCTTGTGAATCCAAAACTCATACACACTGCATATGTATGTCATATCCACATCTTGATCCCAACAATCGTCGCAACAAAATGCTAAGGCTGGCTTTCTCATGAGTGTCAAAGGGTGATCAGGATGACTTGGGTGCAACAACTTCTTTTCCATACCTATTAGTTTTTTGCAGTTTTAATCGACGTCGAAATAACAACTAGAACATTGGTACCCAAGCACCCTACCAAGATCATGCAAGCAAATGTCACCAAATAGTATATGCAGTGGCGTAGGCAGGGGTGGGGTAGTGGGGGCCACTGCCCCTACTGAGTTATTTAACAGTGATTTTTTATTATGAATTGAACTTTTGTCCAACAGTAAGGTAGTTTGATAATTTTTATAGGTCATGGGTTCAACTTCCTGAAAATATAGCTCCCCTTTTTCTCTCTCTCTCTTTTCCTCTTCTAATTCACATTTATTTCCCTTATTTATCTCTCTTCCTCACGCTCGAAATTGTGTACAAATATTTTTCTAAACTTGACCAAGATATAACTTTATATTTATAATAATTATATCTTTTTTTAAAAGTTATGCATTATTATTTTGAATTAATCCCACTTTTTTCTTTTTCTCTTCCTTTTTCTTATAGTTTCCGTCTCTCTTTTTCCCCTTAGGTTTCTTCTTCTCTATCTTTTTTTCTCTCTCATTTTCTATTTTGTCGTCACTTTTTTAGTTCACGGTAGACCACAAGTGCGTAATTATTTGGCCCCCACTGATGTAAATCTCTGCTACGCCAATGAGTATATGAGTAATAATCAAAGAGGTGAAGAAAATGTTGAGGGTGTTTAGGGTGGCAAAGTTGATTAGGTAACTCTCCACATTCCCTATGGCGGATAGGCCCTTCGGAACAATACTTCTCCTTGCAAACATCCGCCACCTCCAAATTTGTTACGGCTTCACCACACCCGTAACATTTAAGAGGCTTCGTGTTACTCACATTTTCTGTTAGAATTAGAGGATATTTATGGTAGAAACGATAAATAACCTTATTGTTCATGATTTGTGCATGCAATTGAACACACAACATCCATGGATAAATGAATCTCGGAACTACACAAACTAAGATGTACACAAGTATAAATTAATTAATCAAGAATCTATGGAGATTGAAAAAAAAAAGTAGAGTTTATGATAATTTACGAGTTGGACAAATACTAGGATGTATGATATAAGTCATATAACTATATATACACACATATCCTTTAAGATAAATATTCTTTAGATGGACATGGAAGCAAAGAACCGATCATATATATCCTCAACAAAAATTATGTGGGGCTTCCATCTATTAACTTTGCTAAATCTTGCTCAAGCATGTACTTACACAACCCCTATATATATATAGATAGTCCCTATATTATTTGGACCTTTTGGTACTTTACGTGTGGATTATTTGTCTATATTTTAATCAAATTGTTGTAATCGTAATCTAGACAAAAAACTTGTCGGTACTTCATACTAAAGTAAAGATCAAATACTATGCTCTATTAAAGACAAGTGTTCCTTCTTTAAGAAAAGTATATATAAAAAAATGCACCAGCCTCTGAAGTGCGAGTTCTTTACTTACTATAAATTACGGATGTTCCAAAAATAATTTCAAGTTCTCAACATATCATAATAAATAATATGTGTCCGACACTCCAATACGTAGGGTCGGCCCTGAGATTCTGGAGGCCTTAGGCGAAAAGCAAAAAAACGGGCCCTTATTGAAGCTTCATGAACAATTTGTCAACGAACTAAAGTACATACTTTCATATTTGTATGTCTACATAACTTTAAAAGCAAAAACCGTAAAGTGTAACAAACTAAAAAAATAAGGATCAAATACTTATTAAAATAACTTAGATCTTCTAGCATTTTGAGAAGCAAAATCTTCAAAAAAAAATTGTTGTCCATTCAACCGTTCTTGTGACATAGTAGACCGCGAGATATGATTTTATCATGTTTAGTTAAGATCAAGTATTACTTTGCGTTTCTGTTTTTCTGCATCATCAAGATGGACCGACTGTAATTATAAAAAGATAAAAGAGCCGTTGCAACATCGTGGCCAATTTGGGTATTAATTAATTTATAAGTGGAGTGGGCTTGATATATTTTTATTAGTAATGGGCTATGTCTATTTATTTGAATTCTATTGATAGTATTAGGCTTCATAAATATATTTTATATAATATGGAGCTATGACTAAGAGGACTATGTATCTTAAATTTGGGGATCCTCAAATTTGGCCATATAATAGGGTCGGCCCTGCCAATACGACATTACACCAATCTATTTTAACATGTGTAATATATTGAAATATGCAATATTTCATTATTTCATCACTATCATTATATATGTATAATTAAAACTAAATTTACACATCATAGTCAAAAATTCATACTACAGATCCTTCCTCATACTGCATGATCTATATCTTACATGTTAGAAAATCTGCACATAAATGCAGTTTAGAAGAGCTTCCCAGCAGCATCTTTGACCATGATTTTGAGCACTTAGTAGTTTTTCAAAGTAAACTATATAGCGTCGAACTACGTTTTGAGTAGATGATCGTAAAGTGTTTGATTTCTCAATTTTGATTTTCGGCAAGTGAGAAATAAGCTGGCCGAAGTTAAATGCGCAAAGTAGTATTTAATTAAAGTGGTGGTGGTCCGAGGGCTTGTCGTTTGGGCTTATTCGGTGGCTTGGTTAGTGGGCTCTGAGAAGAGTTTGGGCCTAATCTTACTTCCTTATTATTATGTCAATTTGTATGATATGAGTCCACAAATATTATACACGCTTAGAATTTGAATTTGATTCAAATTCCTATCTCCACTTCATTGCCCATTATCTCCAATTTATTGCCATAACCGATTTGGCCATCATGGCCTTGATCTTGCACTTGCGTAACTGACATGGGAATAAAGAATTCTCATGCACCCACATGAGTGGAATAGCTCCTATAAATAGGTGAGTAGTAGAAATCATTTTACACACTCAAACATCATCGCATCATATTAGCTATAGTTTCAAATCTCAATCCTCGCCAGAGCCCGAATGTTTTGCGGTGGTGCTATACCGGACTCGAAATCATTCCATCTTTGGAAAGATCACGTCAACATCGAGAGAACAACAGAGGAGTTTATCTCTTACGGATAGAGAGATACTCTCGACTTGGCTTGTTTCCTTTCTTGTTTCTTTGATAAGTTGTAATTGTTTGTTTTCCGAATATACACTCTCGTGTTTAGCAGATTCACGTGCTCATTTTTGTAACATTACATAACACCTCGAGACCACATAAAAAAACAAGTTATGTAATAATGAGTTAATTATGCTTGTGCTCTATAAAAAACCATCTATACCAGTACAAGAAATTCATCAAGATTTGTATTTGAACTTCCTTTATGCTTTCAAATCAACTACTATTATGGATATATTTATTTATTATATTCGAGAAAATAAAGCTCTTCATCTATTTGCTTGTGCAGCAAAGCAAGAAGACAACATTGGAAAATGCTACTCCATGGTAAAAGGCATTAGTGTGGGTCCATTATAATGCATAGTGGTTTAGTAAGAAACAAGTAACTCTAGCTTTCTGCTTTACTTTTATCCTTTCAGAACAAGACATTTAATTTTAATCATATATCTAGATTGTAAAAATCAATTAAAGTCTCCATTTTTCTCTTTATAACCCCATAGTTAAATAATAAATAGAGTCATCAATTTTAAACCTAAACTTGATTAAAGTTAGCATTTATATCTTAGATTGTGAGATTATAAAGAAAAAGAGTTTTCCTATGTAGTTCCATTCCATTTAGGATTAGGAATTGGCGTTATCGGACCTGCTTTTTCCTACCTTTCATTATTTTTTTTGGTGGCCCTATTCACCTCTTTGAACTTTTATTGAATCGAGACAGTTTGATTGACCATCCTTTTGATATATACATAAGACATTCTCCAGATAATTCAAATCAAACTAATTGAATGTCCAACTCTGGCCTATATGACCAATCAATAGAAATACTCCACCCTTGTCAAGATGCGTGGATTTGGGAAGAATTACACTTCAATTAAAAAGAAGGACTTGAGTTTAATTTGATGGCTTATTCATTACTTCTTGTAGTCTGCCCCGTTTCATGATGGGCACTAATCCTAGTGATGTAATTTGAATTAAACACTTAATTCAATAACCTCCCAAATATTTTATTTAAAGAAAACAGGCCAAGACATGAGCATTATATATTTATAACTAAATAGTATGAACCAAAATGAAATATTAGAAAACGTAGTAGAGATGTCTTGTTTCCATTAATATCAAAACATATACATCCTGTTTAGAGACAAATATTTATGTTCTTATACCATAGTACAGTTAAACTTTGATAAAGTAATAACCTTAGGACCGAGAAAAAATATTCATTTAACGAGGTTATTACTTTATCGAATATTATTTTAGTAAATTGACCCATATCGGGACCGGAAGAAATTATTATCTTAGCGAGAATATTACTTTATCGAGGTTTAACTGTAGTAGATACTAGATAGTCATAACAATACATATGGCAGATGTCACATCTTTTCTTGATAGTGATGCAGTTAAACGTGAGAAGGTGAGAGTGAGTCGTATCCAATACAAACCGGCGCCCAAATATAACATTTCTGAACCAACCAAATGCAACCTTCAAGCAAAAAAAGGTAAAAAGAATTGTCGCATTGTCGACAATGATGCATCCTTTTGGACGTAAATAGGATTTATAGCACCCTAGGTACATACAGTTAAAGGTTGAAGTTTTGGACGTAAATAGGATTTATAGCACCCTTTTGGATAAAGACGATCTGCACTAACTTTTAATAACGAAATAGAATTCGATTACATGAATAAGTATATATATAGTTATGACCTTGATTAAAACCTTGTGACTTTAGGAAGTAGGTGGAGTTTGTTGTATGTACACTCACATCTAGAACGTGAATAGGATTGGAATTAAGTGCATTTGAGATAGGAGAACATAGATAGGTAACACGTTCTAACTTATTTCTCTAAAACGAAGTGTAGATTATGACCAAAAAATTATTAGAATTACTAGGAGCGTATGAGTTTTCTTATACAACTAAGGTTAGAAATTGTTGTAGGGCCGGTTGGAGAAGATGAATAAACACGGATGTCGAGGACGCGCATAGTACAAAATTGAATCCCAATAAGGTGGGTAGTAATATTTTCTCTAAAAATTACCTTTGAGTTATTGAGCTCCATGAACTTTGTTTATCCGTTGAAGTTTTTTGTGCATTTACCTGTTTAATGCTTCTACGTAAAGCATTCATTTTGGTATTATATTTTAAAATTATTCCTAGAGTATATTTTGATTTTTTGAGAAATATTAAAAAAACTGTTTTTGATTTATATCTTTCTGTCGCGTCCTATTTTCGTGGAAGTCGGAGCGTTACATATTTAACTGGGTAACTCTTCACATTTCATGTGGAAGATAGGCTCATCGCCACAACTCTTCTCCTTGCAAACATATATTCCTCCAAATTAGTTACAGCTTTGCCACATACATAACAATCTACATGCTTCTGGCCACTCACATTTTTTGTAAGAATCAAAGGATGTTCATGATAGAAATAGTTAATAACTTTATATTCCATGATCAAATATGTCTCTCTCTCTCCATAGATATAGAATATATTCAAAAATAGATTAGGAAACTACAAATGTACAAATGTGCCAAATAATAATATAACTTTGAGAGACTAATTTGTGTGCGTAATTGAACAAATGACTTGCATGCATAAATGGATCTTGGAACTACACAAACTAAGATATGTTGGAGCTTTGGAAATTGAATAATAAAAAGTGTATGATAACCAGTGGCGTAGGCGGGTGTGGGGCAGTGGGGCTACTGTCCCCACTGAGTTTTAGATATTTAATTGTAATTTTCTATTAAGAATTGAACTTTGGTCCAGCGGTAAGGTAGTTTGATAATTTTTATATGTCGTGGTTCAACTTCCTAAAGATGTGAATTAGTTTCCCTTGATATAACTTTATATTTATAATAATTATGTTTTTTCTTAAAAATTATGCATTCTAATTCACATTTATTTCCCTTGTTTCTCTCTCTTCCTCCTTCACGCTCGAAATTGTGTATGAATATTTTTCTAAACTTCACCAAGATATAATTTTATATTTTTAATAATTATGTCTTATCTTAAAAGTTATGCATTATTATTTTAAATTTAATCCCACTTTTTTTTTTCTCTTCCTTTTGTTATAGTTTCCTTCTCTCTTTTTCCCCTTAGTTTCATCTTCTATTTCTTTTTTCTTCTCTCATTTTCTATTTTGTCGTCATTTTTTAGCTCACGGTAGACCACAAGTGCGTAATTATTTGGCCACCATTGATGTAAATCTCTGGCTACGCCACTGATGATAATGTGTGAATTTAGCAAAACTAGAATGTATCTTACCACTATATATACCTTAGATAGACATGGAAGAAAAGAACATAACTCTTTATATGTATTATAAGCAAAGAATTATGTGGGTCTTCAATCTATTAACTTTGCTAAATTCTCAAGCATGTACCTGCACAACACTTTGGGAAATCATTATATGTAATATATATTTGTATGACCAACACGCAAACGCTAAGAATATTTATTTTTGATAATTTTCTAAAAAGTATACTATATATTTTCTTATGATGTAAATAGAAAAGAAATTGGAAAAAAGAAAATTGGCCCCTCATTGATAACTCGAACTTTGTCTTTGAAATAATCGAATACATATGTTTCATAGTAAAGCAAGGAACAAATATTATGAGGTACTTCTCTGTAAATTCCACAGGGGAAAAGCAAACTGATGCTTTAATAAGGAGAAGTTTTCTTCCTCAAGAAAATAACATAAAAAAGTGTTCATCCTCTACAGTGTGAATTGTTTACACACTATAAAACACGAATACTCGAAATATCTCAACATATCTTGTTAAATATGTGTCCGACACTCCGATATGATATTACACCAATTTATTTTAACAGAATTTGTGAAGTTGGAATAATATATTGGGGTCTGCAATATTTCATTATTTTATCACAAAAATACATGTATAACCTAAATTTTTAGTGTTTGCAAAATATAGCTTTTCTAAAATTAAGCAATTAAATTTTTTGGTGTTTAAAACTCCATAATTTCTAGAACTACCAAAATAACTATTTTTTATTATTAATATAAAAAAACTCATGCTTTTGCATAAAATAATTATTTTCAATTTTAAGTAAAAACACATAAAAAGTGCTTATAATAAGCATTTACAAACACACTCTTAAGGCTTTAACCAATGTTTGTGATTAATGTTAGATCATAATTCTCCAATTTGTGATTATATTGACGGTCTCAATTTTTTCCCGTTATAAGTTATAACCCCATCCTTTTAGAGTAATAATTATTGTTAATTAATACTCCTTTCGTCTCAATTGTCTTGTCCATGGCGTGGTTTTTAAAAAGAGTTGTTGGTTGTATGTAGAGTGATATAAAATTATGGGCCCATAAAAAAGTTAGGTGTAATAATTTGCTAAAAAATAACTGGACAATATATTTCAAACGACCTGAAATGATATACTGAACAAGATAATTAGAACATACGGAGTAATAGATACCCATCACTTTATCTTAAAGTAAAATCTCATTAGCATTTATATATTACAAATTTATGATATTTTTAAGGAAAAAAAGGAGTATTAGTATTAATTATTTATAATCGGACCACAAATGGACATTGCCCAACTCATAATGCAATAATCGGCCCAAATATTTTCATAAAACAAAATCGGCCCAGAAATTTATTTATCGACAACTACAATTACTTAAGAAACAAAATGAAAATATTAAAAGTGTAGATTTCTTATATCCATAAATATATAAAATTATTAAATTTTTAAGGACATTACGCAAAGCAAGATGTTTAGAATTTAGATAATGCTCTTTTACTATGGTAGCTAATAGAGAGTACTAGATAAAGTTGTAGGTGTGTAGATATACGTAAGAGATCAATAATTGTAACAAATACAATAATACACTTAATTTAAACAATTTGAGCACATACATATATATCTCATTGGGATGACAAACTAAGAGAAGCTTCTTTACGTGCACAATCTATGCCCATAGCATAGTTACACAATGCACATTCCAGTCCACAACCATCATAACAATCCTCACGACAGATGTCACACCTTTTCTTGATAGTGATATTGTTAAACATGAGAGGGTGCGGATGAATCCCATCCAACATAAACCGACGTCCAAATTTAACATTTTTATACAAACCATCTGACGTCAAGCACAGAAGATGGAATGAGTTGTCGCATTGGCGACAATGATACATCCACGCCTTGGGATGTATCCCTTCTTCACAAAACCCGCAAATGAAACCGGAGGGATGGTCTAAAGATGCGTCAAATGTTAGCAGCAGCGGATGCTTGTCCCATTCACGCATCGTTAGGCTCGCCGACAGCATCACACATTTCCAATCCAATGCGAAACTACAACCTTCCTGGCTGCAGCAATATGCAATGTCAGTGTAATCTAAGCAACAATTGGTGAACACCTGCTTTCCACTTCCTTGTGGCATTCTGGTGATGGTTAGTGGTTTGTGATGCGGGTGAGATGCATGTCTAATAGTTGGTGGCAGAGATGCACATTTAACATCCATTTTCATCTCGCAGCCTTCACACTCGTATACCATTCCATTCGTGAAACTAGAACAATGTGTGCATTCATGCATCTTCTCTTCCAGCTCCTCGTATTCTGGGCTTGTACGAAGTGTGAATTTATGGTTTTCATTTTGTGTGACGGGGCAGTGACCGTGTAGTAGAGAGAAGTCAGGAGAAAGCGATGATGATATAGTTTTGGGTAAAAAGTAACAAATCGAGTGAACGAAGTATTTGCAAGCATTGCACTCGTAATATGAAGGAGAAGATATGGGTGTTACACAAACATTGCATATCTTCAACTCATCATCTGATGCATTGCTGTCTTCCTCCTCCTCCTCCTCCTCATCCATGGGTTGTTCGGCATCATGTGAGAACTCTGAGGCCAAAGTTAGAGGATGTTTGTGATAATTGAATAAAAAGGAATAAGTTGCATTGGTTTTTGGCATGTTTTCTAGATCTGGGATGATTTTGTTCTCTCTTTTGACAAAAGGTGTGATTAACTTTACTGATATGTCATCTGAATGAAGAGGGAACTCAATCACATCGGAATCACCGTCATTATCATCTTCCTCCCTAAAATGAATGATATGTAAGACAACAAATATTTCAAGAAAGATAATCTTAAATAAAAGAGAGAATCTAAGCAAGCAAGAGTAATTAATACTCCCTCCGTCCCATAATTCTTGTCCCTTATTCCTTTTCGGACGTCCCACAATTCTTGTCCACTTTCCTTTTTTTAGTAAATTATTACACACAACTTTTTGTGGGACCCACAACTTTATACCAATCTACACACAACTAACAACTCTCCTTAAAAACCGTGCAAAAAGCAAATTGGACAAGAATAATGGGACGGAGGGAGTATTAAATAAAAGATATAGCTTAGCAGTAAATATCTTACAAATTGGAAACTCGTTCTTTGGTCTCAGATCTGGATGTGATACATTTGAGATGGGCGTAGAAACTACAATTACCACAAGAATACACCCAACATGTCTTATTCAATCTCTTAAGACAAACATCACAATCATAAATCTCATAATCGAGATGTAGTTTTGCTGGAAAAGAGAATAACAAGGAAACGGGATGGTGGTGGCAATTCGTGGGGACAACGAGGGACAACGATGCACAAGTCTTGTGAATCCAAAACTCACATGTGGTGCATATGTACGCCATGTCCACTTTCTCATCTCCACAACCATCACAACAAAATTTAAAGGCTGGTTTTCTAATTAGTGTCAAAGGGTGATCGGGATGACTTGGGTGTGCTAGTTGTTTTTCCATTACTATCAATTTTCCGCAGTTCAAATCGATGTCAAAATTACAACTATTGCATCGGTACCCAAGCAAATTAAAATCACGTAAACAAACATCACACCAATTATCACCAAATCCATCGTATTCACTTAAAAAAAGAGGATGTTGAGGGTGTTTAGGGTGACATATTTGAGAGGGTAACTCTTTACATTTCTTGTGAAGAATAAACCCACTATCACAACTTTTCTCCTTGCAAACATATGCCGCCTCCAAATTGGTTACGGCTATGCCACACCCATAACAATCTAAAGGCTCCATGTCCCTCACATTTTCTATAAAAATCAAAGGATGCTCATGGTAGCCAGATAAAGTATCCTCATGCTCCATGAATAAATCTCTCTCTCTCTCTATATATATAGTATGTAAATGCAAAAATAGTTTAGACAACTAAAGACACATAGGTGACAATTCTAGAAAACTAATTTGTGGATGCAACTGAATCACGTGCATGCATTAATAGACCTTGAAACTACACAAACTAACATGCATAATTGCACAAGTAGGGAGCAACAAGAGCTACGAAGATTGAACAAGAATAAAAATAGAGTTTGTGATGATGTAAGAATTGGGCAAATACTAGGATCCAATATACCTCTATATATAGATACACACACGTTCTTTAAAGCAAATATACCTTAGATAGACATGGAAGAAAAGAACATAACATTTTATATATATTCTCGGCAAAGAATTATGTGGGTCTTCAATCTATTAACTTTGCTAAATTCTCAAGCAAGTGTCTGCACAACACTTTGGGAAATAATATAATTATATCAACTTTGCTTGATGCTAAAACACGCAACTTTGCTAGATGCTAAAACACGCAACTACATTACACCTAGGAAATAATATAATTATATACATTTGTATGACGAACTAAAAATATATACTATCCATTTTACATTCATATAATCTGAATATTATTTCAAGTAGTCTTGTTGTGAAATTTATTGTTTTGATGTTGTTACATTTTAATCAAGTTATAATTAGGAGGAAAACAAAATTGGCCAAAACTTCTTGGATACGTATGTTTCACACCAAAGCAAAGAATTCTATGTAAAATTCACAATGGAAAAGCAAACTAATATGCTATTTTAGAGATGAGTGTTCTTCCTCAAGAAAAGAATATAAAATAGTACTCCCTTTATCTCAATTATCTTGTCCAGTTTGTCATTTTGGGTTTCCCAAATATATTATCTAATTCATTTTTTAATAAATTATTACACATAATATTTTTGTGGGACCCATAACTTTACACCATTCTACACTCATATTTTTTTGCTTCTTCAACGTTGTTTTCTCGGAGAACTTTTGATCAAAAATTTATACCCGGCTAGAGTATTACTCAGCATATTAAAACCTCATTTGAGAAAACAACTTAAATAAGTGCTTATGCCATACGTACTTATAGCATAAGTGTTTATGTTATAAGCGCTTGCGTTTGTATACATTTATGTATAAGCACTTAATTAGAAAAAAAATATATATAGTTAGGTGATTTGATATGATAACTATTTTTCATAAGCTTTTTTTGGCTTATTTTCATACGCTATTCCTACCAGCTGGTGAAAATAATCAGAAACAACTAATTTTTTAGAATAAGCTGTTTTCATAAGATCTTTCAAACGCTTGCAAAAGCGCTTATTTTTTAGAATAAGCTGCTGCAAATAAGTTCTTCCAAACGGGGCCTAAATATAAAGTTCCAATCCACAACCGATTTTAGGGGAGGGATGATTCAAAGGGAAGGGGAACCCCTCTAAATCGTGCAAAATCTCATTTTTTTATAAATTTAAAAAGATTATGATATCTCATTCCTTAAATTACAAATTTTGCCCTTTCTCTTTCTTCGGCCCTACCTGTTATAAATCTTAATCATAGATTCACTCTAAAAGGATTATTGGTCTCACTTGAATGTATGATTGCTTACTAATTGCATTTATGTGTCTATTTATCTTAATAAAGATTAAGAAAATGGTTGGAAGTATGTTAAAATGGTGGGCTCTGCGTATTTAAAGTGATTGGTAGTCACAAATTATATACATTTTATGAAACAAGACAACATTAACGAGACTTTCCGAAAAGGAATACAAGTCGGTAATAATGGGACCGAGGGAGTAATAGAACTAACGAACTAGTTCGAACTTAATTTACTCCATCCTACAATCAACTCACCAGACACCAAGTGAAAAAGAGTACATAGAAATGTGATTCTTCTTTACGCCCAAGAAACCCAACCTTGATCCAACTAGATATGGTAAACTCCCTTCCCCTTTCTCCTGCTTCAGCCATTTTTCACTACTTCAACTACTTCACTATGAAGCCAACACATACAAGTAGAGAAAGTTACCTCAATTAACGCGGTGAAAACAAATCTGCATCATTGATGTATGAAGGCTTTCTCGCGTTATAGTAAAAATACGCAATCATCTGAACTAGCTCATCTGCCGATCTAACATCTCGCGAATTCATAGCAAACCGAAAGTCTTTACGGAACAAACTTATACACATCATTTGTATACAATATCACCAAATGATAACATGGCTTACCTTTCTCTCTGTATAGTATCTTGTTCCCGCGTAAGAACAGTATCTGCGGGCCTTCTCTAACTTTAAGTGCGTACGCTAAATCCTTTTCGATATTTATGTCTATCTTCACTGTCTGCATATGCAAATTGAGTTTGTAAATGCAAGAACATTAGAAAAAACTGAAGCTACAGTAGTGATACTCTATACTATAAGTAGATGATACATTGTAATATTACATAATTTTTCATATACATCCTTAAGAAACCGAGCTCCATATAGTAATAAAATGCGTTAAATTTCAAACATATATATACATCTAAATTTTGCATTTTTAAAATCGGAAGAGACGCATATATGTACAGACATTTTTCTACATTTTCCTAGATACATAATGAATAAATCTTCTAAATTCAATAAATATGCAATACATACGACTAATATAGTACATTTGTTTTTTATAATTCATGAATATCATAAATCTTTCAAATTTATGGTTTCAAAATATGAATGGACACATTTTCAACTTTCAAGTACCAAATAATTTATATTAGTTATATTTACAAAATTACTATAATTTTTGTAGGTAAGCCTCTACTTAATAGTAACCTTCCTATAGTAATATTTTTCTTCGATTCCAAAGATATTTCGTATAACGAGGTTCGATAAGAGAATTTGACAAACCCGAGGAGGTAGCCGATCTTTTGCTTTCCAGTAGACCTCTGCTGCCTTTCCCAACTCTTTCAAGGCTCTCCAGTTATCACTTGCCCTGAAAGAATGAATGCAAGAACTGAGATTTTGTTAACTAAATACTATACCATTCTGACTAGTTAGAATCTTTATCTCTTGCCTTTTGTATCTCTCGAAAACAAGAACTACTAGAGGGCTAGGATGGAAAGCAAAGCTTTCCCATTCGAGGCAATTGATCTCTTTCACCAATCCGTAATCAATCTCGCCCTCCCAGTCGATCTCCGTGCCATCTTCGCCGACCACATTTTTTATCGGATGCTGATTGAAATACTCGGACGCTCTGATTCCCCATCCAACATCCGTATCCAACGGCCAATCCGGATCCTCCTCCTCGACCACCATCTTCTTGGCCCCTTCCGAAGCATTGCTTTCATCTTCATCGTCGGATGAATCATCATCCGAAGAAGCTCTCTCCTTCATGAAGTTCTGCATATTTTGAGCTTCTGGATTCCGCTTCCGGATTGAGTCAAGTGTATGTTCGAGTGTGTTCCGTACGTAATCCTCAACTGCTGCTGCTTCACTCCTACGGCCACGCCTCGGCTTCTTAGGGATAATTCCGGGGAAATGAATTTTCGCCTGCGTTTTCGTTTTCGGGTTCTTTAGATGGCTTGGACCGGGTTTTCCCTTTCCGCTTCGACTTGGGATGATCATCAGGGTTGGGATTAGATTTCTCCGACGCAGCATTGCATGAAAGGCGTTTGACAATGTGAACTTGTGAAAGAAAACTTGAATAGGAAATTGAACTCGTAGTAGAAATCGATATCTTGGCTCTATTAGGAGAAAGCAAAGAAAAAGAACTGAGATTTGCTGCTGAAACCAACGTGTGTTGATTTACTATGCTGAAAACCATTGTTGGATTTCCAATCCACGAAGCTGCCAAAAGAAGCAAAGCAACACCTGCTAGCAAAGTAAAAATACCGGATAAGTAAAATCAACTGAAATCGAACTCGCAAACCAAATATATTTGAAACAAATGAAACAGAGATAATCTTAAGATTTTGGGTGAGAAAAAAGACCAACACAGAAACAGTCAACAGCCAAGCGTAAGAGTGAAATCCCCAGTCAACATCGAGTACCGATATCCATCATTTTTTACAAGAAAAGGAGAAAATACTCGAGTAGGCAATTCGTCGAACACTTGGCGCGCACCTCACGAATAGCTATAATTATGAAAGCCGAATATTCGGAACCAGCGTCGCCTGCGCTTTTTACTCTCTGCTGTGCTATTTTCTGCGATTAATTACAGATTTAGGTAGAGAGAGAGAGAGGGGTTACAGTGAGGAAACTGGTGACCACCTTGGAAGTTAGATTTCGCTTGATGTTCTTCAGCTGGTGAACGGCCAGTATAACTGTATAGTATTAATAATAATTATAATTAATATTAGTAGTATTTATTAACTATTTTTTTTTACTTTTTTATTTTCTCTTTATACTTTTTAGGCAAATTGACAAAAATAGTTCTCAAACTTAACGTTTTTGCGAATTTTGTCCTCAAATATTTTTTCTTTTGTTTTTTTATCCTCAACTCCTTGTTTTTGCGATTTTAGTCATACCGTTAGATTTTCCATCCATTTTAACAGTAATTCAATTTTAATTTTAAAAAATAAAAAAATTAAAAGGGTAAAATCGAAATTTTTATTTATATGGACCAAAATTGCAAATGAAGAATTATTTGGGACCTATTTAGCAAAATTAAATAGTTTAAGGACTGAATTCACAAATTTTAGATAAATAAGCTAATTGCTTCGTATCGACGAGATTTTGCATTAAATTTTCGATTTTTCATATAACTTTATTGCTTCGTATCAAATATAAGCTAAAAAAGACTGCGTACCAATATAAACAACATTTAATTCGAAATGCAAAATATATACTGTGAATTAACTATTAAAAAATAAAGTTATTATCACCCAATTTTTTACTTCAAAATAACAATTTAGAGCATAATATTTACTTCAAAATAACATGAATACGAAGAAAATATGTGTTAATTCGTAATTTACGATGAAAAATATTTTATTAAAAACATCTTGATTCGTATTTTTTCATGAATAATAGAATACGAGGAAAATATGTATCAATTCGTAAATTACAGAAAATATTAGTTTTATTTGCAAATACTATAATAAGTAAAAAAAAAAACTACTGCAAACAAGGTTAGTCTCATATTCACATTCTCTGCAAAGATTTGCCATGACGAATCCCCAATACCATCACCCGCCATTGAAGGTCGTAACCATAATATTTTGAAGTAAATATTATGCTATAAATTGTTATTTTGAAGTAAAAAAAATTTGGGTGCTAATAGCTTTATTTTCTAATGGTTAATTCACAGTATATAATTTACATTTCGAATTAAATGTTATTTATATTAGTACGAAATCTTCGTTAGCTTATATTTGATACAAAGCAATAACGTTATATGAAAAATCAAAAATTTAATAAAAAATCTCGTCGATACGAAGCAATTAGTTTAATTGTCTAAAATTTGTGAAATCAGTTCTTAAACTGTTTTATTTTGCTAAATAGATCACAAATCAGTCTTTATTTGGAATTTTGGTCCATGTAAATAAAAATTCTGATTTTGCCCTTTCAATTTTTTATTTTTTTAAAAAAATATTAAATTGATGGAAAATCTAACAGTAGGACTAAAATGCAAAAACAAGGAGTTTAGGGTAAAAAAAAAAAAAAGAAGTTTGAGGACAAAATTCGCAAAAAGCGAAGTTTGAGGACTATTTTTGTCAATTTGCCTACTTTTTATCGCCATCAAACTTACTAAAGGCCAAATCGCCAAAACAAAAAATAAAAAATAAAATAAAATTCAATAATTCCAACATTCGTAGCTTATTAGAGTCTTACTACAGGCAATATGTAATGTAGTTATATATTCACTTCGACATAAATAATCGATCTAGTCTTTGATCGACCGATTAAAAATCAAATTATAAGTTCGGATGATTTAACTCTTTTATAATTTCACAATCTTCATACGATAACAGATTTTGCAAAAAAAACTATGACGTTTATGAGGTTTGAATTCATTTCACAACCAAATGAAAAATGGAAACATATCTATTTTCTAGGAAAAGAATTTGGAATTTTTTTATAAATTTTCTAATTCTTTTTTCAAAATAATAAATTATGGGTGGTAAATATGAAAAATTATTTTATTTTATTTTATATTGTTACTGTGTTGTCACTTTAAGTTTTGAATAAATTAGAAATATAAATAACTATGAAGAATAGTATTATTTTATAATAAAATAAAATGAGTATTTGAAAATTAATGAGTACAAATATAATTTATCTCCAAATCTTTTTTTGTTTTGGATTTTTCAAATTCATTAAAAAAAAAAAGTTATGTACAAAATACGTGGGAATACACACGTAATACATCTCCCCTGAGTATTGGGAGGCCGTAAATACTACTCAACTATGTCTCGAGGACATATGATACAATACTAAACTCTCTGGGCAAACAGCAAAGTTGTGCACTTGTGCTCTACGATGTACGCATGCTCATCCGCCGTCATCCCAAAGAAGTCGAACCACACTTAGACCCTGTCCCCTTCGAGGAGTAGAAGGAATGGTTAGGGCCTCATCAAAACCTACCTCGGTGAAAAACCACGTGGGAAAAAACCCCGAGGTAGGGAAAAGAGTACCCAAGGTGAAAGGTGTGCTCATCTCAAGTGGTTCGGCAGTCGGTCCATCACCGTCTCCGAAGGAAACAGTGCAAAAAGAACCGTGTAGACGTCTCTTTTGATCTTCCATACAAGTTAACTGACTATGAAGGGATCATTCTCAAAGATGAGAGCATTCCTTGCTTTCCAAATCGTGGCCACCGTGGCGGCTAGGGCAATTCGGCATGCTCTTTGTACAACAAGTGAGCCTCGCTTCTCCTGGTCAAACCACTTGATGGCACTAAGGATGGTGGTCATTGTCTAGTGATGTGCAACCATCTCTTGATCTCTTCCCATACGAGCTTTGTCCTTGCACATGCAAAAAACAAATGTTCGTTCGACTCGATAGAGGCAAGACACAAAAGGCAAGTATCATCAATATGAAGAAATGAAAGACGGTTAAGGGAGGAGAGTCTCCCTTGGATAGCTTGCCACAATGTGAAGGAAAACTTCGGTGGGATAAATGACTTCCAAATTCGGCAATGCCAAAACTTCTTTCCGCCCTTCTTCCTAAACCAATCATATGATTTATCCTTGGCATTCGGACCATGCCAAGACGCAATCAGTGCCACAACTGCATCCTCATCATGGTGAACTCCATCAAGAATGTGAGATCGGAGCTCCAATAGCCGCTTGATAAGCGGTGACATGTCCGATCTCACCCCCAAAGTCCAAAGAGAACCTCCAGCAGCTAAGTAATGGCCATGGATCCATTCGATCCATAAAGAATCAGCCATGGAATGAATATCCCAAAGGATCTGGGTGAGGAGTGCAGAATTCCAAGCCATAAGATCCCGAATGCCAAGACCACCCTCATCTTTCGGCAAGCAGCAAGAAGACCATGCAATAGGAGCCATTTTTGAGGCCCAAAGGAAGCGCCTCATAATACCGTTGATACGGTCAATGACATTTGAAGGCAATGGGAAGATCTGTATCCAATGACATATGCCTCCTTGCATAACCGATCGGATAAGTTCTAGTCTCCGGCATGTGATAATGTAACATTTGCCCACCTCCCGGACAAGACTAGATATCTCGCTCTAGAAGTGGGGGCATAATGAATGATGTTCAACTTCTTGGATGCAAGAGGTATACCAAGATATCGAACGGGTAGAGTGCCCTCCGAAAATCCAAAAAGGTTAATGATGGCGACCTATCGGGATTTGTGTCCCGAATACTTGCTATGAAGATAACCGACTTTGATCGGTTAACATGAAGGCCTGAAACCGCCGAGGAATCCTGTAGTGTCTTGGAAAGTATCTCCATGGACATGATATCACCCCGCCCAAATAGCATAAGATCATCCGGAAATGCAAGGTGAGTAATCCGTCGCTCTTCACATCTCTTGTGGTAATTGAAATTCGTTTCATGAGTGCGAGATAGAAGTAGTCTCGAGAAATACTCCATGCATAATATGAATAAGGCGGGGGACATCGGATCACCTTGACGAAGACCGCGCTCTCCTTTGAAATAGCCGTGAAGGCTTCCATTAATCGCAATGGAGAATTTGGCCGTGGATACACATAACATCACCCATTTGACAAAGGTTGGGTGAAAGTTCAGGCTATGTAGTACTTGCTCAAGAAACTTCCAAGAGATAGTGTCGTACGCCTTTTGAAGATCAATCTTGATAGTACATCGAGGCGCCGATCGTTTGAGGTCCTCATAATCTCTTGGGCAAGATAGACATTATCAACAATCTTAGGCCCTTTATGAATGCCGATTGTGTCGGACCTACCAATGATGCGAGAACGGTAGTCATACGAGCATTAATAATATTTGTGATGATCTTGTAGACTACGTTGCAACACGCAATCGGTCGGTAGTCCGCAACAGTTGGGTTGTCCTTGGTCTTCGAAATAAGGGCAATGATAGTGGAATTTAGCCGATTTAGTAACATCCCATTCCGAAAGAACTCATCCACGGCTCCAAGAACATCCTCCCCAACTATGTCCCAATTTGCGCTTGAAGAAGGCGGACGAATAAGCATCCGGGCGGGTGCCTTAGTATCATCAATGTCAAATAGGGCGAGCTTAATCTCCTCACGAGTCACACGGTCGATCATCTCCAATCGTTGCACGTCGTGATCCTCGGCCCTAGCAAGAGTATGTTCGGATCAATATCATCCGAATGGTGATGTGTCCCAAAAAGGCCTCTATAAAATTCCACAAAGTCATCGGCAATCATCTCTTGATTGAATGTGGTAGTCCCCTCCAATCGCCGGATAAAAGATATGGTATTCTTCATGTGGTTCCGCTTGACCATGGAGTGAAAGAAGTCCGTTCCTTTATCACTTATTGATAAGATGTTTGTTCCTCGCCTTTTGAGAGTAGAATTCTCTTTCGGCATGATCAAGAAATCGGGCCTTGCGATGAATATCCGGCAAGGCTTCGCGAAGAGAAACATTGAGAGGGTCTTGATCAATGGCCTCTTGAAGTGACATTAGCTCCTCCCGAGCATTAGTAACCCGGTCCTTGAGTAGACTATACTCCGCAAAGTTAAACGCCCTAAGGTGTTGTTGTAATTCCTTTAAGCGAATGACTAGCCGATATTGAACATGACCATTAATCGGAAGTGCGTAATGTTCCTCCATAAGTGATTTAAACCCCTCATGTTTGAGCCACATGTTGAAGAATTTAAAGGGGCTCGGCTTGGTTAGAATCGTGCCAAAGATAGTAGTGACCGCCGGAGAATGATCCGATATAACACCCGGCGTGGGAAAGTGTGTCGAGCAAAGATAATGTGAATCCAACCATGCTCCATTAACCATGGCACTATCAAGCTTGCTCGACACATTGTTAGATTTCCAAGTAAAGAAGCATCCAGGTGTATGGGATATCTTCAAAGGTCAAGAGATCACAAGTGTGACCGAAGTCCCGGAAGTAATACTCAAGAGGCATGTTCCCTCCCACTCGATCATCCGGCGATAGTAAGCAATTAAAATCCCCACACAAGAAGGTGGGCTCATCCGGTGTTGCTCTAAGAAGGAGAGAATCCCATAGTGGTCTTCGAGCCGGTACGTCCCATCTACCGTACACAACGGACAACCATAATTGATTACAAGTGAGG